>JBBDGP010001781.1:390000-827228 GCA_037952835.1 Lithobates septentrionalis
ACTCTGCACTGCTGGAGGACTCTGCTCCTTCCTCTATAACTCTCCTCTCCTGAAATACTCTGCACTGCTGGAGGACTCTGCTCCTTCCTCTATAACTCTCCTCTCCTGAAATACTCTGCACTGCTGGAGGACTCTGCTCCTTCCTCTATAACTCTCCTCTCCGGAAATACTCTGCACTGCTGGAGGACTCTGCTCCTTCCTCTATAACTCTCCTCTCCCAAAATACTCTGCACTGCTGGAGGACTCTGCTCCTTCCTCTATAACTCTCCTCTCCTGAAATACTCTGCACTGCTGGAGGACTCTGCTCCTTCCTCTATAACTCTCCTCTCCTGAAATACTCTGCACTGCTGGAGGACTCTGCTCCTTCCTCTATAACTCTCCTCTCCTGAAATACTCTGCACTGCTGGAGGACTCTTCTCCTTCCTCTATAACTCTCCTCTCCTGAAATACTCTGCACTGCTGGATGACTCTGCTCCTTCCTCTATAACTCTCCTCTCCTGAAATACTCTGCACTGCTGGGTGACTCTGCTCCTTCCTCTATAACTCTCCTCTCCTGAAATACTCTGCACTGCTGGAGGACTCTGCTCCTTCCCCTATAACTCTCCTCTCCTGAAATACTCTGCTCTGCTGGAGGACTCTGCTCCTTCCCCTATAACTCTCCTCTCCTGAAATACTCTACTCTGCTGGAGGTCTCTGCTCCTTCCACTATAACACTCCTCTCCTGAAATACTCTGCACTGCTGGGGGACTCTTCTCAGACATTCAGAGATTTTAGCAGAACAAGCCCCCCGGCTCTGCCACAGCTGGTAGAATTTCCAGCTGGGCAGCCCAGAAGGGCAGGAGCCCTTCAGGCTGGGACCTTCTCCTCCTGGACAAGAACAGGACCGCCTCAGGCCCCAGACTATTTAAGCACTTTCCAACCACCTACTGGACACCCTCCCACAGGAATTGGCTGAGACAACATATACATTCAGGCTGCTGATTTGCCTCCTCCCAACCCACTATATTCTGGAATCCTCCAGAAGACAGGGGAAAGCAATCAAACCTGCAGCCTGACGAGTGCAGAACAGCTCAAAGCAATCACAAACTGCTTCACTGGTTACTGTGGAGCCAAAAGGTACTATATTTACCCAGATTTCCTAGCGACCGATTCAGAAGGGTGCTACATACTTTAGCAACATTTGTAAGAAATAGATTGAACACAAAATATTGTCTGTCTCTGTGCAGAATGAAAATGTCACCTAAAATGTATTCTGCATCTTCTAAAACTCTGACTTCCACAAGTTGCTCAAAGCTCTCGTGTTTGTCAGATGGTTGTAGTTCGGTGCGGAATTCCCCTCTCATGTACAGTGATGTCATAGACTTTGCCATGGCTGCTCTATCTCCATCCGGAGACACCTGACCGGTCCTGGCACCCCGGCTCCAACCTTTCGTTGGTATTTTCCGAGCTGACTTCTCATTTTTGGCCTGAGTCGGGTTACATTCAGTGACTTTTATTTGTACCCCGGAACAGCTCAGGACCATTGTTGTGAATGCTCAGAATTTCCTGACGCTGTGACTATGAGTGTCCTTCCTGGGAATTCCGAGATCAGGTGGGAGACAGTCTGTACCGGCTGTGGCGTACGCTGCGTTTTCTGCCCAATAATCACTTTATTGATACCTTGCAACAAATGAATCCTCTAAAATATCACCCAATGACATTTTCATGGCATATCGGTGCCTATTATACATAAATACAATGTTCTGCACATTGCTGATACATTATAACACTATTCAATAACAGCAGTCAAAGGACTCATGGTCCTTTCTGAATATTTAGGCCATTGCTTAGGGAACAAGCGTCCAGTAAGGAGATTTACTAAGCATCACATGACCAGCAGCATTTATTCTCTGCATTGGTTAGTAAGCCTGTCACGGTCAGAGGTTAGGCTCGGAGACCAGTAACAATAGCAGTAGAGAGGCTCCCACCAACCAGCAGGTCACCCTGGCTGATGGCACCGGCTGACCCGAGGTGCGGGGTCTAGACATTAACCACAGCTCCTGATGGTGGGGATGGGTTTTGCTAAGTGTTAGTACCAGGTCACTGTCCTCAGGATCGCCCCTCCAGGAGGTGAGCAGATATAGCAGGTATGGATCAAGCAGAAGCGTAGTCAGTAAACAAGCCAAAGGTTAGTAACAAGTGTAAGAGTCCAGGGCTTACTACGCATGCACCAATGGCGCGTTGCCGCAAGAGGAAATCCGTGCCAACTGAGCATGCGCCAAAGACGCCTCAGTGTGCCAACCCGCACCTGCACAGAAGACCTGATAGAAAAAGGCAGGAAAAGGCCCAGGAGGCGCATAGGAAGTGACCTCAACCTGATGGAAAAAAAGGCGGGAAAATGCCCAGGAGGCGCAAAGGAAGTGACCTCATACTTCCCTATATAAGCCCAGCACAGATACTGCCAAATTACTGGATTATCTTCAGTCCCCCGTTGTTCCTGTGCTAGTGTGTGATCTGTCTGAACTTGTTGTGACCTGGAAACCTATTTGACTACTCTTAATTGCTGCTTGTCATTGACCTTGGATTTGTACCTTGACCTCTACTTCTTTGTCCCTTTTGTACTCAGCTGCCAGATTGGAACCGACCCTGGCTTGGATCTCGACCATTCTTCTGATTAACCCTTTTATACTTCGTTGCCAAACTGGACTTAAACTCGGCTCGGATCTCGGACTAAGGCTTGCACGGTGCTCTGCACCCCTGGCACCCGTGCCACTCGGTGTCCACCAAGTCTCTGTCTACATCTCCAGAGGCTTCAAGGACCTGAGGTGCAAGGGAGGCCTCCCCACTACTTCGGTCTAACCTCAGGTACGTGGCCCTCGTGACAACAAGTGGTTGCAGGTTGATATCAAGCAGAAGCGTAGTCAGTAAGCAAGCCAAAGGTTGGTAACAAGTAGTTGCAGGTTGGGATCAAGAAGAAGCGTAGTCAAGGAACAAGTCAAAGGTGGGTTACAAGTTGCTGCAAGGGGATCAAGCAGAAGCATAGTCAAGGAATAAGCCAAAGGTTGTTAACAAGTGGTTGCAGGTTGGGACCAAGCAGAAGCGTAGTTGAGAAACTAACCAAAGGTTGGTTACAAGTAGTTGCTGGTTGGGATTAAGCAGAAGCGTAGTCAAGGAAGAAGCCAAAGATTAGTAACGAGCGGTAGCGAAGATGGTAACAGGAGTGACAAGAAGCAAAATATTGGCTGGATAAGGCGCAATAATCTGGTAAACAGACATTAAGTCTTAAATCATGAAGTTAATGGGAGGAGTTCAAGGTTCACAAGAAGCAAGACATAAGGCAAGGTTTTCTAAGCCAATGTTTCTCAACTCCAGTCCTCAAGTAGCCCAACAGGTCATGTTTTTAGGATTTCCCTCAGATGAAACAGCTGTGGTAATTACTAAGGCAGTGAAACTGATCAATCACCTGTGCAAAATAATGGGAAGCCTGAAAACATGAACTGTTGGGGGTACTTGATGACTGGAGTTGAGAAACATTGGTCTAAACCAGTGTTTCTCAACTCCAGTCATCAAGGCGCCCCAACAGGTCAGGTTTTCAGGATTTCCCTTAGTCGAAACGGGTGTGGTAATTACTAAGGCAGTGAAGCTAATCAAATCACCTGCGCAAAATAATGGAAATCCTGAAAACATGACCTGTTGGGGCGCCTTGAGGACTGGAGTTGAGAAACACTGGTCTAAACAATCAGGCAAGGAGCTGTCCAGTATCTCAGGTGGGTCAGTGAAAAGGGTTACTACAAGACACAAGCAGAGGTTCTGAGTTCATGTCCAGGCCCTGACAAAGCTTCACTATTGCATGTTAAGTTAGCCTTGATGGACACACAGAATGGGGGAAACCAGCCATATGATTGATAGTGTCAGCGCTTACACCTGACATCTTGGCACAGAGGTCTACTCTGTAGAAGAACTGTTGTTCTTCCTAAGATGATGAGCTTCCTTCATTGGGCCGCTTTATGACCAAGAGACACTTGTGGACAAGAAAATGTTATGAGAGTGCTTCTGTGTTACATTATGCCCACATCCCATATATCATACCCAGGATAAACACATTTTTGCAGCAAGGGACTTTCCAGGACATCTATAGAGTGTGGTACCATTTAACAGACAAAATCATAAAATCTACAAAGTTTATTATACAAATTCTAAAAACATACAAGAGTACCATGTCATACAAAAGTGGGTTACCCTACGTAAATAGTCCTTATCATAACAGAATATGAAGTCTTGCACCACAATATAGCTTGACGTGCATCGATTGGTAGTATATCTTCATCAGGAGCATATGTGGATGAAGTCTAAGAAAAATGATAACACGTGATTTTACAATCCAATGCAGCAAAACTTCCATTTTCATCAATATCGGTTTATCAATCAAAAACACATGTGGGCATCTGACCATCACACCTATCTGAGCTTGTTGGACAACCCGTTCCAAAACCATTGACATGAATGTGGCATTGCTCCCCACCCTCGCTTGTGGTTATAGCAGCCTTCACTCCTGTGGTGGGGGGAACTTTCCTTCAGATTTGAGAGTGTATCTGTGGGAATTTGTTCTCATTTAGTCAAAAGATCACTTGTGAGGTCAGGTACTGATGTTGGTTGAGAAGACCTGGCTCATAATTGGTGTTTCAGTTATGTCCAAAGGTGTTTAATAGGATTGTGGTCAGTTACCCCACACCATGCTGGTCAAACCAGGCCTTTATAGAGTTGGCTTTGCGCACAGGGGCATAGTCATGCTGGACCAAAAAAAAAAAAAGAAGATCTTCCTCAAAGTGTTGTCACAACATTGGAAGTCCACCTTTGTCTAAAATGTCCTGCATGCTGTAGTATCAACAGTACACTTCACTGAAAAAACCTGATGTCGGCTATTTGAAGGGGTGTTCACATACATTTTTGGCCATATAGGTTGGTGTAATGGTCAGGTGTTTACATACTTTAGTCATAGAGTATAGACCTACTCTCTCTCTCTCTTACCTGTGATGGTCAATCTGGCCAAAGATGATCCACCCAGAGAGAGTCATAGTCAACTGCTCCAATCTGCTCTCCAAATACATACCCAACCACCAGTGGGGTCCCATCTCTAGAGTTTCCTTGTCAATCTCAAGAATTTCAAACCTAAAGAAAGTTGCCAAGAAGGATTCCTCCCAGCAGATTCTGAAAAAGACCAACCAGCAACTTGTAGAACTTTATGATAGCTTGTATCTTGTGCTAAAAAGCTTCTAAAGCACAACGTGGGGATGCCTTTATCCCATGAGGAAGCTTTATCCAAGGGCTTACAAATCTACAGCGATTGTTTCACCAGACATCCCATGTCCTTTCATAAAAAGGATCACCCACTATCAGACTGGTAAAGATCACTTCCACAATATTATTCCCAAACCCTTGGGGTTTTTAGGCCTTAATTGGGTTTTCACAAGTTTTATTCCAATCTCCTATTGCATTCTTTTGTACTTTGAAATAAAATGCGTTCCTCAGTTCGATCGGCTGAGATTCTGTTTTGTTACGAGACTCTCAATGAGACAGCAATCAATATTTCGTTTCAGTGTTAATTATTATAATGCCAATTTGTTTACACTGTGGGATTATCGCTGATCTTTTAGTGTATTGAAGTCTCAATGTGTCAAGAACACTTATATCAATGTACAGTGAGTATCTTATATAGAGCACAGAGAATGCGTTCCCATGTGTTGTCATAACCACCCGATCAGTGTTTAACTGTCCAACCACAGAGGATTCTCTTCACAGCGGGTTATAGGAGACCTAAAACTATCCGTAAAACCACACCCACTGCGACTGTTTTCTTTCTGGATACAAAGGAGGAGAAGAAGGAAGGAATAATAGTATAGTGGGAAGGAGAAAGGAAATATAGGATAGTGAGAAGAGGGAAGGCTGGAAGGAAGAAAGGAAGAGAGGGAGGGAGGATAGGATGAGAGGAAGGAAGGAGGGAGAAAGGAAGGACGGAGGAGAGGAGGGAGGAAGGAAAGGAGGGAAGGGGGGGAGGATGGAGGAAAGGTGGGAAGGAAGGAAGGAAGGAAGGAGGAGAGGAGGGAGGAAGGAAGGGAGGATGGAGGGAGGAAGGAAGGAAGGAAGGAGGGAGGGAGGGGGGATGGAGAAAAGGATGGGAGAAGGAAGGTAGGGGCAAGCAAGGAAGGATGGAGGAAAGGAGGGAGGAAGGAAGGTAGGAGGAAGGAAGGATGGAGGAAAGGAGGGAGGAAGGAAGGGGGGATGGAGGAAAAGAGAGAGGAATGAAGGGAGGATGGGGGAAAGGAGGGAGGAAGGAAGGAAGGGAGGATGGAGGAAAGGTGGGATGAAGGAGGAAAGGGAGGATGGAGGAAAAGAGGAAGAAAGGGAATATGAAGGTAAGGGGGAGGTAGGAAGGAAGGTAGATTGGAGGAAAGGAGGAAGGGAGGGGGGATAGATGAAAGAAGTATAAGGTTAAAAAATACTGCGCTAACACAATAAAAAAAGCTGCGACTAAAGGTAGTAAACCGTGAATCTAATATAATTAAAAATATAATTAAAAAAAAAGTCGCGCTAAAAAAATTATTTGAGAATAGCAACAATCTAGTGCCTAAAGTGATAAAAAGTAGATTTGAATAAAAAATATAATTGAAACAATACCCAATGTATATAAACTCCACGATGAGATGGAATAAATGGTATACAAAAAGGATTATTTTCTATGTGAAAAATAAATAGTGAAATAAATTGACATGGTTGAATGTGAACGACAAAAATGAATTTCCAGAACACTATTACCACGTGCAACAATGTAAAGAAATATTGTGAAGACACTGAACATATACCCTGTGAAAAGCAAAAAGATGAAACAATAAAAAGTTATAACCAAACTAAAAAAAGTCCATAAAAAATCCAAGTCCAGAAGAGCAGTAATTATTAAAGTTCTTGCATATTGTGGAAAACAGGCAAGTAGATATCCCCCAGTGCTAGATGAAGTGCAGAGACAGACTTGCTGAAGTGACACAGGTGCATGGGCAGACCTCCACCGTTTAAAACAACTGCCTCTTACCAAATAGAGTTGGTCTCTAGATTATAGGAGACCAATGGAACGGATGGCTGCAACCCCAGCCAGGGATCTAGAACAGCAGACACTTGTTGTCATCCGGGACCCGGAACTCGCTCCGTCACACACAGCAAATAGAGTAAGATGGCTCCCCATAGAAGAAATAAAAGCTCCACATAGCATAAAAACCACGACTTTATTTAATAAAGAGTAAGATTGCACTTACACAATGGTTGTAAAAAACAAGCATCAAAACGCCGGCCGGCTGATAGACTCCCCGTGTCTTCCGGGTGTACAGAACGCGGTGTCGTCGGGACGTAGCTCCTCCTCCCTACGTCGTTTCGTCACAACAGGACGTGGTCACGGGATGAAAGAAGGAAGAAAGGGAGGGAGGGAGGAAAAAGGGAGAATGGAGGACAGGTCAAAGGAAGGAAGAATGGATGAAAGGGGAAGGAAGGGAGGATGGAGGGAAGAAGGAAGGAAGGAAGGAAGGAAGGAAGGAAGGAAGGAAGGAAGGAAGGAAGGAAGGAAGGGAGGGAAAATGAAGAAGAGGAGGGAGAGAGGGAGGGAGGAAGGAAGGGGAGGAGAGGATGAAGGAAAGGAGGAAGGAAGGGAGGGAGGAAGAAAGGGAGGATGAGAAGGAAAGGTCAAAGGAAAGAAGGGAGAATGATTGAAAGGAAGAAATGAAAAGATAGGTTTGTCAGAGGAAGGAATGAAAATAAAGTCTATTAATTGGGGGCTTTCACACTGGAGAGGTGCGCTGGCAGGACGCTAGAAAAAGTCCTGCAAACAGCATCTTTGGAGCAGTGAAGGAGCGGTGTATACACCTCACCTAAACCGCTCCTGCCCATTGAAATCAATGGGGCAGCGCGGCTATACCACCGGCATAGCACTGCTGTAGCAGCGTTTTTTGGTGGTTTTAACCCTTTCGCGTCTGGTTTTTTAACCCTTTCTCGGCCGCTAGCGGGGGGGGGGGGTGTAAAAGTGTCCCGCTATCAGCCGAATAGTGCCCCAAATTCGACGGTAAAGCGGCGCTAAAAATATCAGCGCTTTACCGCCGACACACCCACCGCCCCAGTGTGAAAGGGGCCTAAGACTGGAGCAGCCAGAATCTAGAGCAGCTGTGCGTGGCAACCAATCATCTTCTAGCTTTCATTTTCAAAACTTAACTGAAAAAGCTGAAGCTAAAGCTGATTGGTTACTACTATGTACAATTGCTCCAGATTCAGTCTGTCCCAGTTTTAGTAGTAGTCCCCCCCCCATAGTATCAGTGAATTGGAAGCCGCTGGTAGTAAAAAATAGGGAATACTGACAAAGTGTGCAGGGATATAGGAAACTGTGCTCTTATGTTGATTGTCAGCTCTTCGGGAAATCTACCCCTTTGCTGCCCTTTATTGGGTTTCTTTATCATTCATTTTGTGGTTGATTTGAGGTCATTGGTTCCTTTCAGCTGCAATTTTTCTTTGCTGCAAGGCTTCCCTTGGGATTCTGTGGTATTCCTCCTTTCCATTTTCATTGCATCTCTTATTTTAGACGTGGTGATGTCACCACTGGGTCTCTGTTCTTCTCTATGAAATGCAGGTAGGTCATGGCTGGTGGGAGGGGCCGGCAGGGTGCTGTACATAACTTCTTGAAATTATCACAGCACCCTGATCAAGAACCCTCAGCCCTGATGCAAACAGTGGGTTGGTTCTTCGGAGGGGGGGGGGTGTCATTCAAATATCAAAATGCCCTATTGGGTGAAAGTTATGAAGGAGTGGGTGTCCCTAGGCAGACTTCCCTATGTAGCAGTTAGTCTGCGGAGGAAAAGGCTAGATGATGCTGGATGTCTTCCAGCCAGGAAATGAGGCGGGGCTCTGTCGGACTTGCTGCAGCTTCAAATGCACATTGTGAGAAGCTCACAGTGTGCAGTGAAATGCAGAGGAAGCGGTTTCAGTATAGGGGAGGAGAAAATCAGAGAAGATTATTATTGGGGGGGGGGGGGTCTTCATACCCTTTAAGCTGATCTCTTTCATACATAAAACCAGAAATCTGCAGAGGAAAGCGATCGTTTTCTCTTTAAGAAAGCGATAACTGAAGATTGCGCACGGGAAGGGAGGACTTTGTGTGATTTGTACTGTGGCGGCGCGGAGAGAACATTTGGACAAAAGGGTCGTTCCAAAAATAGAGAGAAGAGCTTGGATTACCACCTAAAGAGGGTCGGCCCATTTCTGACGGTATAATTACATCCTCGAAACCCGAGACCGCCGCATACATTTACAAGGGCAGTGATAAGCCAACTCGCATGTACAATCGTGACGATTGGTTGCAAGGTCACCCCACTACCGGATCTCTCACCTCTGCCGCAATGGCATCATTTCATGAGCAAAGTGCCGCAGCTATGGGCAAAGGACAGTGACCACCAGCAACCAATCAGAAATCACCTTTTACTTGTCTACAGTGAATTCAGATCTGATTGTTAGCTTTACAAAAGAGGGAATCACTAAAAATCTGCAATAAAAATGAAAGTATGTAAAAGTTCTATAAAATCTGAAACTGATACTTCAGGGTTTAGTGGATTCAGGGGACTTAAACCCTTTGACATTGTCTCCTATGTTGAGGAAGTGCCCATTATGAGGGGTTCCCACCATCCCTGTGCTGAGTTCCTTGGTCTGTACACCTGTTATGCCCATTATGAGGGGTTCCCACCATCCCTGTGCAGAGTTCCCGGGTCTGTACACCTGCTGTGCCCATTATGAGGGGATCCCACCATCCCTGTGCTGAGTTCCCGGGTCTGTACAACCACTGTGACCATTATGAGGGGTTCCCTACATCCCTGTGCTGAGTTCCCGGGTCTGTACACCTTGTGTGCCCATTATGAGGGGTTCCCACCATCCCTGTGCTGAGTTCCCGGGTCTGTACACCTTGTGTGCCCATTATGAGGGGTTCCCACCATCCCTGTGCTGAGTTCCCCGGGTCTGTACACCTGCTGTGCCCATTATGAGGGGTTAATTTTGTTTATTGAAAAATCATACAAACAACAACTTAGATACAATAAAACCATAATAAATAAATAGAGGGAGGGGGACTGGCACTGCACTTGATGCTCCTGCCTCAGCACCTCTCGCTGCCTCTGCAATTTTAGAAGATATAGAAGGAATGGACACATTCTTGGTAACTGAAACCTTACCTACAGACTGGGAAGACACGGGCACACTAGGTAAATGCACAGACTGGGAAGACACAGACATACTGGGTATTGGCACAGACTGGGGCACCACAGACTGGGAAGACACAGACATATTGGGTATTGGCACAGACTGGGGCACCATAGACTGGGAAGACACAGACACATTGGGTATTGGCACAGACTCAGATGGACTCACAGGCACTCCAGCTGCTGAGTTCTGAGCATCCTCCATGTTCAGGCAGAAGAACTCTCTCATGAGCTCAGGCTTGTTGTGCATTGCCTCAGGACACTGACTATAAGGATGTCCCACCGCATTGCACAGATTGCACCTGATGATATTACAATCCTTCGCCAAATGTCCTATACCCTGACACAGAGAGCACTTCATCACTGGACAGGAGGATGCAAGATGCCCTTTATCCCCACACTTGTTGCAGAGCTTTGGCTGGCCCGGATAAAAGATGGTCAGCCTGTCCCTCCCCAGGAAAGCTGAGGATGGCAAATGCTGGACAACATTGTCAATTACTTTTAATTTTAACTGCACAGACGTTCCCCCCCGTCCATATTCCTCGATCGTCCAAAATCTTCTTTAGAGGGCTCAGGTCATCTCCATACCTCTTCAACCATACAGATAAATCCCCTTGTGGTATGGATTCATTGCGGACAAGAATTGTCACCATTTTAATGAGGGGCTGGAGTGATATAAGCTTGGGAATAAGCCCTCTTCAGTCCGGCAGGCCCCTACACACGTGCTCATATTTCTCCCAAAATATCTCCAAAGACTCCGGACGGATAAAGCACAAATCGTACTCATAGGAACCTGCCGGACTGATCAGGGAGAAGATATCTGCAGGCCTGAACCCCATCTGCAAAATCTTATCCACCACTGCCCTCCTATGTGAGGGGATTCCACCGCCTTCCCATTTTAATTGAACGACATTCCTCCTTTTAAACAGGGAGGAAGATAAAACATTTTCATATTCCTTCCCTACTTGCTGCCCCTTCCCAGATCCTGTAGCAGCAACACAAGTTTTTCTTACACCACCAGCATTTGCAGTCTTGTCCTAAGACACATTCAAACCTGCTGGCAGAATGTCTGAATCATCTGGGATATCAGTCTACTGATTAGCAAAGGCAGGACCTGTACTCTCCCCCTGCTCTGAACACTCAGCTTCTTTCCTGGGTTCAAGCACAGTCTTGGCTGCTGCAGACTCCCGGAGAGTTGTAGCACTACTGCTCCCAGCATCTCCTCCACCATTCTCAGGAACAGCCGCTGTGTCTGGCCAAGGCAAATTCACTGTATTGTCCATGATGCTCCTCACTGCAGACTCTTCCCCCCAGAAGCTGACAGTTACTCTCACCAGTTTGATCTGAAGCTTTGTTTTTAGCAGGTAATTCAGACTGCACTTCATGCTGCACATTGTCTATGGGTCTGGGCTGACTGCCTGTAGCACTACAACCCTCAGCAAGCTCATTGTCATTAATAAATTCCACATCACCATCTTGCACACACACTGTACCTGCTTGCTGTGTTGTTACCTTTGCGATGTCATGGCTGACGGTGGGATCAGACTTCCCCCCAGCTGCTGCAGGCTTCATGGTGGATCTTGCTCTCACTACAGGTCTTTGTTTCAGAGGGGGAGGAACGGTGTCCATCTTTTCATCATCATCTGGGTAATCCGCACCCGGAGGGGATTCCAGCTTACAGATGAATTCCAGCATACCAGTACCTTCAACCTCCTGCTCAGATGTTCCATATTGCTGGGGAGTGAGGGGGAAAGAGGGCTCAGCAGATGCCTGAGGTGTTGAAGAGCTGGGCTCATCCTCCAGGTCCACTTTCTCACTCTCTGCTGACTCTGTCGGTACCTGCATCTCCTCACTGAGTGGGTCACTTTCCATGCAGGAAGCGGCTCCTCTCCTCATTCGGTTGAATTGTTCCTCGTTTCTTTATTTTTCTTTAAATATTCCACTATGCTCCTTCAGAGAGCTCACCAATTCTTTCTGCATCTTCACAGCTTGTTCCAAGTCCTTCAACTCAGGCCTCAGAGCCGGTCTCTTCTTGCTGTTAAGTTTGGCACAAATCTGTTTTTTCTTCCTAAATTCAGCCATCAAAATCAACAATTTCTCCTCTTCTTTCTCAATCCGTTTTAGCTTACCAACAATCCTCTGTCTAAAAGCAGACAGGGACTCATCACTCCTTGGGCCAGGCCCAGTATCTTCCACAGGTCTACCCAGGGGGCCCCCGCCAGAGTCCTCCCCAGGATCCAGCATCCCTTCTGGGGCAGATAAGCAACCCCAGGCCCCTGGTCTCTGGAAGCACAGGAGCTAAGGAACCAGCAACCTCACACCTCACTGTCAAGGAGCAGAATGGCAGTTTCCCACCATCCCTGTGCCAAGTTCCTGGGGCTGTACACCTGCTGTGCCCATTATGAGGGATTCCCACCATCCTTATGCTGAGTTCCCGGCAGGGGCGGATCCAGAGTCTAGTCTCGGGAGGGGCACTGCCAGAAAATATATTTTTTTGGGGTACATCTATCGGGGAAAAGGCTGGTGTTGGCGCTTCAATCATCACGGCACCATGGTTGTTATGGTGTCAGGATGATTGAAGCGCATTATTACTATTATTACATTGTTATAAAAAATTAAATAGTTTAACTCACCATAATGCAGAATCAGTGGGAGCCCCGAGTGTGTCACTTGCCACGTCACCTGTCACCAGATGCAGATTGTCACTTGCCACGTCGCCTGCCACATGTTGCGGATTGTCTCTTGCCACGTCGCCTGTCACCAGACGAAGATTGTCACTTGCCACCTGCTAAGGTGGTCTCTTGTGTCCCAGAGACAGGCAGCAGAGAGATGTTGCAATCCCCATTAGTATAGAATCCCCCCTCAGTGCAGAGCCCCCATTAGTATAGAATCCCCCCTCAGTGCAGAGACCCCGTTAGTATAGAATCCCCCCTCAGTGCAGAGCCCCCATTAGTATAGAATCCCCCCTCAGTACAGAGCCCCCCATTAGTATAGAATCCCCCCTCAGTGCAGAGCCCTCCATTAGTATAGAATCCCCCCTCAGTGCAGAGCCCTCATTAGCATAGAATCCCCCTCAGTGCAGAGCCCCCTATTAGTATAGAATCCCCCCTCAGTGCAGAACCCCCATTAATATAGAATCCCCCCTCAGTGCAGAGCCCCCCATTAATATAGAATCCCCCCTCAGTGCAGAGCCCCCCGTTAGTATAGAATCCCCCCTCAGTGCAGAGCCCCCATTAATATAGAATCCCCCCTCAGTGCAGAGCCCCCCATTAGTATAGAATCCCCCCTCAGTGCAGAGCCCCCATTAATATAGAATCCCCCCTCAGTGCAGAGCCCCCCATTAATATAGAATCCCCCCTCAGTGCAGAGCCCCCGATTAGTATAGAATCCCCCTCAGTGCAGAACCCCCATTAATATAGAATCCCCCTCAGTGCAGAGCCCCCCATTGGTATAGAATCCCCCCTCAGTGCAGAGCCCCCCCATTAGTATAGAATCCCCGTCAGTGCAAAACCCCCATTAATATAGAATCCCCCTCAGTGCAGAACCCCCATTAATATAGAATCCCCCTCAGTGCAGAGCCCCCCATTGGTATAGAATAACCCTCAGTGCAGAGCCCCCCATTGGTATAGAATCCCCCTCAGTACAGAGCCCCCCATTAGTATAGAATCCCCCCTCAGTGCAGAACCCCCATTAATATAGAATCCCCCCTCAGTGCAGAACCCCCATTAATATAGAATCCCCCCTGCACATGTCAACCCACATATACATGAAGTTTACAGACCTCAGAACAGCGCAGACAGATGCACACAGCCGTGTGTGTCCCTCTGGCTCCTCCTCCTCCTGTGTGGATGTAAACAGAGAGGAGGGGGAGGCGGCTTCAGTCCGCTGCGCTGAGGGACACAGCGCAAGACCTGAGGAGCAGATCAGGTCAGCGGGCGGTGTTAGCGGTGCGTGCCGCTACCTACGGGTGTCACCCCTCTGGCGGGTGTCACCCGGGTGCGGACCGCACCCACCTAACAACGCCACTGCCGCTGTCTCTCTCTGCGGAGCCACCCGGCGGCTCTTTCACATATGGAGCCGCCCGGCGGCTCTCTCACTTACGGAGCCGCCCGCCGGCTCACTCACCCGCATTTCTCTGAGGGGGCAATTGCTCCGTTGCCCCCCCCCTGGTTCCCGGGTCTGTACACCTGCTCTGCCCATTATGAGGGGTTCCCACCATCCCTGTGCCGAGTTCCCAGGTCTGTACACCTGCTCTGCCCATTATGAGAGGTTCCCACCATCCCTGTGCTGAGTTCCTGGGTCTGTGCACTTACTGTGCTCATTAAGAGAAGATCCCACCATCCAAGTGCCAAGTGAGCAGGTTGGAGGGTGGATAGCTTAAGAGGTGGTGAGATTGGGTAGAAGGAGGGTGGGCAGGTTGGAGGGTGGATAGGTTAGGAAGTAGGAGAATGGATATAAGGAGGGTGGGCAGGTTGAATGGTCGATAGGTTAGGAGTTGGTGAGATTGGATGGAAGGAGGGTGAGAAGGTTGGAGGTTACATACTCTAGGAGATGAGGAGATTGGGTAGGCATGTTGGAGGGTGGTTTATAAAGGGCACATGGGCGGTTTAGAAGGTGGGATAATAGGGTGGAGTATGGTTGATTATTGAGCCAATTGTAACCTGCATCTTGATATACAGTATATTGAGCTCAGTGCCGGGACAGGGTCATCCAGTGCCCAGGATAAGGTTCTAAAATTGAGCCCTCCGCTCCCCTTGTCCACTGTTAATACATGCCAATAGAATGGGTTTATCACCCTGTGTCTATTCTTTGTCCCCCTAATTCACTGTGCCTAGGGCAGCCGACAAGTGGCCGACAAGTGGCAGTTGTTTTTTTTGTGGGGGGGGCAGCAAACCCCCCCCCCAGTGGCCGGTGGTGCAGCACTAGCGAGACGGGGTAACGACCCACTGTCTACTGGTCGTTACCCCATCTAGGTGGCGGGGTGTGTGCAGCTGCTTCGGAGTCCTCTCTAGCATGGCGGCGGGCCCTACCTAGGTGGCGGATAGCAATGTGCGGGCAGCAGCTCCGGTGTCCCCTCCAGCACCGCGGGCGGTCCCCATCTAGGTGGCAAGATACGGGCAGCGGCTCCGATGTCCCCTCCAGCACGGCGGGCAGGCCCCATCTAGGTGGCAAGATACGGGCAGCGGCTCCGACGTCCCCTCCAGCACGGCGGCCGGGCCCCATCTAGGTGGCGGCTAGAGAGGTGCGGGCAGCAGCTCCGGGGTCCCCTCCAGCATTGCAGGCGGGCCCCATCTAGGTGGCAAGACACAGGCAGCAGCTCCGGGGTCCTCTCCAGCATGGCGGGCGGGCCCTATCTAGGTGGCGGGTGGCGAGATGCAGGCAGCGGCTACGATGTACGCTACTCCACTGTCTGCTGGTCGTTACCCCATCTAGGTGGCGGGGTGTGGGCAGCTGCTCCAGTGTCCCCTCCAGCACGGTGGGCGGGCCCCACCTAGGTGGCGGCTGGCAAGGTGCTGGCAGCAGCTCCGGTGTCCCCTCCAGCACGGCGGGCGGGCCCCATCTAGGTGGCGAGATACGAGCAGCGGCTCCGGCGTCCCCTCCAGCATGGCGGGTGGGCCCTATCTAGGTGGCGGATGGCCAGGTGCGACCAGCGGCTCCGGTGTACGTTCCTCCAGTGGCTTCCGCCGCGCATCTCCAATCTCTTCCTCCTAAGTGCTAGGTGTCCTATAGTATCGCCTGACGTTTTGGCCAATCGGGAAACAGGTCTCACGACCCGCTTCCTGACTGGTGGGTAGGAGATTTCGTGTGATAATAGCGAATATTCATATACTAGCGTCACACAACTGGGTGGGCTTTGGGCGCATTGCTCTGCCCCCCGAGCCCGCCCTTTTTTGAAGCCTATTAGGCTCTAAATATGTGCTTCAAAAAAACACTCAAGGTGCCGGATGCATGAAAAGGGGGGGCACGTGCGCTCCTAATGGACGGGTCGCCACTGCAGCTCACCCTCCTGCCCACCCCATGGCCCTGATTGAGCTCTATAGTCAGACAGAGGTATCATTATTGCACATATTAGTGGTAAGGGAGCATCAGACAGCCTTTAATATATAGAAAATGAGACATAATAACTTATGTGTCTCATAAAAATTATAAGAATAAATCTAAATCATGCTAACATAACATAGGGCTTCCAAGGACCCGCCTTATCTCAGTCCAGAATAAATCCAGGCGGCCATAATTCCTTTTATCGGGCCGTATTTCTCTAGTAGAGCGATAAAGCATCTCATTCTCCTGTGTACACTTTATTTCAATTTTCATCCCCCGAAGATCTCACCGTCTCTTTGCTTTAAACATTCAGTAAACCGCAGTCTGCCGCTCACAGTAAAACGGAAAGTCAACTTAACAGGTTGTCGGAACGGTGTAGAGTAATTACGCTGCCCACAGGGCGTCCTGGGGAGAGTTTAGTGGTTTTGTGGTTTATTACTCACATAAAAAGACTACAGTCTTGATACAATAGATTCCTCCAGTTAGCTGTCCCCGAGGAGCCGGCGTGCACAGGTCTCCATAAAACGCACCGAACAAAACAGAACACTTCCATTCCCCGGTGTGAGAGTCTCCTGGCTGATCGCTTTCACTTCTGGCACTTGATTCAGGACCTCTTTAAAACTTCTTCCATCCTGCTGATAACCAATAAAGTGGTCCTGTCTTCATGAATTAATTCCTGAAATGTTACAATATACAGCAGTAGTATCATTTTTTTTAGAACAGCTCCACCTTCTATCATTAAAAAAGCCATCCTTGAGCCCCAGTTGGTGACTTTGTCAAGGCTGAGATGATGTCACCAATCTGCTGCAGGCAGGAGGAAGCATTTCCTCATTCTCCTCTCTTCCAGTGATTAAGTTGCAACATTGTAACTTTATAGCAGTCACAAGGTGGGAGGCTGCAAGAGGGGTGATATTTGCAACTGTCATTCTTCATTCCTTCCACAAGAGTTTGGGGGTGTGCCTGTGGGATGTTGTGCCCATTCAGCCATAAAAAGGTTTTGACGTCCCCCCACACCAAACTGGTCACACCATGTCTTTATGGAACTGGCTTCACGCTTCTGTGATGGTTCCCTGCAAAATTTTGGAGTGTCTTTGGAAATTTGTGTCTAATCAGCCAAAGGAACATTTGTGAGATCAGGTACTGATGTTTGATGTGAAGACCTGGCTCACAATCGGCACACCAGTTCATCCCAAAGGTGTCCAGTAGGATTGAGGTCAAGGGCACTGTGTGTTGATCACTCAAATTCCTCCACACCAAACTGTTTAAGCCATGTCTTTATGGAGGTGGCTTTGTACACAGGGGCACAGTCATGGTGGAACAGAAAAAGATCTTTTCCAAACTGTTCCCTATATGAACTTGTTGGAAGTCCCATTCCAAAACCATGGCCATTACCATGAAGTTGGCCTCCTTTATCAGACTCCACTCATCTAGGAAGGCTTTCCACAAATGTTTGAAGTGTCTATAGGAAATGTGGGCTCATTTCTGAGGTTAAGTACTGATGTAGGAGGAGAAGACTCGGAACTCCGATTGTGAAGTCTTCTCATTCTACATCAGTAACCTAGTTTATCCCAAAGGCATTTAGTAAGGTTGAGGTCAGGGCTCTGTGCAGGATACTCGAGTTTCTCCACACCAAACTGGTCACACCATGTCTTTATGGAGATGGCTTCACGCTTCTGTGATGACTCCCCGCAAAATTTTGGAGTGTCTTTGGAAATTTGTGTCCAATCAGCCAAAGGAACATTTGTGAGATCAGGTACTGATGTTTGATGAGAAGACCTGGCTCACAATTGGCACACCAGTTTATCCCAAAGGTGTCCAGTAGGATTGAGGTCAGGGAACTGTGTGTTGGCCACTTGAGTTCCTCCGCACAAAACTGTTTAAGCCATGTCTTTATGGAGCTGGCTTTGTACACAGGGGCACAGTCCTGGTGGAACAGAAAAAGGTATTCCCCAAACTGTTTCCTATATGAGCTTGTTGGAAGTCCCATTCCAAAACCATGGCCATTACCATGGATTTGGCCTCCTTTATCAGCCTCCACTCTTCTAGGAAGGCTTTCCACATGAGTTTGAAGTGTCTATAGGAAATGTGTGCTCATTTCTGAGGTTAGGTACTGATGTAGGATGAGAAGACTTGGAACTCCGATTGTGAAGTCTTCTCATCCTACATCATTACCCTAGTTCATCCCAAAGGTGTTCAGTAATGTTAAAGTCAGGGCTCTGTGCAGGACACTCAAGTTTCTCCACACCAAACTTGTCACACCATGTCTTAATGGAGGTGGCTTTGTACACAGGGGCGCAGTCAAGCTAGAACAGAAAAGGGTCTTCTCCAATCTGTTCCCACAAGGTTGGAAGAGCACAATTGTCTACAGTGTTGTTGTGTGATGTACCCTTCACTGGAGACACCTGAACTCCAACATTTGAAGTAGATTCCTCCTACTGCTGGCTATTAAAGTAGGTGTGATGTCAGGTGTGAACATGACCAAGTGATGGCATACTATAGGTGACTTAGGAGTCATTTTCATGGAAAATTGCTCAATTCCCACATCAACACAGTCATGCCACGTACACACGAGCGGACTTTACGGCAGACTTTGCCCGGCGGACGGGATTTCGTCGGACAATTCGATCGTGTGTGGGCTCCAGCGGACTTTGTTTTCTCAAAAGTTGGACGGACTTAGATTTGAAACATGTTTTAAATTTATCCGTTGAAATCGAGTCCGGTCGAAAAGTCCGCCGTCTGTATGCTAGTTCGACGGACAAAAAGCCACGCTAGGGCAGCTATTGGCTACTGGCTATGAACTTCCTTGTCTTAGTCCGGTCGTACGTCATCACGTACGAATTCGACGGACTTTGGTGGATTGTGTGAAGGCAAGTCCGTTCATTCAGAAAGTCCGTCGTAAAGTCTGCCGGGCAAAGTCTGCCGTAAAGTCCGCTCGTGTGTACGCGGCATCAGTGTTGATGGGGAATCTCTGCCACGGAAGCCATTGTGTTCTATAACAGCCGTTAGCAATAATCACATGGAAATCCAACAGCCTGGTTGTACCCAAGTTGATCAATCTAACAACTCGGCTACATTCAGCCTGCCCATACACGGTTCGAATCTCTATGGCCGACTTAAGGGGGCTCACGGAGCTCAGGCATGTATTAAAAGGATGTGACTGAGGACTTGGAAAGCATAGTCTTGCTCTTCAGACGTATTGTAAGACCTTACCCCGGAAAAGAAGACTTTATGGGTTATTGTTGGACTTTATGAACTTTATGTTTTTTTTTTCTTTGCACTGAAGCTCTCTCTAATCTCCCCCGGGGGGCCTCTGATTGTCTCTCAGCAGATGATCAGGAATGGAAATGAGAAGTTTCTGAAAGAAACTCCCGATTATTTCCCAGACATGTTTGTTTTTCAGTCTCTTCTTGGATGGCGAAGTCACGTGCCATCTGCCTTTTCCTTTCATCCTCTCTCCGGTTCCCCATTTACCTTGTATCGTCAGGTCTTTGATAGGTCCCTGAGCTCGCCCTGCAGTGCATTTAGCAAGTTGACTAATGGTGAAGGGATACACAGTGTTTCTCTGGCTGCGTGACAGAACGCGCTCTCTCAAGACGTCTCTCTTATTTGCAGACAGACGGGCTTCCTGACGTGCTCCACGCTCCAGGCATGGACCTGATTCTTCCCTTTCATATTTTCCTGCATTTTGCTTAAAGTAGAACTCCGCCCCCCCCCTTCAGTCTTGTACACTTTGCACCGGCTCCTCTCCTGGACTGGAATGGCTTGCTCTGATTTCACTGCACACCTGTGGCGTCGCTAGGGGGTGGCTTTTGGGGCTATAGCCCCGAATCTGGGGCCCATAGCCCCGAGTCTCTGCAGGGGTCCCCAAGGGGGGGGGGCTCTCTGGGGACCCTGATGTAAGTGGGGGCCCTCTGGGTACCCTGATGCAAGGGGAGGCTCTCTGGGACTCTGATTTTAAGGGGGAGGCTCTTTGGGGACCCTAATGTAAGTGGGGGGCTCTCTGGGGACCCTGATGTAAGGGGGGGGCTCTCTGTAATATACACACACACACGTATATTACTGTATATACATGTGTATGCCCACCCAAGTGTATGACTTTCTTTACTACTCTGCTATGGGCTCTAGTCCCAGATCTTTTGTAGACCTAGCAACTCCCCTGCTGCACACTGTGAGCTTCTCACTATGTGCGTTAGAAGCTGAACCAAGTCAGATAAGAGCTCTGCCTTATTTCCTCTAAAGCATGGGTGCTCAACCTGCGGCCCTCCAGGTGTTGTGGAACTACAAGTCCCATGAGGGTTTGCAAAGCTGACAGTTACAAGCGTGACTCCCAAAGCCAGAGGCATGATGGGACTTGTAGTCCTGCAGCAGATGGAGGGTCATAGGTGGAGCACCCATGCTAAAGAATGGCTGTGAGTTGAATTAACCCATCTTGCACCCATTCTCTGCATAATCCAGAGCCCTGCAATGACTTCTAGAATTGTCGGTGTCTCCAAACTAGATTCCTGTAGCAATGAACAAGGCATTGGATTAGGGGAATGTACACGGAGGATACTAAGTAGTTCTATCTATTGTCAGCAAAAGCCATTCTTGTCCCCTGGTCAGTGACTTTGCCTACGCTAAGATGATACCAGTGGTTTTTCTAGGCTGGGATTATGTCAGTCTGCTGCAGGCAAAAACAAGTGTTTCCTCTTATCTTATCTTCCCCAGTGACTTTGCCTAGGCCGAGATGATGTCATCAGTCTGCTGCAGGCAAGAAGATGCATTTCCTCAGTCTTCTCTCCCTACTGACTTTTCCTAAACTAAGATGATGTCATCAGTCTGTTGCAGGTAAGAAGATGCACTTCTTCAGTCTTCTCTCCCCAGTGACTGTTACTAGGCTGAGATGCTGACATCAGTCTGTTGCAGGCAAGAAGAAGCATTTCCTCATTCTCTTCTTCCCCTGTGTTTTTTCTGGGCTGAGATTATGTCATCAGTCTGCTGCAGGCAAAAACACGTGTTTTCTCAGTCTTCTCTCCCTAGTGACTTTTCCTAAACTAAGATAATATCGTCAGTCTGTTGCAGGCGAGAAGAAGCATTTCCTCAGTCTCCTCTTCCCCAGTAGTTTTTCTAGGCTGAGATGCTGTCATCAGTCTGCTGCAGGCAAGAAGAAGCATTTCCTCAGTCTTCTCTCCCTAGTGACTTTTCCTAAACTAAGATGAAGTCATAAGCCTGTTGCAGGTAAGAAGATGGACTTCTTCAGTCTTCTCTTCCCAATGACTTTTGCTAAATTGAGATGATGTCATCAGTCTGTTGCAGGCAAGAAGATGCATTTCTTCAGTCTCCTCTTCCCCATTGACTTTTCCCAGACTGAGATGAAGTCATCAGTCTGTTACAGGCAAGAAGAAGTATTTGTTCAGTCTTCTCTTCCCAGTAATTTTTCCTAAACCGAGATGCTGTTATCAATCTGTTGCAGGCAAAAAGAAGCATTTCCTCAGTCTCTCCTCTGCCAATGATCAGACTGCAACATTGTAACCTTGAGGTGAGAGGCTGCAGCAGAGGCTGATTTGTGTCAGACATTTATGAACAAAAAACAAAAAAATACACAGGTACCAAGATATTACATGGTTGTGTCCTCACTAAGCCAACATTTCAGTCCAAAAATTAGATGGAGGCCTCGTCAGGGAAGTGCTGGGATCTCTGTCAGAAGAAACCTCTGGAAGTGTCACATATAAATATTAGTTATCAATGCCGTCCTTATCATATATTTCCAATGACAGGTCCACTTTAAACCGGTTCCCAATGTAAATTCATTACTTTCTATTTTCCTGCCGGTGAGGAATGAAGCTGCCAATTATCCCTCCAATCTCCATCCATCCTGACAAATTGCAATCTGCCCTCCTGATCGACGGCTCCCAATATCCCCCCCCCCCCCGCACTTCCGATCGCACATCTTTTATGAAAATCAATGAGCCGATAATATCCAAGAATTTACATCCCCCACCGAACATTCCAGTTTTAATTACCATCCATCTTCTCATTTTCCGATTTTCCAATCCTGATTCTGCTCTGCGGGGTGAAAATCCCGTATTACTCTATTGACAAATCTCTCTTGTTAAGATTTAAACCCCCCCCCCCCATAACACGCTACAGAGGAGACGCCGAGGGCATGGCGGGAGAACGAGCCGCCGCATCTGCCGCGCTACATACAATCTCCCCCCATCCTCCACCCAGGATGTGCCTCCTCCGCTGGGAAATCCGGGGAACATTGCGCTGGTTGTCGGCTAATTCTCAGCCTCAGCGATCTTTCATATTCACCAATCGTAATTTTGGATATGACCTTTATATTTGTAGCTCTCACCCCCGCAAGGGCCCAGTGGCGGCTGGTGCTCCAAATTTTTTGGGGGGCGCAAACAAGCTGAAAAATTCTGAAAAATACTGAAAAAGAAACATTAATTGCAGCCACTGTGCCCATCATATGGAGCCACTGTGCCCATCAATTGCAGCCACTGTGCCCATCAATTGCAGCCTCACTGTGCCCATCAATTGCAGCCACTGTGCCCATCAATTGCAGCCACTGTGCCCATCAATTGCAGCCACTGTGCCCATCAATTGCAGCCTCACTGTGCCCATCAATTGCAGCCACTGTGTCCATCAATTGCAGCCAATGTGCCCATCAATTACTGTGCCCATCAATTGCAGCCACTGTGCCCATCAATTGCAGATGCAGCCTCACTGTGCCATCAAATGCAGAAACTGTGCCATCAATTGCCGCCACTGTGCCCATCAATTGCAGGCTCACTGTGCCCATCAAATGCAGCCACTGTGCCATCAAATGCAGAAACTGTGCCATCAATTGCCGCCACTGTGCCCATCAATTGCAGCCAATGTGCCCATCAATTACAGCCACTGTGCTCATCAATTGCAGCCTCACTATGCCCATCAAATACAGCCACTGTGCCATCAATTGCCGCCACTGTGCCATCAAATGGCGCCACTGTACCATCAAATGGCGCCACTGTGCCCATCAAATGCAGCCACTGTGCCCATCAAATGCAGCCAGTGTGCCCATTAAATGCAGCCACTCTGCCATCAAATACAGCCACTGTGCCATCAATTGCCGCCACTGTGCCCATCAAATGCAGCCAGTGTGCCTATCAATTACAGCCACTGTGCTCATCAATTGCAGCCTCACTGTGCCCATCAAATGCAGCCAGTGTGCCCATCAAATGCAGCCACTCTGTCATCAAATACAGCCACTGTGCCATCAATTGCCGCCACTGCGCCTTCAAATGTCGCCACTGTGCCCATCAATTGCAGCCACTGTGCCCATCAATTGCAGCCACTGTGCCATCAAATGCAACCACTGTGCCATCAAATGCAGCCACTGTGCCCATCAATTGCAGCCACTGTGCCCATCAATTGCAGCCACTGTGCCCATCAATTGCAGCCACTGTGCCCATCAATTGCAGCCACTGTGCCATCAATTGCAGCCACTGTGCCATCAAATGCAGCCACTGTGCCCATCAATTACAGCCACTGTGCCCATCAATTGCAGCCTCACTATGCCCATCAAATACAGCCACTGTGCCATCAATTGCCGCCACTGTGCCATCAAATGTCGCCACTGTGCCCATCAATCGCAGCCACTGTGCCCATCAATCGCAGCCACTGTGCCCATCAATTACAGCCAATGTGCCCATCAAATGCAGCCACTGTGCCCATCAAATGCAGCCACTGTGCCCATAAAATGCAGCCAATGTGCCCATCAATTACAGCCACTGTGCTCATCAATTGCAGCCTCACTATGCCCATCAAATGCAGCCACTCTGCCATCAAATACAGCCACTGTGCCAGCAATTGCCGCCACTGTGCCATCAAATGGCGCCACTGTGCCCATCAATTACAGCCAATGTGCCCATCAATTGCAGCCACTATGCCATCAAATGCAGCCAGTATTCCCTTCAAATGCAGCCAGTGTGCCCATCAAATGCAACCACTGTGCCATCAACTGCAACCACTGTGCCATAAATTGCGGCCACTGTGCCATCATATGCTGCCACTGTGCCCATCAAATTCAGCCACTGCAATGCAATGCATGAATATTTTCATTATCCTAGAGGAGGTGGCTGGAGAGAGGGGGCGGTGCCCGTGCCCCCTTAATGGACAGGCCGCCCCTGCAAGGGCTGCTGATTTGTCCTACCTTCCTTTGCCATGGCAGCCGGGCACACAGCAACAATCACTATATCTGGCCCAATGAACAATCTAGGGGTTGCTTTTTCTGAAATTTTTTGCTAAATAAACTCGGATAGGGCATAGTGAGCTGTGGGATTCTCCATTAACCTAAGGGGTGTGCAGCCTATTACATTAGGGTGTGCACCGTCAAAGCTCAAACACACACGTGCCTTTCTTTGCATCCTCAGCAGCACGGGGCAGTGAATGAATGGGAAATGCTCTGTGCTGAGCGGCTTCCTGTACATTCACAACCTGAAACATAGTAAACACAGTTTTTTATGCTTCAGTTTTTAGAAAAGGAAGGGGCAGGTAAAGGTGAGAGGAGGGAAGCCCGGCAGCACTGGGGGGGCAACATGGCGTAAGCCCAGGCAATAGGGGGAGGAGTCGGTACCGCATAGAGTGATTAGGGGGCCACACATGGCACCCCCCCCCCCCCCCCTGCGCACGTCTATGCCATTAACCATTTTCCTACTGGGCAGCTGGGCACTTTCACCTCTACCTGCCCAGGCCAATTTTCAGCCCTATCACACTTTGAGTGACAATTGCACGGTCATGTAAAGCTGTACCCATATGACATTTTTATCATTTTTTTTTGAGACAGATAGAGACTTTTTTTGGTGATATTTAATGACCACTGAGTTTTTTATTTTTTTGCTAAACAAACTAAAAAAGACCAAGAATTTTGGTCAAAAAAACATATTTTTTCTTCATTTCTGTTATAATATTTTTTCTTCTTCACTAATGTGCGCTGATGAGGCTGCATTGATGGGAACTGATGAGGCTGCACTGATGGGCACTGATTTGGTGGCACTGATAGGCACTGATGAGGCTGCACTGATGAGCACTGATTTGGTGGCACTTATGGGCACTGATGAGGCTGCACTGATGAGGCTGCACTGATGAGCACTGATTTGGTGGCACTGATGGGCACTGATGAGGCTGCACTGATGAGGCGGCACTGATAGCCACTGATGAGGCTGCACTGATAGGCACTGATTTGGCACCACTGATGGGCACTGATGAGCACTGATGGGCACTGATAAGCTGCACTGATGGGCACTGAAGAGGAGGTACTGATGGGCACTGATAAGGCGGCACTTATTGACACTGATAGGCGGCACAGATGGGCACTGATAGGCAGCACTGATGGGCACTGATAAGGCAACACTAATAGACACTGATAGGCTGCACTGATGGGAATTGATCGGCTGCACTGATGGGTACTGATAAGGTGGCACTGATGGGCACTGATTAGCGCTGATGGGGCTGCAGTGATAATCAGTGTACATGTCTCCTGTCATTGGCTTTCATTTCCTCACCCAGTGACAGCGCTGAGGAAAGGAAATGCTGATAACCGGCATTCGTTTACAAGGGATCAGCAGTGATTGGACACAGCTGATCACATGGTAAAGGGCTGCTGTGATCGGCTCTTTACCTCGATCTGTAATCAGCTGTGTCCGAAGGACTCGGCAATAACAGAGCGTGCCCAATGCGCGCCCTCCCAGAACTGGGTGACCGTGCTGTAGCCGTTTTTTTGCTATAACGTGGTCAGCGAGTGGTCAATTCTGAACAGCATTGGGAGGACACCCTTCACTTTGGCACTACTCTTTAGGACAGTCCCCCTTTAGTGGCCCAGAAATTGGACAGCACTGAGACACTGTCAGAGATACCCCAGGCCAGGCAAGCACTAGTACTGACACGCCAGGGATGCCAGCAGCAACAGTCGCTACCAGGATCCTGCACTCAGGTCTGTACTCACAATGTCCCTGGATACTTGGATGCCTCCTTTCAATATCAGACGGACATTTCCATAGAGAACTTTCCAGGCCGTTTCCTCAGCGAAATCCCTTGCTTAGCTTCAGAGACTCTCAGCAAACAGCCCCCCCCCCCCAGCTCTAGCATAGCTGGGACCTCAATAAACACAGGTAGAATTTCTGCTGGGCTGCCTGGAAGGGCAGCAGCCCTTCAGGCTTGGAACTTCTCCTCCTGGACAAGAACCCTGGCAGCTCTAGACCCCAGACTATTTACACACTCCCCCAGCCACCTTCTGGGCACCCTCCCCCAGGGATTGGCTGAGATAAACCACTACATTTTGGAATCCTCCAGAAGGCAGGGGGAAACAATCAAACCTGCAGCCAGTGGAGCCCAGAACAGCCCAAAGCAATCAGAAACTGCTCCATAGAGAACAGTGGAGCCAACAAAAAAAAGCTAAATTTTCCTAATTTTCCCAGCAACCTATCCAGGAGGGTGCTACACATTGTTACTTACGTGCTCTGCCATATTTCATATTAAAGTGTTAAAGAGGAAGTTCACCCTACCGAGGCTAGAACTTTATTTGCAGTATTTGGTAATTGTTCCTGTATGTAAATTAAAAAAATACCAGAATGCAGATAGTTTTCTAAACAAATGGAACGTTACAAATTACTTTTTATTATTATTATTTATAATTAATTTGTTCCGTTTCATTTGTTTAGATGCAACATTTGTTATTTTCAGATAATTCATAACTTCGGATAAATTCATATTCGTTACGTTCACTAACAGCCAAATTTGAAATGAAATTCCAATACCTATAATTTAATAGTTAGTTATTATTAGTTAGTTATTTCGAATTTTCAGATTTTCGGATTTTCTTTCTTATTTTCAGATTTTCTAATTTTCTAATTTTCTAATTTCTGAATTTCCAAATTTTTGCATTTCCGAATTTTCTAATTTCCAAATTTATGAATTTCCAAATTTTCTAATTTTACTAATTTCCGGAAAAAACAAAAAACTAATGAAACGAAAAATAAAACAAACAAATTTTTTAGCACTGCACATGTCTAGAGAACGACACCTTTGTCATCCCAAAAAATCCACCATGACTTTCTGTGCTGATCGTAGGCCTTGGGGAAGAGATGTGACGCCATTCTATGGGCTGATCGTAGGCCTTGGAGAAGAGGTGTGACGCCACTCCTTGGGCTGATCATAGGCCTTGGAGAAGAGGTGTGACGCCATTCCATGGGCTGATCGTAGGCCTTGGAGAAGAGGTGTGACGCCATTCCATGGGCTGATCGTAGGCCTTGGAGAAGAGGTGTGACGCCATTCCATGGGCTGATCGTAGGCCTTGGAGAAGAGGTGTGACGCCATTCCATGGGCTGATCGTAGGCCTTGGGGAAAAGGTGTGACGCCATTCCATTGGATGATCGTAGGCCTTGAGGAAGAAGTGTGACGCCATTCCATGGGCTGATCGTAGGCCTTGGGGAAGAGGTGTGACGCCATTCCATGGGCTGATCGTAGGCCTTGGGGAAGAAGTGTGACGCCATTCCATGGGCTGATCATAGGCCTTAGGGAAGAGTTGTGACGCCTCTCCTTGGGCTGATCGTAGGCCTTGGAGAAGAGGTGTGACGCCATTCCATGGACTGATCGTAGGCCTTGGGGGAAGAGGTGTGACGCCATTCCATGGGCTGATCATAGGCCTTGGGGAAGAAGTGTGACGCCATTCCATGGGCTGATCGTAGGCCTTGGGGAAGAGGTGTGACGCCATTCCATGGGCTGATCATAGGCCTTAGGGAAGAGGTGTGACGCCATTCCATGGGCTGATCGTAGGCCTTGGGGGAAGAGGTGTGACGCCATTCCATGGGCTGATCGTAGGCCTTGGGGAAGAGGTGTGACGCCACTCCTTGGGCCGATCGTAGGCCTTGGAGAAGAGGTGTGACGCCATTCCATGGGCTGATCGTAGGCCTTGGGGAAGAGGTGTGATGCCATTCCATGGGCTGATCGTAGGCCTTGGGTAAGAGGTGTGACACCATTCCATGGGCTGATCGTAGGTCTTGGGGAAGAGGTGTGACGCCACTCCTTGGGCCGATCGTAGGCCTTGGAGAAGAGGTGTGACGCCATTCCATGGGCTGATCGTAGGCCTTGGGGAAGAGGTGTGATGCCATTCCATGGGCTGATCGTAGGCCTTGGGTAAGAGGTGTGACACCATTCCATGGGCTGATCGTAGGTCTTGGGGAAGAGGTGTGACGCCACTCCTTGGGCCGATCGTAGGCCTTGGAGAAGAGGTGTGACGCCATTCCATGGGCTGATCGTAGGCCTTGGGGAAGAGGTGTGATGCTATTCCATGGGCTGATCGTAGGCCTTGGGGAAGAGGTGTGACGCCATTCCATGGGCTGATCGTAGGCCTTGGGTAAGAGGTGTGACACCATTCCTTGGGCCGATCATAGGCCTTGGGGAAAAGGTGTGACCCTATTCCATGGGCAGATCGTAGGCCTTGGAGAAGAGGTGTGACGCCATTCCATGGGCTGATCATAGGCCTTGGGGAAGAGGTGTGATGCCATTCCATGGGCTGATCGTAGGCCTTAGGGGAGAGGTGTGATGCCATTCCTTGGGCTGATCATAGGCCTTGGGGAAAAGGTGTGACGCCATTCCATGGGCTGATTGTAGGCCTTGGAGAAGAGGTGTGACGCCATTCCATGGGCTGATCGTAGGCCTTGGAGAAGAGGTGTGATGCCATTCCATAGGCTGATCGTAGGCTTTGGGGAAGAGGTGTGACGCCATTCCATGGGCTGATCGTAGGCCTATATATATATATAGATATATATATATATAGATATAGATATAGATATAGATATAGATATATATATTGTAGCGCTGGTAGATTTACAATCTACCGCAGGTTAGGTAAATTTAGTAAATTGTGTGTTAGGAAGGTTAAAAGTTCGCCTGTTCCAGCTTGGCTGGCGTTGTGTGTGCTTCCGTGCTGACCGGTGGGTGTCGCTGTTACCATTAGTCAGTGTTGGAAAGGCAACGTGTTGAAGTGTATGGATGTTCCTCTGTCTCTGAGACAAGCTCGGTGGAGGTGGTCCTCCGAGTTGCATTCTGGGAAGAGGGTATTTATGGGACAGACGCCATGTTGTAGGGTTTTGGGTTTTTTTGCAGCCACCTGCTGGCCCTCCTGGCCGACAGGTATGCGTTAAGGAGCTACCTCGTGGTCCTCCGATCGGGAGGCCCACGATGCTACGGCGCAGGGGTGGGTCCAGAGGCTTGTCTGGGGCCAACCACCGCGGCCGAGGAATGGTCCTGAGCTGTCGGTCCTGTGTGACGAAGCTGGACGGCCGAGGAGATCCCAGGGGAGGACCCGTCTTGGGGAGATCACGCAGCGTGCTGGTCTATAGAGGGGCCTGGTGACTCGGTTGGAGGACGTATCCAAAAGAAGTAATTATACAGCATAGTGTTGCCGGTTCGGCTTAAAGGTTCAGGCACTGTGACTGACTTTCACTGCAGAGAAAATCTGATACATCCCGTGGCAGAGGATTGTGTGGATTTACCCCCCAAACGAGTCTGTGGCAGAGACTTTGATTCGTGCTGCGTACTGGCTGCTAGACCGGTGAGAGAGGCCTATCCAGACGAGCAAAGAGTGTGTCCCACAAGGGGAGCTCATTCCACCTAATTATCTGAATTCTACCGGGACATTTGTCGTAAGATTCTATAAGAAGATATTTGAGTTTCTCCTGAAAGTTTCCTTTTCCGCCTCTTTCCTGCTACTTCCTAAAGTTAGTTCAATAAAGCATTGAAAACGTACTCCAGTGTTGGTGCGTGTGCCGTCCAGAGGTAAACTCAACGGAACCCCTAGACCCGGTGCCGGTGAAACCAAGGGAAGCAAAGTGAAGGTAACAGACCCGCTTAAACCAGCAGCTCCACCAAGCGTTAGTGCTTCATATATATGTATACACAGTATCTCACATTTTTGTAAATCTTTTCTTCTATCTTTTCATGTGACAACACTGAAGAAATGACACTTGTCTACAATGTAAAGTAGTGAGTGTACAGCTTGTATAACAGTGTAAATTTGCTGTCCCCTCAAAATAACTCAACACACAGCCATTAATGTCTAAACCGCTGGCAACAAAAGTCAGTACACCCCTAAGTGAAAATGTCCAAATTGGGCCCAAAGTTTCAATATTTTGTGTGGCCACCATTATTTTCCAGCACTGCCTTAACCCTCTTGGGCATGGAGGTCACCAGAGCTTCACAGGTTGTCACTGGAGTCCTCTTCCCCTCCCCCATGATGACATCACAGAGCTGGTGGATGTTAGAGACCTTGCGCTCCTTCACCTTCTGTTTGAGGATGTCCCACAGATGCTCAATAGGGTTTAGATCTGGAGACATGCTGGCCAGTCCATCACCTTTACCCTCAGCTTCTTTAGCAAGGCAGTGGTCATCTTGGAGGTATGATTGGGGTTGTTATCATGTTGGCCCAGTTTCCCTCATGGCTCTAACAGCCCCCCCGCTCACGGCTCTGACAGCCCCGCTCCCAGCTCTGATATCCCCCCCCCCCCGCTGTCTCCTCTGTGCCACCTCTTCCAATAGGACAATAGGATGCCCTGGTGCTTTGGCCAATCGGGAAACAGGTCTGACGACTTGCCTCCCTGATTGGCGGGAAGGAGCGTTAGTGCCTTGATATGTTCAGTGTGTCGGGGTCAGGGTCATATGGCCAAGGACTGCACCGAGATGGTCAGGTGCAACCTGTGCCTGCGCCTTGGCCACCCCTATAGCAGATGTCCTAAAGCCTGGCACAATATGGAGAAGGAGGTAATAGATGTCTTGTCAAGGCTGGACAGGATGGAGGGTGAGGCCCCTGGTGTACCATCCTCCTCTGCGGTGACTGACTCCCCTGGTCCTGTTCAGGATCCCTCTCCAGTTCCTGTGGCCACCCCTCCTGTGTCTGTAAGTATTCCTTCTGTATCTGTCCCTGTGTCCCCCCAGCCTACTGTATCCCCTCCTCTTGTGTCAGAACCTTCCAAGTCTGTGCCCCCCGAGTCAGTTCCCCCCCAGGAGTCTACCCCTTCTAAGTCTGACTCAAAGGGAGCACCCCCCCCCCCCCCACCAGGAGTGGTAACATGTACTAAAAAGGTTGCTTCTTCCTCTGCAAAGAAGTCTTGTGGAAAGACTTCACAGAAAAAAACAAGAGATGAGGGCATCTCTGAAGCTGACCTGCAGTACCTGGAGGAGAGAAGGAAGGTTGGGAAGCGGAAGAAGCAGGTGGTGAGGACGGAACAGGCTCCAGTGCCTGTCTCCAACCGTTATAGGTCCTCTAATTGGGATATTTCTTCATCTGGAGCTTCTTCGGAGCGAAGTTCTGATTCCGAAATGGAGTTTGAGGCGGCCTCAAGAAAGAGAGAGGCATCTGGTGATGAGCAGCAGAGGGGAGCTAAGAAGCAATCCACCCAATAACCCAAATGGCGGTTCCCCCTCCGTTAAAAGTGGTGACAATAAATGTCGCCAGCATTAAGTCAGTAAGAGCTCGTTCTATGGCCTTCTTTTTGTTCAGCCAATTAGATGCTGAAATTTTATTTTTGCAAGAGACTAGGCTCACCTCCTTGGCAGATATTCATATGGCCAAGAGAGAGTGGAGGTATGGTCCATCTTACTGGTCTCTTGCGGCCGAGCCTTACGGCGGTGTGGCGGTGTTGTTTAAAACCGGCATGGTAACTGTCCGGCGGGTTATTGAGGTGGAGATTGGGAGATGTATGGTCTTAGACGTCCTTGTGGGAGGGCAGGACCTGCGCCTAATTAATGTTTATGGGCCGCACACAAAGTGGGACAGGAAGTGCCTTTTTACAAGGATCAAGCCATTTCTTTTTACATCCCGGTGTCTTGCCGAGAAAGTTCCCTTGGCGGATAAGTTCCCCCCTGTACTGCGCAAGCGCTGCGCTTGCGCAGTACGAATGACCAGGAGCCGCCGAAAACAGCCGAAGATGAAAATCTTCAATCAGCTGTACACGGCGCCTGCGCCCTAGGTCCAGGCTGAAGCCCCTCCATCCAAGTGGACCTAGAGGGGGAATAAAAAAGTGCAGAGCGCAGCGAGGCCGTGCCCGAAGCGTGGTGAGCGAAATGAGCCCGGGAGGGGCCCCCTTACAGGCGCCGTGTACATCTGATTTCTTCTGTATTTCGCTTCGACTATTTCCGCTGGTTCCTACTGCGCAGGCGCTGCGCCTGCGCAGTAGATGGGGGACCTTATCCGCCGAGAGGAACTTTCTCGGCAGAACACCGGCAAGTGGTCTTTGGAGGTGACTTTAATACAGTAACTAGGCCCAAGGACAGGAAGGACTTCAAGGACAGGCTGGGATATGATAGCGTTTTTTTAAATAGTATGGTTAGGGATGCTGGTCTTGTGGATGTGCACATTAAGCACCTCCCGGATGACACTGGGTTCACCTTTCATCGAGGTAATAGTCAGAGTAGGATAGATAGGGTTTTTTTTAAGGAGACCTCTGCTTTCTCGCCCCCAGTGGTGCAGGCAGTAGAGTTCTCTGATCACTGTATGCTATCTGTGGTCCTGAATGCTTCAGATGCCCCTCAGAGGGGCAAGGGCATCTGGAGATTGAATTCGACTCTACTCAAGGAAGAACATGTTAGACAATCCTTTGAGGAATTCTTTCAGGCACAGGTGACCATCCTGGACTTTTGTAGCAGCAAGGCTGAGTGGTGGGAGCTGACCAAAAAGAGGATCGCTGGATTCTTCAGGGGCCTAGCCAATAGAAAACAGTTTAAAAAATACATGACCTACCAACGTTTACGGAGGAAGCTGGATATTCTTGTCTCGAGAGGAGGAGATCCTGGGGCAATCTCCGAAGTGAAACTCCTTCTCAGGAAGTGTCAATATGCCCGGCATGCCTCTTTGGTTCTAGAGAGGGACTATGGGAAGTACCACTCGCCTGACCCTTACCAGAACTGCAAACAAGGTGTAGCTGTTAAAACGGCCGTTGGCCTTAAAGACAGTACAGGTTCCTTGACAAAGTCCAGGTCAGGGATTCTGGAGGTCGTGAGGTCCTTTTATGCTGACCTTCTTGGGAGGAAAGAGCTTGACCGTGACAAGATGGAAAGCTTTTTGGACTCTACTCCAGGTCTAAATGATGAAGATGTCCCATTGATGAATTTGACAGAGGAGATCACAGTTGAAGAGGTGATGAGGGCAATTGAACAGCTTGCCATCAAAAAGTCACCTGGACCGGATGGCTTGACGGCTGAGTTTTACAAAGCTTTTAAGTCTATTCTGGCCCCACATTTGGTAGAGGTTTTTAACAGTTGCCTTGCTGATGGGGTACTTCCCCCCTCCATGAGGCACTCAGCTGTGATTCTTCTTTCAAAGGGTAAAGATCCTTCGATGATTGAGAATTGACGCCCCATCAGCCTTCTTAATGTCGATAGAAAGATACTGGCAAAGATCATTTTCTGGTGCCTCTATCGTCAGTAGCAGAGTCTTTGCTTTCTCGCCATCAGCACTGTTCGGTCCAGGGTAGGTGCACCTTCACAGCAGTTTTAGCTGTCCGGGAGGCCTTGGAGCGGTGCAGGGCTGCAGGCTGGGGAAAGTATTTGCTGACATTGGATCAGGCAAAGGCTTTTGATCGTGTTAACCATGAGTACCTGTGGTTGCTCCTTAGTAAGTACGGTCTGCCGGGTGGTTTTGTCGATTGGTTAAAAGTCTTGTATAAGGGGGCAGAGAGCTTTCCTCTTGTTAATGGTTGGGTTGGGCAGTCCTTTGAGGTTGGCTCCGGGGTGCGCCAGGGTTGTCCCCTGAGTCCCCTGCTCTATGTGTTTGCAATCGACCCCTTCATCAGGAGGCTAGAGAGCAGCATGTTGTGTGGGGTGCCAGTGGGGCTCCCGGGTGAGCCGCCTTTGAGGGTTGTTGCCTATGCGGACGATGTGTCTGTGATTGTCACTGGGGCGGATGAAGCAGAGGAGGTGGTCTCTCTGACATCACGGTATTCTGAAGCATAAGGCTCCAAGATCAATCAGGAAAAGAGTGAAGTTTTCTGGATGGGAAAGGAAGGTGAGGGTTTTGATCTCCCGGACACCTTTCCAGTGCCCCAGGAAAGAATTAAGATTCTAGGCATTGAATTTGGACCCGGCGATTATGGCCTCAAAAACTGGGAAGGCAGACTGGAAATTGCCAATACTAAGGTGGTCAGCTGGAAGAGATGGAAGTTATCTATGAGGGAAAGGGTTGATCTGTTTAAGACTTACCTGATTCCGATCTTCTTGTATGTCAGCTTTGCCTGCATCTTGCCAGTGTCTCTCTATGCTAGGGTCAGTAGTGTGTTCTTCCAGATGTTGTGGGGGAACAGACTGAACCCCATCAAGAGGAATGTCACCTATCTATCCAGGAGGGAGGGTGGCTTAGGTATGGTCAACCCAGTTCTTTTCTTTTCACTGCTTTTTCTCAAGTTTAATATTGGTAATATGCTTGCAGTGGAACCTCCTGGATGGGCAGGCATATTTAGATCTTGGTTTAGGCCTTTGGGAAGAAGGTGGCCAAGTGAAGAATCTCAGGGGTCATCGTTGTCAGCTACCAGCCTATGTCGCTCCGTGCCTGAAGTTACTACGGCAGTGGCGATTGTCGGCTGAAGATCTCAGATCGGTTCCGAGGAAAGTCCTTATGAGTCGAGTCTTGAGCGAAGTCTTTCATGACCCACTGGCCTTAAGGGATTGCCCAGGCCCAGTTTTGAGGGCAGGGTTAAGACTTATTAATTTGGACAGAGTACCTCCTAAATTCAGGGATCTGGCCTGGATGTGCTTCCATGGGAGGCTCTATGTTCGGGGCAATTTGAAATTCCGCAGTGGGATGGATCGTAGCTGTCCTCGGGAGGAGTGTGCAGGTGAGGAGGAGACTATGGACCATTTTCTGCTTCATTGCCCTTTTAACATAGAGGTGTACAAACAGGTGGGGCGGGCCCTCGGTGTCCCTTTCCTCTCCAGGCTGGGTTATGCTGAGTGGGTGTATGGAGCATTCAATACTGGTGGGGTTTTTTGTTTAGATACACTTTTTCTAGTTAGCATAGTAGTCCGTTATTTCACTTGGAACGCACGGTGTCAGGTCTGCATTCGGCATAAAATCCTTCCTGTTCAAGTGGTGGTGTATGACATTTTGCATGAGGTGGAGAAGATTCGGGTACTTGAGAGAGACAAGTGGAGTCAGGGGGTTTGGTTGAAGGCGCGGAGGGGTTTCAAGCCTCCCTGACTGCCAGGAGTCTCTTTCCCGGGTGTGACTGTCTGTCTCTTTTCACCCTAGATTATTTTTTGGATTAATTTTTGATAAATGGCTGTGTACATAGGTGATGGGTTGTGCCTCTTAGGCCTTCTCTGCTACTTTATGTAAATAGTTTTGGTAGTGGATTATGTATATATTGTATATATTCTGAACATGGATGTGTATTCCTTGGATTTCTGTTGAAGTTTTGTACTATGGTTTTGTTTTTTACTTTTGTATAAAATTGGTTGCTTGATTCTTTTCAATAAAAGATCAATAGTGCCCTATCATTGGTGTCAGTGGGAGGAATAGTGCCCCATCATTGGTGTCAGTAGGAGGAATAGTGCCCCATCATTGGTGTCAGTGGGAGGAATATTGCCCCATCATTGGTGTCAGTGGGAGAAATATTGCCCCATCATTGGTGTCAGTGGGAGGCAGACATGTGTTTTGCTGTGCAGAAAAATGTGCAACAATTGAGGCAAACCATGCGGAAAGACACACAAGGCTCAATGTTACTTTTCCGCGTTTTTCACACATAGGGCAGCGTATTGAAACGAATGGGGATGCCCTATGCATGTTGTGCGAAAAACACACACAAACAATAACGGACGTTTAGAAATCGCACGGCGTGCGAGGAGCCGATCTCCCCCTTCCACCATCACAGCCTGATGGCATCACTTCAGTTCTTTGTACAGAGCTGTATTGCAGGATGGCGCCGGGTCACCGGGGTGTCGGAGAATCAAATATTGTAGATGCGGCTGAAATCCTCCTTTAAGAAGCGAATGATTTTTTTTTATCTGTGGGCTGGGCGGGGGTGGGGTACTTCAGGTCGCCTCCTGTCGATAGAACACGATCGATGTCGGTGTCAATGCAATTTAAAGCTCTTTTCCACTTAGTAGGGGAGAGACGGACGGTATTGGATTCGGTGTCCTCGTGGCGACCGCTCTGATCTCCCCAGTTCCCGCTCTCTGACTCGGAGGACATTCATACAATTACTGATTAACAATTCAATTAGAAACAAAATGATACAATTAGATACAAAGTGATGGCTCTCTATAAAGACAGGCCGGGGGGGGGGGGGGGGGGGGATGGGCGGGCAGGATCCCGGCGCTTGGCACAAATTGGATCTCTGCGTCGCCGGTCTGAAGAGTGGTGGGGTTGGTCTTGGCAAAGAGGTTTCAACAAAAAAAAAGTTTTTTTTATAAACGAAGATAAACTTTAGGGAACATTGATGCATTTCACACTGATGCGTTTTTTAATTCTGCATATTTACCTTGCTGAAAACGCAAGAAAAACGCAATAAAAAAATTGTTCCCTTTAAATCCTATGGGACTCTTCACAGCACTGCCTGCGGGTGCCGTGCGTTTTGTAAAGTCCCGCATTCTGCGCGTTTCAAAACCGCACCAAAAACGCAGCTCCGCATTGAAATGAATGGAAAACGAACATTTAAAAAAATCATTTTAGGCCTGAAGATTAAAACCCCCAAACATTATATATTTTCGGGGGAAAGCAGAGACAACCAGAGAATAAAATAGTAGTAGTTGCAATTTTTTTATGTCGCACACAACGGTTTATCATTGAAATTAATGGAAAACAAAAAAAAAAACGCATCAAAAATGCACTGTCATTGCATTTTTGGAGTCACGTGTCCATGTTTCACAGGTTCATGCCAACCAGAAGGCGCACCAGAAACGCACAAAAAGCATGCATATGCATTTATAATGCATTTTTTCAGTTGAGCACCCTTAAAGGGTATCTCCACTTTCATTGAGAAACCCCCCCCTCTGGGTGATCTCTGTACATTGCAGGGATTATAACAAACTTTGCTGCAGATTCCAGCCTTTTGTTATTCTGAAGAAATAGCTGTTTGTTTCTCTGTGTCCATGTGCAAAGTGAATGTGAGTGGTTTTATAATTATCAATCAGCTGCTGCACCTGCAGGGCTCTAATGAAGAAAGTGGCAGGGTCTGTATCCCTTTTAGACATGATTTCTCTTTGGGAGTATTTCACCAGAAATTACATTTTTGTTGCAGGGGATGCCCAAAATCTGACTTCTATCTTAGTGCAGATTCTGGGAAAATCAGTGAGCCAATCACACAAGAAGGAAATTACATTTCTGGGGGGAGGAGTTCTGTATACCATCTGTGTAGAGAGTGCCCCCAGACGGCCATATTGCATTTTACAGAAAATTACAGGGGCTGCAGTTAGAAAAGGGAATTTTTAATAATATTCAATTACAATATGACTTGTGTCAAAATTGTATACACTATATTATTATTATTATTATTTTTGTATGTTACTCTTTAAGTAAATCTAAAGCGTACAATTTTTTAAAGAACGGAGAACTCGTGTCTTTTTTTTTTCCTTGTGACTCAATTAGGGGAATTCCCTTCACTTCCTGCCCCATTGACACAACAGGAAATGAGAGGAAAATTTCTCAAAAATAAGGAAGACCCCCAGATGACACTAAAACAAGGGTCTCCATGGGAAGATTTCTTCCCTATTTCTAGTCAACTCGTCATTTTCACTATTAATGGTTACGCAGACCCCCTTCTATCTGTGTCCCATGGCCTTTGTGTCCCTCTAGATCAGTGTCCAGTGACCTGTGCGCCCCTTTATACTTATACTGGTGTCCAGTGACCTGTGCTCCCCTTTATATTGGTGTCCAGTGACCTGTGCTCCCCTTTATATTGGTGTCCAGTGACCTGTGCTCCCCATTATATTGGTGTCCAGTGACCTGTGCTCCCCTTTATATTGGTGTCCAGTGACCTGTGCTCCCCTTTATATTGGTGTCCAGTGACCTGTGCTCCCCATTATATTGGTGTCCAGTGACTTGTGCCCCCCTTTATATTGGTGTCCAGAGACCTGTGCCCCCTTTATATTGGTGTCCAGTGACCTGTGCCCCCCTTTATATTGGTGTGCAGTGATCTGTGACCCCTTTATACTGGTGTCCAGTGACCTGTGCTCTCCTTTATATTGGTGTCCAGTGACCTGTGCCCATCTTTATATTGGTGTGCAGTAACCTGTGACCCCTTTATACTGGTGTCCAGTGACCTGTGCTCTCCTTTATATTGGTGTCCAGTGACCTGCGACCCCTTTATATTGGTGTCCAGTGACCTGTGCCCACCTTTATATTGGTGTCCAGTAGGGGTGCTGAAATTAATCGTTGCATCGATGCATCGCGATTCGGGTGTCCCCGATGCGGCATCGATGCATAAAACCCCGAAAATCGATGTTTGGTGACGTCATTAGTAGCCCCGCCCCTCCCGGGAAAGCGCTCGAGAAAATTTTTAAACCGTCTTTATTTTAATAAATATATTACAAAGGATGGTGTGCCCTGGCTGTATGTGCTTTTTTAAAAAACAATGTTACTTCATACCGAACTTCGCCGGTATACGATCATGTGACTCCCGGCCCGCCCCGCCCCTCTCCGCTCTTTTCTTCGCTCTCCGCTTCCGTCTCCTGAGTCCTGACGTCAGCGGGGATTTCTCAGTCCCGCCCGCCTCTCTTCTGATACGATAACTATAGTCAGCGGGCGGGACTGAGAATTCCCCGCTGACGTCAGGACTCAGGAGACACGTGAGGGGCGGGACGGCCGGGAGTCACATGATCGTATACCGGCGAAATTTGGTATGAAGTGACATCGTTTTTTAAAAGCACATACAGCGGGGGCACACCATCCTTTGTAATATATTTATTAAAAGAAAGTAATTGGGGGGGGGGGGTCAGTGATGGCTGCGTTTGGCGGGCACAGGTGGCTGCATTTGGGCACAGGTGGCTGCATTTGGGCACAGGTGGCTGCATTTGGGCATAGGTGGCTGCGTTTGGCGGGCACAAGTGGCTGCGTTTTGGCACAGGTGGCTTCGTTTTGGCACAGGTGGCTGAGTTTGGCGGGCACAAGTGGCTGCGTTTGGGCACAAGTGGCTGAGTTTGGGCACAGGTGGCTGAGTTTGGCAGGCACAAGTGGCTGCGTTTTGGCACAGGTGGCTAAGTTTGGTGGGCACAAGTGGCTGCGTTTGGGCACAAGTGGCTGCGTTTGGGCACAAGTGGCTGAGTTTGGGCACAGGTGGCTGCGTTTTGGCACAGGTGGCTGAGTTTGGCGGGCAAAAGTGGCTGCGTTTTGGCACAGGTGGCTAAGTTTGGTGGGCACAAGTGGCTGCGTTTGGGCACAAGTGGCTGCGTTTGGGCACAAGTGGCTGAGTTTGGGCACAGGTGGCTGCGTTTTGGCACAGGTGGCTGAGTTTGGCGGGCAAAAGTGGCTGCCTTTTTGGCACAGGTGGCTGAGTTTGGCTGGCACAAGTGCCTGAGTTTGGGCACAGGTGCCTGAGTTTGGGCACAGGTGGCTGCGTTTTGGCACAGGTGGCTGAGTTTGGCGGGCACAAGTAGCTGCGTTTGGGCACAAGTGGCTGCGTTTGGGCACAGTGGCTGCGTTTGGGCACAGTGGCTGCGTTTGGGCACAGGTGGCTGCATTTGATGGGCACAGGTGGCTGCGTTTGACGGGCACAAGTGGCTGCGTTTGACGGGCACAAGTGGCTGCGTTTGACGGGCACAGATGGCTGCGTTTGACGGGGGAGGTTCAGTATTTTTCAGTTTGTTTGCACCCCCCAAAAAAATTTTGAGCACCAGCCGCCACTGGTCAGCACAGAGACAGTACAGGGAACTTCACAGGGCTGTTTGTCATCTGTGGATTCTTTCCCTTTTGACCTCCCAGCAGCAGTGTGTGTGAATCTCTGTACCCTGTAGTGCACCGGATTACTGCACTTTTTAGGGAGTGAGGTTATTTTTAATTCAAAGCGGAGTTCCAGTCAATTTTTTGTTTATTAGAAGTCAGCAGCTACAAAAAAAGTGCATCTTCTGACTTTTAATAAAAAGACACTCACCTGTCCAACAATCCAGCGACGTGGCCACCCAAACCCTCCCTTCTCTCCCCCCGCCTGTCCACAGCGCTGGCAATACTACTGTGGGCATCCGGCTGTGACAGCTTGCAGCTTCACAGCCGGGTGCGCATGTCTCACTGCGCTGTCCTGCATAGCCGGGCAATCTTTTGGGAACTGTGATGTGTCCCAGAAGATGGCAGGGTGGAAGGGCCACCTAGGCGGCCCAAGCGGAAGTGGGAGCTCGTCGGTAATCGTGATGCATCGTGATGCATCGCGGAATCGAATCGAATCGAATCGTTGACCAGATAATCGTAATCGAATCGAATCGTGAGACCAGTGAAGATGCGCAGCCCTAGTGTCCAGTGACCTGTGACCCCCTTTATACTGGTGACCATTGACCTGTGACCCTTTTATACTGGTGTTCAGTGACCTGTGAGTCTCTTTATATTATTGTCCATTGACCTGTGACCCCTTTACACTGGTGTCCAGTGACCTGTGCGCCCCTTTATATTGGTGTCCAGTGACCTGTGCTTCCCTTTATATTGGTGTCCAGTGACCTGTGCCCTCCTTTATATTGGTGTCCAGTGACCTGTGCCCCCGTTTATATTGGTGTCCAGTGACCTGTGACCCCTTTATACTGGTGTCCAGTGACCTGTGCCCCCTTTATACTGGTGTCCAGTGACCTGTGCCCCCCTTTATATTGGTGTCCAGTGACCTGTGACCCCTTTATATCGGTGTCCAGTGACCTGTGCCCCCCTTTATATTGGTGTCCAGTGACCTGTGCCCCCCTTTATAATAGTGTCCAGTGACCTGTGCCCCCCTCTATATTGGTGTCCAGTGACCTGTTCCCCCCCTTTATAATGGTGTCCAGTGACCTGTGCCCCCCCTTTATATTGGTGTTCAGAGACCTGTGCCCCCTTTATATTGGTGTCCAGAGACCTGTGCCCCCTTTATATTGGTGTCCAGTGACCTGTGCCCATCTTTATATTGGTGTGCAGTAACCTGTGACCCCTTTATACTGGTGTCCAGTGACCTGTGCTCTCCTTTATATTGGTGTCCAGTGACCTGCGACCCCTTTATATTGGTGTCCAGTGACCTGTGCCCCCCTTTATATTGGTGTCCAGTGACCTGTGACCCCCTTTATACTGGTGACCATTGACCTGTGACCCTTTTATACTGGTGTTCAGTGACCTGTGAGTCTCTTTATATTATTGTCCATTGACCTGTGACCCCTTTACACTGGTGTCCAGTGACCTGTGCGCCCCTTTATATTGGTGTCCAGTGACCTGTGCTTCCCTTTATATTGGTGTCCAGTGACCTGTGCCCTCCTTTATATTGGTGTCCAGTGACCTGTGCCCCCGTTTATATTGGTGTCCAGTGACCTGTGACCCCTTTATACTGGTGTCCAGTGACCTGTGCCCACTTTATACTGGTGTCCAGTGACCTGTGCCCCCCTTTATATTGGTGTCCAGTGACCTGTGACCCCTTTATATCGGTGTCCAGTGACCTGTGCCCCCCTTTATACTGGTGACCATTGACCTGTGACCCTTTTATACTGGTGTTCAGTGACCTGTGAGTCTCTTTATATTATTGTCCATTGACCTGTGACCCCTTTACACTGGTGTCCAGTGACCTGTGCACCCCTTTATATTGGTGTCCAGTGACCTGTGCTTCCCTTTATATTGGTGTCCAGTGACCTGTGCCCTCCTTTATATTGGTGTCCAGTGACCTGTGCCCCCGTTTATATTGGTGTTCAGTGACCTGTGACCCCTTTATACTGGTGTCCAGTGACCTGTGCCCCCTTTATACTGGTGTCCAGTGACCTGTGCCCCCCTTTATATTGGTGTCCAGTGACCTGTGACCCCTTTATATCGGTGTCCAGTGACCTGTGCCCCCCTTTATATTGGTGTCCAGTGACCTGTGCCCCACTTTATAATAGTGTCCAGTGACCTGTGCCCCCCTCTATATTGGTGTCCAGTGACCTGTTCCCCCCTTTATAATGGTGTCCAGTGACCTGTGCCCCCCTTTATATTGGTGTTCAGAGACCTGTGCCCCCTTTATATTGGTGTCCAGAGACCTGTGCCCCCTTTATATTGGTGTCCAGTGACCTGTGCCCCCCTTTATATTGGTGTGCAGTAACCTGTGTCCCCTTTATACTGGTGTCCAGTGACCTGTGCTCTCCTTTATATTGGTGTCCAGTGACCTGCGACCCCTTTATATTGGTGTCCAGTGACCTGTGCCCCCCTTTATATTGGTGTCCAGTGACCTGTGACCCCCTTTATACTGGTGACCATTGACCTGTGACCCTTTTATACTGGTGTTCAGTGACCTGTGAGTCTCTTTATATTATTGTCCATTGACCTGTGACCCCTTTACACTGGTGTCCAGTGACCTGTGCACCCCTTTATATTGGTGTCCAGTGACCTGTGCTTCCCTTTATATTGGTGTCCAGTGACCTGTGCCCTCCTTTATATTGGTGTCCAGTGACCTGTGCCCCCGTTTATATTGGTGTTCAGTGACCTGTGACCCCTTTATACTGGTGTCCAGTGACCTGTGCCCCCTTTATACTGGTGTCCAGTGACCTGTGCCCCCCTTTATATTGGTGTCCAGTGACCTGTGACCCCTTTATATCGGTGTCCAGTGACCTGTGCCCCCCTTTATATTGGTGTCCAGTGACCTGTGCCCCACTTTATAATAGTGTCCAGTGACCTGTGCCCCCCTCTATATTGGTGTCCAGTGACCTGTTCCCCCCTTTATAATGGTGTCCAGTGACCTGTGCCCCCCTTTATATTGGTGTTCAGAGACCTGTGCCCCCTTTATATTGGTGTCCAGAGACCTGTGCCCCCTTTATATTGGTGTCCAGTGACCTGTGCCCCCCTTTATATTGGTGTGCAGTAACCTGTGTCCCCTTTATACTGGTGTCCAGTGACCTGTGCTCTCCTTTATATTGGTGTCCAGTGACCTGCGACCCCTTTATATTGGTGTCCAGTGACCTGTGCCCCCCTTTATATTGGTGTCCAGTGACCTGTGACCCCCTTTATACTGGTGACCATTGACCTGTGACCCTTTTATACTGGTGTTCAGTGACCTGTGAGTCTCTTTATATTATTGTCCATTGACCTGTGACCCCTTTACACTGGTGTCCAGTGACCTGTGACCCCTTTATTTTGGTGTCCAGTGACCTGTGTTCCCCCTTATATTGGTGTCCAGTGTTCTGTGCTCCCCCTTATATTGGTGTCCAGTGTTCTGTGCTCCCTTTATATTGGTGTCCAGTGACCTGTGTGCCCCTTTATATTGGTGTCCAGTGACCTGTGTTCCCCTTTATATTGGTGTCCAGTGACCTGTGTGCCCCCTTTATATTGGTGTCCAGTGACCTGTGCCCCCCTTTATATTGGTGTCCAGTGACCTGTGCCCCGTTTATATTTGTGTCCAGTGACCTGTGACCCCTTTATACTGGTGTCCAGTGACCTGTACCCCCATTTATATTGGTGTCCAGTGACCTGTGCCCCCTTTATATTGGTGTCCAGTGACCTGTGACCCCTTTATACTGGTGTCCAGTGACCTGTGCACCCCTTTATATTGGTGTCCAGTGACTTGTGCCCTCCTCTATATTGGTGTCCAGTGACCTGTGCCCCCCTTTATATTGGTGTCCTGTGACCTGTGCCCCCCTTTATAATGGTTTCCAGTGACCTGTGCCCCCCTTTATAATGGTGTCCAGAGACCTGTGCCCCCCTTTATATTGGTGTCCAGAGCCCTGTGCCCCCCTTTATATTGGTGTCCAGTGACCTGTGCCCCCCTTTATATTGGTGTCCAGTGACCTGTGCCCCCTTTATATTGGTGTGCAGTGACCTGTGACCCCTTTATACTGGTGTCCAGTGACCTGTGACCCCTTTATACTGGTGTCCAGTGACCTGTGCTCTTCCTTATATTGGTGTCCAGTGACCTGTGCCCCCCCTTATATTGGTGTCCAGAGACCTGTGCTCCCCTTTATATTGGTGTCCAGTGACCTGTGCCCATCTTTATATTGGTGTGCAGTAACCTGTGACCCCTTTATACTGGTGTCCAGTGACCTGTGCTCTCCTTTATATTGGTGTCCAGTGACCTGCGACCCCTTTATATTGGTGTCCAGTGACCTGTGCCCCCCTTTATATTGGTGTCCAGTGACCTGTGACCCCCTTTATACTGGTGACCATTGACCTGTGACCCTTTTATACTGGTGTTCAGTGACCTGTGAGTCTCTTTATATTATTGTCCATTGACCTGTGACCCCTTTACACTGGTGTCCAGTGACCTGTGACCCCTTTATTTTGGTGTCCAGTGACCTGTGTTCCCCCTTATATTGGTGTCCAGTGTTCTGTGCCCCCCCCTTATATTGGTGTCCAGTGTTCTGTGCTCCCCTTTATATTGGTGTCTAGTGACCTGTGCTCCCTTTATATTGGTGTCCAGTGACCTGTGTGCCCCTTTATATTGGTGTCCAGTGACCTGTGTTCCCCTTTATATTGGTGTCCAGTGACCTGTGTGCCCCCTTTATATTGGTGTCCAGTGACCTGTGCCCCCCTTTATATTGGTGTCCAGTGACCTGTGCCCCGTTTATATTTGTGTCCAGTGACCTGTGACCCCTTTATACTGGTGTCCAGTGACCTGTACCCCCATTTATATTGGTGTCCAGTGACCTGTGACCCCTTTATATTGGTGTCCAGTGACCTGTGACCCCTTTATATTGGTGTCCAGTGACCTGTGACCCCTTTATTTTGGTGTCCAGTGACCTGTGACCCCCTTTATACTGGTGACCAGTGACCCTTTTATACTGGTGTCCACTTACTTGTGTGCCCCTTTATATTGGTGTCCAGTGACCTGTGCTTCCCTTTATATTGGTGTCCAGTGACCTGTGACCCCTTTATATTGGTGTCCTGTGACCTGTGACCCCTTTATATTAATGCCCAGTGACCTGTGCTCCCCTTTATATTGGTGTCCAGAGACCTGTGCCCCCTTTATATTGGTGTCCAGTGACCTGTGCTCCCCTTTATATGGGTGTCCAGTGACCTGTGCCCCCCTTTATATCGGTGTCCAGTGACCTGTGCCCCCTTTATATTGGTGTCCAGTGACCTGTGACCCCTTTTATATTGGTGTCCAGTGACCTGTGACCCCCTTTATATTGGTGTCCAGTGACCTGTGCCCCCTTTATATTGGTGTCCAGAGACCTGTGCCCCCCCCCTTATATTGGTGTCCAGTGACCTGTGCCCCCCTTTATATTGGTGTCCAGTGACCTGTGCCCCCCTTTATGTTGGTGTCCAGTGACCTGTGACCCCTTTTATATTGGTGTCCAGTGACCTGTGCCCCCCTTTATATAGGTGTGCAGTGACCTGTGACCCCTTTATACTGGTGTCCAGTGACCTGTGCCCATCTTTATATTGGTGTGCAGTAACCTGTGACCCCTTTATATTGGTGTCCAGTGACCTGTGCCCCCCTTTATATTGGTGTCCAGTGACCTGTGACCCCCTTTATACTGGTGAACATTGACCTGTGACCCTTTTATACTGGTGTTCAGTGACCTGTGAGTCTCTTTATATTATTGTCCATTGACCTGTGACCCCTTTACACTGGTGTCCAGTGACCTGTGCGCCCCTTTATATTGGTGTCCAGTGACCTGTGCTTCCCTTTATATTGGTGTCCAGTGACCTGTGCCCTCCTTTATATTGGTGTCCAGTGACCTGTGCCCCCGTTTATATTGGTGTCCAGTGACCTGTGACCCCTTTATACTGGTGTCCAGTGACCTGTGCCCCTTTATACTGGTGTCCAGTGACCTGTGCCCCCCTTTATATTGGTGTCCAGTGACCTGTGACCCCTTTATATCGGTGTCCAGTGACCTGTGCCCCCCTTTATATTGGTGTCCAGTGACCTGTGCCCCCCTTTATAATAGTGTCCAGTGATCTGTGCCCCCCTTTATATTGTGTCCAGTGACCTGTTCCCCCCTTTATAATGGTGTCCAGTGACCTGTGCCCCCCTTTATATTGGTGTTCAGAGACCTGTGCCCCCTTTATATTGGTGTCCAGAGACCTGTGCCCCCTTTATATTGGTGTCCAGTGACCTGTGTCCCCCTTTATATTGGTGTCCAGTGACATGTGACCCCTTTATACTGGTGTCCAGTGACCTGTGCACCCCTTTATATTGGTGTCCAGTGACTTGTGCTTCCCTTCATATTGGTGTCCAGAGACCTGTGCCCCCCTTTATATTGGTGTCCAGTGACCTGTGCCCCCCTTTATATTTGTGTCCAGTGACCTGCGCCCCCCTTTATATTGGTGTGCAGTGACCTGTGACCCCTTTATACTGGAGTCCAGTGACCTGTGACCCCTTTATTTTGGTGTCCAGTGACATGTGCTCCCCCTTATATTGGTGTCCAGTGTTCTGTGCTCCCCTTTATATGGGTGTCCAGTGACCTGTGTTCCCCTTTATATTGGTGTCCAGTGTTCTGTGCCCCCTTTATATTGGTGTGCAGTGACCTGTGTTCCCCTTTATATTGGTGTCCAGTGACCTGTGCCCCCTTTATATTGGTGTGCAGTGACCTGTGACCCTTTTATACTGGTGTCCAGTGACCTGTGACCCCTTTATACTGGTGTCCAGTGACCTGTGCTCTTCCTTATATTGGTGTCCAGTGACCTGTGCCCCCCCTTATATTGGTGTCCAGAGACCTGTGCTCCCCTTTATATTGGTGTCCAGTGACCTGTGCGCCCCTTTATATTGGTGTCCAGTGACCTGTGACCCCTTTATATTGGTGTCCAGTGACCTGTGCTCCCCTTTATATTGATTTCCAATGACCTGTGCTCCCCTTTATATTAGTGTCCAGTGACCTGTGACCCCTATATATTGGTGTCCAGTGACCTGTGACCCCTTTATATTGGTGACCAGTGACCCTTTTATACTGGTGTCCAGTGACCTGTGTGCCCCTTTATATTGGTGTCCAGTGATCTGTGCTCCCCTTTATATTGGTGTCCAGTGACCTGTGCCCCCTTTATATTTGTGTCCAGTGACCTGTGTCCCGTTTATATTTGTGTCCAGTGACCTGTGACCCCTTTATATTGGTGTCCAGTGACCTGTGTGCCCCTTTATATTTGTGTCCAGTGACCTGTGCCCCCCTTTATATTGGTGTCCAGTGACCTGTGCCCCCCCTTTATATTGATGTCCAGTGACCTGTGCTCCCCTTTATATTGGTGTCCAGTGACCTGTGACCCCTTTATATTGGTGTCCAGTGACCTGTAACCCCTTTATTTTGGTGTCCAGTGACCTGTGACCCCCTTTATACTGGTGACCAGTGATCCTTTTATACTGGTGTCCACTTACCTGTGTGCCCCTTTATATTGGTGTCCAGTGACCTGTGCCCCCCTTTATATTGGTGTCCAGTGACCTGTGCTTCCCTTTATATTGGTGTCCAGTGACCTGTGACCCCTTTATATTGGTGTACTGTGACCTGTGACCCCTTTATATTGATGTCCAGTGACCTGTGCTCCCCTTTATATTGGTGTCCAGAGACCTGTGCCCCCTTTATATTGGTGTCCAGTGACCTGTGCTCCCCTTTATATGGGTGTCCAGTGACCTGTGCCCCCCTTTATATCGGTGTCCAGTGACCTGTGCCCCCTTTATATTGGTGTCCAGTGACCTGTGACCCCTTTTATATTGGTGTCCAGTGACCTGTGCCCCCCTTTATATTGGTGTCCAGTGACCTGTGCCCCCCTTTATGTTGGTGTCCAGTGACCTGTGACCCCTTTTATATTGGTGTCCAGTGACCTGTGACCCCCTTTATATTGGTGTCCAGAGACCTGTGCCCCCCCCTTATATTGTTGTCCAGTGACCTGTGCCCCCCTTTATATTGGTGTCCAGTGACCTGTGCCCCCCTTTATGTTGGTGTCCAGTGACCTGTGACCCCTTTTATATTGGTGTCCAGTGACCTGTGACCCCCTTTATATTGGTGTCCAGAGACCTGTGCCCCCCTTATATTGGTGTCCAGTGACCTGTGACCCCCTTTATATTGGTGTCCAGTGACCTGTGCCCCCCTTTATATTGGTATCCAATGACCTGTGCCCCCCTTTATGTTGGTGTCCAATGACCTGTGCCCCCCTTTATATTGGTGTCCAGTGACCTGTGCCCCCCTTTATATTGGTGTCCAGTGACCTGTGCCCCCCTTTATATTGGTGTCCAGTGACCTGTGCTCCCCTTTATATTGGTGTCCAGTGACCTGTGACCCCTTTTATATTGGTGTCCAGTGACCTGTGCCCCCCTTTATATTGGTGTCCAGTGACCTGTGCCCCCCTTTATATTGGTGTCCAGTGACCTGTGCCCCCCTTTATATTGGTGTCCAGTGACCTGTGCCCCCCTTTATATTGGTGTCCAGTGACCTGTGCCCCCCTTTATATTCTTGTCTAGAGTGTCCCCCTCATATTGCCAACCATTGGCTTGTATGCGCCATGGCATTGGGTGTACAAGACTGAAAGGAAGTCCGGATATCAGAGGTAGGTCGGCTCCTTCAATGCTTTCACATTTGTTGTGCCGATTTGTTGGTGGCGCGTTTTTGCAACCACACGCAGGCTGAACCCCCCATCAGAACTCGGACGGAGTTATGTCCCCCCTACTCGCACCCCCACCTGTCACACATTTATCTGCATCCCCGGCGTCTTCGTGATCCTGTCCGCGTCACCGCGAGAGGCGTCAAGCCTAATAAAGCTGCGATCTCACCTCGGAGAATTATGGCCGACGCCCCGCAGTGCGGGTTAATAACCGCGCCACCGAGGGGGTCCTTGCTAATGAGAGGAGCGGCTGCCGAGGTGCTGATTACATTCATCCATCTCTACCAGGAAAATTTTCTTCATCCCAACGCCGGGAAACGGACCGACGCGGCTGCGGTAAGACACCGGCTCTCGATGGAGAGCAGGAAGTGAGAGGAAACCATGGCTTTCTGTTTGGCTGTTTGGTTGAACACAACGCATCACAATAGCGTGCGTACTTTACCACGGCGCAGAGTTTTTATATTTCATTTTTCGCCATTATTCATTCACCCCAAAGCAAAGCATGGTAACGCATTTTCTGGTCACTTCCTGTGCATTGGCGGCCCTTTTAAAATGAACGGACTGTTTTAACACAACATCTGTTAAATCGTGATCAACACACACCCTGCACGTGCGTTAATGCAGAACACAAGAACCCAGGCTTGTCTGATCGATGGAGGGAGAGGAGACCGAGGAAATGCTTCCTACTGCCTGCAGCAGACTGATGACATCATCTCAGCCTAGGCAAAGTCACTGAATGTCGTTTTAATGATAAAAGGTTGGAGCTTAATTAAAAATTGATCCTGTCCCTGCATAGTGTGACAGATCAGGAATGCGTTCATGCAGACTTGGACAGTTACTGAAATGTCTTGTTGTAAACCTCTGAAATGAAATATGAACAAAGCATATCCCTGTATAATGTGTACTTGCCTCAACCTAAAGCCCTGAGTGTGATTTCTGTCTGCTTTCTCATTCCTCTGCTCAGCATAGGGCAGGGAGCTGAATGTAATCTGAGACCCGAGTGGAGGGAATGGAAACCCCCCCCCCACACACACACACACACACACACACACACACATAGTATTATAGGCAAACATGCTTCAATTGCTGTGTGCTGGAGGGAGGGTGAGGAAGTTGAGCCACCCCCCAGGATCCCTTGGTGTCACTTCTAACACTCTGTGCCGACACCAAGGGATCCTTGCACCGTGCCCCCCCCCCCCCTCCACCCCGCACTTAGCAGGTGATAGACAGCCTCTGCCGTGCATGTTTCTCTATGATACAGTATAGAGAGGGATGTGTCCATTCCCTCCACTCAGGTCTCAGATTACACTCAGCTCCCTGCTTTATGCTGAGCAGTGTGTGACATCAGATCCCCACCCCCTGTCTTCTGGAGCTCAGAAATGTTCATTGAGGGAACCATAAATGCCAACATGTACTGTGATATACTGAAGCAGAGCATGATCCCCTCCCTTCAGAGACTGGGCCGCAGGGCAGTATTCCAACATGATAATGACCCCAAACACACCTCCAAAAGGACCACTGCCTTCCTAAAGAAGCTGAGGGTAAAGGTGATGGACTGGCCAAGCATGTCTCCAGACCTAAACCCTATTGATCATCTGTAGAGCATCCTCAAACAGAAGTTGGAGGAGAGCAAGGTGTCTAACATCCACCAGCTCCGTGATGTCGTCATGGAGGAGGGGAAGAGGACTCCAGGGACAACCTGTGAAGCTCTGGTGACCTCCATCCCCAAGAGGGTTAAGGCAGTGCTGGAAAATAATGGTGGCCACACATTATATTGACACTTTGGGCCCAATTTGGACATTTTCACTTAGGGGTGTACTGACTTTTGTTGCCAGCGGTTTAGACAATAATGGCTGTGTGTTGAGTTATTTTGAGGGGACAGCAAATTTACACTGTTATGCCCCGTACACACGGTCGGATTTTCCAATGGAAAATGTGTGATAGGACCTTGTTGTCGGAAATTCCGACCGTGTGTGGGCTCCATCACACATTTTCCATCGGATTTTCCGACACACAAAGTTTGAGAGCTTGCTATAAAATTTTCCGACAACAAAATCCATTGTCGGAATTTCCGATCGTGTGTACACAAATCCGACGCACGCTCAGAATAAATAAAGAGATGAAAGCTATTGGCTGGTCACAAAGAGGAAGAGAGACATGATTGTCTCTGATCACCTCTATGGCCTTGGAGGACCAGAGCGACGTCATGACATCACTTCCAGTCTAAGGCAGAAGTAAACAATTTTCTTTCTTTTTTTTTTTTTTTTTTTTAAGCAAAAAAAATGTTTTTTTTTAATCTTTTTTGCTTTTAAAGGTAGAGAAGAGATTTGGGGTCTTTTTGACCCCAGATCTCTCCATAAAGAGGGCCTGTCATCCCTTATTTCTATTACAAGGGATGTTTACATTCCTTTGTAATAGGAATAAAAGTGATAAAAAAAATTAAAGGGAAAGTGTAACAAAAAAAATAAAATAAGTGTAACTAAAAAATGTAATAAATAAGAAATAATAAATAACTAAATAATAAATATGAAAAAAAAGTGTAACTAAAAAATAAATAAGAAAAAAAATGTAAGTCATGCACACATATGTAAACGATGTTCGCACCACACATGTGAGATATCAGCGCAAACTTTAGAGCAAGAGCAATAATACTAGAGCTAGACCTCCTCTGTAACTCTAAACAGGTAACCTGTAAAAAAAAAAATTAAAACCTATGGAGATTTTTAAGTGTTGTAGTTTGTCTCCACTCCATGAGCGTGCTCAGTTTTAATGTGTGACATGTTTGGTATCTGTTTACTCGGCGTATCATCATCTTTTATATTTTACAAAAAAAATGGGCTATATATTGTGTTTTGTTTTTAATTAGTTAAAGTGTATTCTTTCAAAAAAGTTGTGTTTGGAAAAACTGCTGCGCAAATACCGTGTGACATAAGAAATTGCAATGATCGCCATTTTATTTTCTAGGGTCTCTGCTAAAAAAAAAATATATAATGTTTGGGGGTTATAATTAATTCTCTATAAAAAAAATACAAATTTAAACTTGTAAAACTTGTAAACAAAAACTGCCTGAAAAGACCTGGATATATATATATAATATTTCACATTCAGCAAATATGTTTCTTTTTTTTTTCAGTAGCCCTCTGTTATGAAGGGGACAGTTGGGGGCCAATCAGGGGCCCTATTGCTCTGCACATGGGATCAGCCATGCTGAGATGTAGAAAAGGTGAAAACAAAAAGTTTCATATAAAAGTCTCCATGTTTTCTGATATTCAGTGACATGTTTTTAGGCTTTCCATCTACATTACATATAATACGCCCTTCATGTGGCTGTATACGGGGTGATGTGTGATAATACGCCCTCCATGTGGCTGTATACGGGGTGATGTGTGATAATACGCCCTCCATGTGGCTGTGTACGGGGTGATGTGTGATAATACGCCCTCCATGTGGCTGTATACGGGGTGATGTGTGATAATACGCCCTCCATGTGGCTGTAAATGGGGTGATATATGATAATACGCCCTCCATGTGGCTGTATATTGGGCGATGGGTGATAATACGCCCTCCATGTGGCTGTATATGGGGCGATGTGTGATAATACGCCCTCCATGTGGCTGTATACGGGGCGATGTGTGATAATACACCCTCCATGTGGCTGTAAATGGGGTGATGTGTGATAATACGCCCTCCATGTGGCTGTATATGGGGTGATATATGATAATACGCCCTCCATGTGGCTGTATATGGGGCGATGTGTGATAATACGCCGTCCATGTGGCTGTATACGGGGCGATGTGTGATAATACGCCCTCCATGTGGCTGTATATGGTGTGATGTGTGATAATACGCCCTCCATGTGGCTGTATATGGGGTAATATGTGATAATACGCCATCCATGTGGCTGTATATGGGGCGATGTGTGATAATACGCCCTCCATGTGGCTGTATATGGGGCGATGTGTGATAATACGCTCTCCATGTGGCTGTATATGGGGTGATATGTGATAATACGCCCTCCATGTAGCTGTATACGGGGTGATGTGTGATAATACGCCCTCCATGTGGCTGTATATGGGGTGATATGTGATAATACGCCCTCCATGTGGCTGTATATGGGGTGGTATGTGATAATACGCCCTCCTTGTGGCCTCCATGTGGCTGTATATGGGGTGATGTGTGATGATACACCCTCCATGAGGCTGTATATGGGGCGATATGTGAAAATTACCCCTCCATGTGGCTGTATATGGGGTGATATGTGATAATACGCCCTCCATAGAGCTGTATAGGGGGTGATATGTGATAATATGCCCTCCATGTAGCTGTTTACGGGGTGATATGTGATAATACTCCCTCCATGTGGCTGTATATGGGGTGATATGTGATAATACGCCCTCCATGTGGCTGTATATGGGGCGATATGTGATAATACGCCCTCCATGTAGCTGTTTACGGGGTGATATGTGATAATACTCCCTCCATGTGGCTGTATATGGGGTGATATGTGATAATACGCCCTCCATGTGGCTGTATACGGGATGACGTCTGATGACGCTCCTGTATAATGATATACTCTTTCTCATTCGGCGCAGTCACTCATCTCCTCTCCTTTATCTCCCGAGCGCAGCGACATCTCCTTCCATCTCCTCCCAGATGAAGACGTTTCCATCTTATTTTCAATTAATTAGCGAATTGATTGGCTCTGACCTTGTGTCCGGCCCGGTGTAATCTCATTTAGAGATCTTATAAAGATTTGATAAAGCACTAAAGTGGGCGGCTTTGATTTAGCACCTGCAGGTCGGAGAGGGGGCCGGAGTCGCGTTCTTGTAAACATTGATTCCGAGGGGTCCCCCGCGTGAGAACAAATCAAACATTTCCTCCTCTGGTGATGTGGAGCGTCCAGAGATCCCGGACCGGATCCCGGACCGGATCACAGGGAAGCTGCACGGGATGCTCACTCAGCTATTTCCATCCGTTATGCAGGAAAGTGCGTTTCCATTTGGTTTCAACATTTTTATACCCTTGCTGTTCCATATTTTCATGGAGACATTTCATATTTAGACTTGTTTTGTTTCAAATGCCGCTGTATGCACTGACATACACTATATTGTCAAAAGTATTGGGACGCCTGCCTTTACACTTACATGAACTTTAATGACATCCCAGTCTTAGTCCGGAGGGTTCAATATTGAGTTGGCTCCGCCCTTTGCAGCTATAACAGCTTCAACTCTTCTGGAAAGGCCATCCACAAGGTTTAGGAGTGTGTCTATGGGAATGTTTGACCATTCTTCCAGAAGTGCATTTATGGGGTCAGGCACTGATGTTGGACGAGAAGGCCTGGCTCGCAGTCTCCGCTCTAATTCACCCCAAAGGTGTTGTATCGGGTTGAGGTCAGGACTCTGTGCAGGTCAGTCAAGTTCCTCCACCCCAAATTCACTCATCCATGTCTTTAAGGACCTGTGCACTGGTGTGCCAGTGAGCCAGTGAGTTTCTATGCTGAGCATTTCCTCCCTATCACATCTGAGAAGCCCATGTGACTATAGAGTCACACATGTGAGCGTATACACAGTGCTAAATGACTGCCCACTCCCTCCCTCCCTCCTCCTTCCTGCCCATCAACCAGCTAAACACAATGAAGATTGATGGAGGCTTCACCTCCATCTTTTTTTTTAATAACTCAGACATTAGGGAAAAGAAACTTAGATGCTTTTTTAATTAAAATAGTTACTAGACATGTGCACTGACAAAAAATCTGTTCGTTTCTCATTTCATTTGTTTTTTTGCTTTTTTCGGAAATACGGAAATTCAACATACGGAAATTCGAAAATTCGAAAATTCGGGAATTCAGAAATCCGAAAATTTTGATTTTCGGATTTCCGAATTTTTGGATTTCTGAATTTTCAGATTTCCGAATTTTCAAGGTTTCGAATTTTCCAATTTCCAAAATTTTCCACTTTCGGAAATTCCCCGCCCCCCGGTTCCCGCATCATTGGATTTAATTGACAGCAGGGGGAGCCAATGGCTGGCGCTGCTATCAATCTATCCAATGAGGACCCGTGACAGGTAAAGTAAAAGGGGGGCTTGGGGGGGGGGGGGTGCTGCACTACAGAAGGTTTTTCACCTTAATGCATAGAATGGGTTTACAACCCCTTTAATACTGCTTTAAAATGGCCACAGCAGCCCTTTTTAGTTACCCACAATAAAACAATTTAAAATTTAATAAATGACCAACACAAAATTATTATTCTGGCCAATGAATTGATTTCACACCCAAACACAAGTGTCAAGCGTTTTTTTTCTGCCAAAACAACGCTACCTGGAGGAAAGGCGTCTACAAGAGATATCATAAATGTCCAGTGAGGCCTACAAGAGGAGCGCCATACCGTCTAAGGGGCCCCACATTTTAGAACCATCCCCCTATTCCACAGACCCCCAAAGACCCCCTGCCTGGCAAGCCACCATGACACGCTTTCCTATAATATGACCCAGTTGAGGGATGGTGGGTGGGGCAATCTTCTCCTCCTCGTCTCCACTTCCAAAATGATCTCTTAGTAATCACCACAACTCCTACCACTGCAGTGTCTCCCAACCACAAGAACGTCAACCTCCAATCAGGAAGGCCACTACATCGTCCTACACAACCTCCAATCAGGAAGGCCATTACACCGTCCTACACAACCTCCAATCACAAAAGGCCTTCACACTGTCCTACACATCCTCCAATCAGGAAGGTCTCCACACTGTCCTATACAACCTCCAATCAGGAAGGCCTCTATACTGTCCTACATAACCCGCAATCAGGAAGGCCTCTACACTGTTCTACACAACCTCCAATTAGGGCCCTCCACACTGTCCTACACAACCTCCAATCAAAAAGGCCCCCACACTGTCCAACACATCCTCCAATCAGGAAGGCCTCTACATTGTTCTACACACCCTCCAATCAGGAAGACCTCTACACTGTCCTACACGGCATCCAATCATGAAGGCCTCTACACTATACAACCTCCAATCAGTAAGGCCTCTACACTGTCCTACACAACATCCAATCATAAAGGCCTCTACACTGTCCTACATAACCTCCAATCAGGAAGGCCTCTACGCTGTCCTACATAACCTCCAATCAGAAGGCCTTTACATTGTCCTACACAACCTCCAATCAGGATGGCCCATACTCCTGTCCTTCACAACCTCCAATCAGGAAAGCCTCTACACTGTTCTACACAACCTCCAATCAGGAAGGCCTCTATACTGTCCTACACAACCCCCAATCAGGAAGGCCTCTACACTGTTCTACAAAACCTCCAATTAGAGACCTCCACACTGTTCAACACATCCTCCAATCAGGAAGGCCTCTACACTGTTCTACACAACCTCCAATCAGGAAGGCCTCTACACTGTTCTACACAACCTCCAATCAGGAAGGCCTCTACACTGTCCTACACAGCATCCAATCATAAAGGCCTCTACACTATACAACCTCCAATCAGTAAGGTCTCTACACTGTCCTACACAACATCCAATCATGAAGGCCTCTACACTGTCCTACATAACCTCCAATCAGGAAGGCCTCTACGCTGTCCAATATAACCTCCAATCAGAAAGCCTTTACATTGTCCTACACAACCTCCAATCAGGATGGCCCATACTCTGTCCTACACAACCTCCAATCAGGAAGGCCTCTACACTGTTCTACACAACCTCCAATCAGGAAGGCCTCTACACTGTCCTACACAACCTCCAATCGGGAAGGCCTCTATATTGTCCTACACAACCCCCAATCAGGAAGGCCTCTATGTTGTCCTACATAACCTCCAATCAGCAAGGCCTGTACACTGTTCTACACAACCTCAATTAGGGACCTCCACACTGTCCTACACAACCTCCAATCAAAAAGGCCTCCACACTGTCCAACACATCCTCCAATCAGGAAGGCCTCTACATTGTCCTACACACCTTCCAATCAGGAAGACCTCTACACTGTCCTACACAGCATCCAATCATGAAGGCCTCTACACTATACAACTTCCAATCAGTAAGGCCTCTACACTGTCCTACATAACCTCCAATCAGGAAGGCCTCTACGCTGTCCTACATAACCTCCAATCAGAAGGCCTTTACATCGTCCTACACAACCTCCAATCAGGATGCCCATACTCTGTCCTACACAACCTCCAATCAGGATGGCCCATACTCCGTCCTACACAACCTCCAATCAGGATGGCCCATACTCCGTCCTACACAACCTCCAATCAGGAAGGCCTCTACAATTTAACTCTTCCTTGGGACTTCCCCTCCTCCAGTCATATAGCCCCTCTGGTAATAATAATAATCTGGATCTTTCTTTTTTTTTTTAAATCTGCCGGAAAGTTCTGGGAGCCAAGCTGCGAGCTCTCCCGGTATGACCGGCTCTGTCCGCAGTGCTTAGCCATGGCTGTCCAGCTGAAGACCAGAGATGATCAATTCCTCATCAAATGTTAATGTACATCTTAACTCAAGTGTGGCGTCTTAATCAGAAAGCGAGAGTGGAGACCATATGATTTATACCCTCCAGCACTGACCGCTGTGCAGGATAAAGTATTAGTGCCCCCTACTGGCAGATAGGAGGTTAAAAAGAGCCAATATGGTGGAGGTCGGCTTAAAGGGGAACTTTTGGGATAAAAACTGCCAATTTGTTTGGACAATCTTCAGACTGATATCCTCAACATTTCTGTATTATGAGCGTACCTTCCATCTGTCCCTCCTTTGGACTGGACCTCTTCTGGAACCAAATCCCTCTGTCCTTCTTTCCTTCTCTCTGTCTTGTTGGTGAGATCTATGGGAACGTTCTACTCATCCACCAAAAATGCTATTCTGCACTAAACCTTCATCCTATCTCTATATGATCCTGTTTGCTATTTTGGAAAGCCAGTATAAGGGAAACATATTGATGGGAAAAATGCTAGGAGGGGGGTTTGGAGGGGGAGAGGATTTGTGCTAGAAGGGGTTATGGGAGGGGGGATTTGTGCTAGAAGACTGGATTGGGAGGGAGAGTGAAAGAATTTGTTCTGGGAGGGGGGCTTTGTGCTAGGAGGGGTGAAATTGGGGGAATGGAGGATTTGTGCTAGGAGAGGGGATTGGGAGAGGATTTGTGCTAGGAGGGGGTATGGGGGAGAGGGGATTAGGCAGGGAGACTGGATTTGTGCTGGGAAATGAGATTTGTGCTGGGGAAGGGGGGGGGGGGGGTGTGCAGGGGAGAAATATGTGCTAAGATGTCAGATTTTGGGGGTGGGGGGGATTTGTGCATGGAGGAGTGTTTTGGGGGACAGAGTATTTGTTCTGGGAGGGAAACATTATTTTGGGGGGGGGGGGGTTGTTCTAGGAGAAGTGACATTAGGTGGAGGGGGAAGAATTTGAGTAGGATGGGGTTGGGGGAGGGGGCAAAGATTTTTACTCGGAGGGAGGATTTTAGCTTGGGGGGGATTTATTCATCTTTGGGGAGAATTTATTTTATATTTATATATATATATACACATATACACACACACACACACACGTACACCCCTCACATTTTTGTAAATCTTTTCTTCTATCTTTTCATGTGACAACACTGAAGAAATGACACTTTGCTACAATGTAAAGTAGTGAGTGTACAGCTTGTATAACAGTGTAAATTTGCTGTCCCCTCAAAATAACTCAACACACAGCCATTAATGTCTAAACCGCTGGCAACAAAAGTGAGTACACCCCTAAGTGAAAATGCCCACATTGGGCCCAAAGTGTCAATATATTGTGTGGCCACCATTATTTTCCAGCACTGCCTTAACCCTCTTGGGCATGGAGGTCACCAGAGCTTCACAGGTTGTCACTGGAGTCCTCTTCCCCTCCCCCATGACGACATCACAGAGCTGGTGGGTGTTAGAGACCTTGCGCTCCTCCACCTTCTGTTTGAGGATGTCCCACAGATGATCAATAGGGTTTAGGTCTGGAGACATGCTTGGCCAGTCCATCACCTTTACCCTCAACTTCTTTAGCAAGGCAGTGGTCATCTTGGAGGTGTGTTTGGGGTGGTTATCATGTTGGAATACTGCCCTGCGGCCCAGTCTCTGAAGGGAGGGGATCATGCTTAGGGCGGCACAGTGGTGCAGTGGTTAGCACTCTCACCTAGCAGTAAAAAAGGGTCGCTGGTTCGAATCCCAACCACGACACTACCTGCTTGGAGTTTGCATGTTCTCCCTGTGCCTGCGTGGGTTTCCTCCGGGTACTCCGGTTTCCTCCCACACTCCAAAGACATGCTGGTAGGTTAATTGGCTTCTGTCCAAAATTGGCCCTAGTATATGAATGGGGACCTTGGATTGAGGGTAGGGACTGATGTAAGTGTGCGATGTACAGGGTTAGGGACAAGGGTCTGGGTTGTAGACCCACACTCACTCAGGTTGAACTGGATGGACTGGTGTCTTTATTCAACCTTACTAACTATGTAACTATGTAACTATGCTCTGCTTCAGTATGTCACAGTACATGTTGGCATTCATGGTTCCCTCAATGATCTGTAGCCCCCCAGTGCCGGCAGCACTCATGCAGCCCCAGACCATGACACTCCCACCACCATGCTTGACTGTAGGCAATACACACTTGTCTTTGTCCTCCTCACCTGGTTGCCCCCACACACGCTTGTCACCATCTGAACCAAATACGTTTATCTTGTTCTCATCAGACCACAGGACATGGTTCCAGTAATCCATGGCTAATTGGGCCCAATTTGGACATTTTCACTTAGGGGTTTACTGACTTTTGTTGCCAGCGGTTTAGACATTAATGGCTGTGTGTTGAGTTATTTTGAGGAGACAGCAAATTTACACTGTTATACAAGCTGTACACTCACTACTTTACATTGTAACAAAGTGTCATTTCATCAGTGTTGTCACATGAAAAGATAGAAGAAAATATTTACAAAAATGTGAGGGGTGTACTTACTTTTGTGATATACTGTATGTGTGTGTGTGTGTGTGTGTATATATATATACACACACACACACACATACAGTGCCTTGAAAAATTATTCATACCCCTTGAAATTGTCCACATTTTGTCATGTTACAACCAAAAACGTAAATGTTTTTTATTGGGATTTTATGTGATAGACCAACACAAAGTGGCAAATAATTGTGAAGTGGAAGGAAAATGATAAATGGTTTTCAAATAAAAAAAAAAAGCATCTGAAAAGCTTGGTGTGCATTTTTTATCAGCCCCCCTTTACTCTGATACCCCTAACTAAAATCTAGTGGAACCAATTGCCTTCAGAAGTCACCTAATTAGTAAATAGAGTCCACCTGAGTGTAATTTAATCTCAGTATAAATACGGCTGTTCTGTGAAGTCCTCATAGATTTGTTAGAGAACCTTAGTGAACAAACAGCATCATGAAGGCCAAGGAACACACAAGACAGGTCAGGGATGAAGTTATGGAGAAGTATAAAGCAGGGTTAGGTTATAAAAAAATCTCCCAAGCTTTGAACATCTCACGGAGCTCTGTTCAATCCATCATCGGAAAATGGAAAGAGTATGGCACAACTGCAAACCTACCAAGACATGGCCGTCCACCTAAACTGACCGGCCGAGCAAGGAGAGCATTCATCAGAGAAGAGCCAAGAGGTCCTTTCCACACCCTTTTTTTAGGAGGATCATTTTATAAAGATTCCCCCATTTTTCTATTAGATGAAGGAACTTGATGAAGTCGTGTTTCTTGAGGCCTCCATGTCTCTTGTGTGCGGATCGGAGAATTGTTTCCCCGCTCGGAACGGCGTGCGCCGGAGAGGAGTCCCATTCATCAGGCGCGGTGTTGTGTTGTTTAATAACGATGGCACTAATCGCAGCGTGCGAGGCAGAACCTTCCTCACACACAGCGCAATTATTCCCCGTAATTACACCTCCCCGAAGTGTCTTAATGCGCTCCCGTGGACGGCCCGCTATAAAGGAGGCCGGGGCGCGCTGCAAAGCGGTCATTTTCCTGTTAGTCTGCAATTACCGAGACGTAGAACACGGAGTCCGGCTGACAAGAGGCCGAAGGCGCATCCCTGGCGGAAAAGTCGCTGAGTCAGCTTCATCTCGGCAGACAGAAAGGGAGCTTATCGCTGGCCGGTGTCTTCATTGCATTAGGTGTCAAATCATCCCATTCCCCTCCCCCCACCCATCTCACCCCTTATCAGCCGACACGTGTAATCATAGAAGCCTAATGCACAAAGAGACAGAAAGCGTTCTATTTCAATTTATGGCGAAAATACGGAAAGGTGGGAGACACTCATTTTTTTTTTTTTTTTTTTATTTGTCCATCCAAAACTTTCAGTTATTGGTGGAGTATGCGGGCCAAAATCTTGGGAACCTCAGCTCTGCTAGATTAAGGTTCCATTCGACAACGGGCCAGTGGTTGGTAAAAACAAGCAGTTGACCTGCCTTTTTACCACCCCCTAGACAGGGTGCCACTCGGGGGAGTACACATTTACTGCTGGCCACGTAGCTTTGTAGCAATATTACGCCACATGCTGAGTTTGACAGGCGGCTCTGCCGGTCAAAGTTTCCCATGTAAATGAATGGGCCTGAACCACAATCGTGAGCTTAATGCTTGGATTGAAGTTGTGGGACAATGGGAACTATGCAGGACAATGCAGGACAGTGTGGGACTATGCAGGACTATGCAGGACAGTGTGGGACTATGCAGGACAATGCAGGACAGTGTGGGACTATGCAGGACTATGCAGGACAATGTGGGACTATGCAGGACTATGCAGGACAATGTGGGACTATGCAGGACAATGCGAGACTATGGGGAACTATACAGGACAATGCGGGACTATGCGGGACTATGGGGAACTATGCAGGACTATGCGGGACAGTGCGGGACAATGCAGGACTATGGGAAACTATGCAGGACAATGCAGAACTATGCAGGACAATTCAGGACTATGCAGGACAATGCGGGACTATGGGGGACTATGCAGGACAATGCGGGACTATGGGGGACTATGCAGGACAATGCGGGAGTATGGGGAACTATACAGGACAATGCGGAACTATGCGGGACAGTGCGGGACAATGCAGGACTATGGGAAACTATGCAGGACAATGCAGAACTATGCAGGACAATGCAGAACTATGCAGGACAATGCAGAACTATGCGGGACAATGCGGGACTATGCGGGACAATGCGGGACTATGCGGGACAATGCGGGACTATGCAGAACTATGCGGGACAATGCTGGATTATAGGGAACTATGCGGAACTATGCAGGACAATGTGGGACTATGCAGGACAATGTGGGACTATGCAGGACAATGCAGAACAATGCGGGACTATGGGGAACTATGCAGGACAATGCGGGACTATGGGGGACTATGCAGGACAATGCGAGACTATGCAGAACTATGCAGGACAATGCGGGACAATGCAGAACTATGCAGGACAATGCGGGACTATGCAGAACTATGCAGGACAATGCGGGACAATGCAGAACTATGCAGGACAATGCGGGACTATGCAGAACTATGCAGGACAATGCGGGACAATGGGGGACTATGCAGGACAATGCGGGACTATGGGGGACTATGCAGGACAATGCGAGACTATGCAGAACTATGCAGGACAATGCGGGACTATGCAGAACTATGCAGGACAATGCGGGACAATGCGGGACAATGCGGGACAATGCGGGACTATGCAGAACTATGCGGGACAATGCGGGACTATGCAGAACTATGCAGGACAATGCGGGACAATGGGGGACTATGCAGGACAATGCGGGACTATGGGGGACTATGCAGGACAATGCGAGACTATGCAGAACTATGCAGAACTATGCAGGACAATGCGGGACAATGCAGGACAATGCGGGACAATGCGGGACTATGCAGAACTATGCAGGACAATGCGGGACAATGCAGGACAATGCGAGACTATGCAGAACTATGCAGGACAATGCGGGACTATGCAGAACTATGCAGGACAATGCGGGACAATGCGGGACAATGCGGGACAATGCGGGACAATGCGGGACAATGCGGGACTATGCAGAACTATGCGGGACAATGCGGGACAATGCGGGACAATGCGGGACAATGCGGGACTATGCAGAACTATGCGGGACAATGCGGGACTATGCCACAATGCAAAATTGTCAGTCAGCAGTTAAAAAAAAAGCATGGGTGCCATTAATTGTTCATTGCACCCCCATGCATCTGCAAGAATGTGCATTTTCTCGACTATGACGGGGACCCGGATGTAAGGGAGGACTCTAATGTAAGGGGAACTATGATGGGGACTCGGATGTAAAGGGAGTTGTAATGGGGACTCTGATATAAGGATGACTCTGATGTAATAGAGAACCTAATTGAAGCTTTGAAGGGGACTCTGATGCAAAAGGGGGGGCTCTGATATAAGGGGAACTATGATGGGGACCCTGATGTAAGGGGGACTCTGATGTAAGGGGGACTATGATAGGGACCCTGATATAAGGATGACTTTAATGTAAGGGAGACTTTAATTGAAACTCTGATGTAAGGGGGAGGGGTGCTGATGTAAGGGGGGACTCTGGTGTGGGGGGGGGGGAGGGGCTCTGGTGTAAGAGGAGCTATGATGGGAACTCTGATATAAGGGGGACTGTGAGGGGGACCCTGATGTAAGGGAGGACTCTGATATAAGGGGAGCTATGATGGGATCTCCAATGTAAAGAAGGACTCTGATGGGGACTTTGAAGTAACGGTGATTCTGGGGACCTTCATGTAAGGGGGGGTTTCTGATGTAAGGGGGGGAGGGGGCTCTGATATGGACCTAAAGGGAGGATTTAAGTTTATTTAAAATTTCTTTGCAGATTACAAAAATATTCCAAAGAAAACCTTTTCATTCACTTGGATTGTATCTCTTTGTATAGAAAGCTCTTTGGGTGGGTGGAGTTTTGTATTCTATACAATGTAACTCTGAGAATGAAGAGTCTGGAGAAATTGCTACATTTCATTCTACAGAAATGATTTTGTGGGAAAGAAGATTTTTAATAACATTCAATTCCAATACGACTCGTGTATCAGATTTCTATGTTCTAAACACTCACCGGACACTTTATTGGGTACACCTTGCTAGTAGCGGGTTGGACCCCCTTTTGCCTTCATTCTTTGTGGCATAGATACAACAAGGTGTTGGAAACGTTCCTCAGAGATTTTGCTCCATAGTGACATGATAACATCACACTGCTGCAGATTTGTCGGCTGCACATCCATGATGCCAATCTCCCGTTCCACCACATCCCAAAGGTGCTCTATTGGATGAGATGTGGTGAGTGTGGAGGCCATTGGAGGACAGGGACCTCATTGTCCAGTGGTGAGATGATTGGAGCTTTGTGACATGGTGCATTATCCTGCTGGAAGGAGCCATCAGAAGATGGGGACACTGTACAGTGCCTTGAAAAAGTATTCATACCCCTTGAAATGTTCCACATTTTGTCATGTTACAACCAAAATCGTAAATGTATTTTATTGGGATTTTATGTGATAGACCAACACAAAGTGCACATTATTATGAAGTGGAAGGAAAATGATAAATGGTTTTCAACATTTTTTTACAAATAAATATGTGAAAAATGTGGCGTGTATTTATATTCAGCCCCCTTTCTTCTGATACCCCTAACTAAAATCTAGTGCAACCAATTGCCTTCAGAAGTCAACTAATTAGTAAATAGAGTCCACCTGTGTTTAATTTAATTTCAGTATAAATACAGCTGTTCTGTGAAGCCCTCTGAGGTTTGTTAGAGAACCTTAGTGAACAAACAGCATCATGAAGGCCAAGGAACACACCAGACAGGTCAGGGATAAAGTTGTGGAGAAGTATAAAGCAGGGTTCAGTTATAAAATAATCTCCCAAGCTTTGAACATCTCACGGAGCTCTGTTCAATCCATCATCGGAAAATGGAAAGAGTATGGCACAACTGCAAACCTACCAAGACATGGCCGTCCACCTAAACTGACCGGCCGGGCAAGGAGAGCATTCATCAGAGAAGAGCCAAGAGGTCCATGGTAACTCTGGAGGAGCTGCAGAGATCCACAGCTCAGGTGGGAGAATCTGTCCACAGGACAACTATTAGTCGTGTTCTCCACAAATCTGCCCTTTATGGAAGAGTGACAAGAAGAAAGACATTGGTGAAAGAAAGTCATAAGAAGTCCTGTTTGTAGTTTGTGAGAAGCCATGTGGGGGACACAGCAAACATGGGGAAGAAGGTGCTCTGGTCAGATGAGACCAAAATTGAAATTTCTGGCCTAAAAGCAAAATGCTATGTGTGGGGAAAACTAACACTGCACATCACCCTGAACACACCATCCCCACCGTGAAACATGGTGGTGGCAGCATCATGTGGGGATGCTTTCTTTAGCAGGGACAGGGAAGCTGGGCAGAGTTGATGGGAAGATGGATGGAATGGTTTAGATCAAAGCATATTCATGCGTTAGAATGGCCCAGTCACAGTCCAGACCTAAATCACATTGAGAATCTGTGGCAAGACTTGAAAATTGCTGTTCACAGACGCTCTCCATCCAATCTGACAGAGCTTGAGATATTTTACAAAGAAGAATGGGCAGAAATGTCCCTCTCTAGATGTGCAAAGCTGGTAGAGACATCCCCAAAAAGACTTGCAGCTGTAATTGCAGCGAAAGGAGGTTCTACAAAGTATTGACTCCGGGGGGGCGCCATACAAATGCCCCCCCACACTTTTCAGATATTTATTTGTTGAAAACCATTTATCATTTTCCTTCCACTTCACAATTATGTGCCACTTTGTGTTGGTCTATCACATAAAATCCCAATAAAATACATTTACATTTTTGGTTGTAACATGACAAAATGTGGGGAATTTCAAGGGGTATGAATACTTTTTCAAGGCACTGTATGTCATAAAGGGATGGACATTGCACCCCCCTTTTTTTTTTATTTCTTCCTTCCTTATTCCTATTCTTTTCCCTTCTTCCCCTTGTTCTTGTTTTTGTTTTGGTAAAAATGAAGATGGCTCTATAAGCAGAGAGATTAATATTTAAATAACATATTTGTTGTTTGTTTGAATTGTTCCAATTTTTTTTTCTCTTTTTGTAAGATCTAAAATGCCGGATTATATTTTTCTGTTCTTTTTGTATTGGTGTTTGAAATGGCAATAAATGTAATTATATAACAAAAACATAAAGGGATGGACATGGTCAGCAACAATACTCAGGTAGGTCGTGGGGTATAAACCATGATCAATTGGTACTAAGGGGCCCAAAGTGTGCCAAGAAAATATCCCCCCCCCCCACACCATTACACCCCCACCACCAGCCTGAACCGGTGATACCCCATCCCCCACACCATTACACCCCCACCACCAGCCTGAACCGGTGATATCCCATCCCCCACACCATTACACCCCCACCACCAGCCTGAACCGGTGATACCCCATCCCCCACACCATTACACCCCCACCACCAGCCTGAACCGGGGATACCCCATCCCCCACACCATTACACCCCCACCACCAGCCTGAACCGGTGATACCCCATCCCCCACACCATTACACCCCCACCACCAGCCTGAACCAGTGATACCCCATCCTCCACACCATTACACCCCCACCACCAGCCTGAACCAGTGATACCCCATCCTCCACACCATTACACCCCCGCCACCAGCCTGAACCGGTGATACCCCATCCCCCACACCATTACACCCCCACCACCAGCCTGAACCGGTGATACCCCATCCCCCACACCATTACACCCCCACCACCAGCCTGAACCGGTGATACCCCATCCCCCACACCATTACACCCCCACCACCAGCCTGAACCGGTGACATCCCATCCCCCACACCATTACACCCCCACCACCAGCCTGAACCGGTGATACCCCATCCCCCACACCATTACACCCCCACCACCAGCCTAAACCGGTGATACCCCATCCCCCACACCATTACACCCCCACCACCAGCCTGAACCGGTGATACCCCATCCCCCACACCATTACACCCCCACCACCAGCCTAAACCGGTGACATCCCATCCCCCACACCATTACACCCCCACCACCAGCCTGAACCGGTGATACCCCATCCCCCACACCATTACACCCCCACCACCAGCCTGAACCGGTGATACCCCATCCCCCACACCATTACACCCCCACCACCAGCCTGAACCGGTGATACCCCATCCCCCACACCATTACACCCCAACCACCAGCCTGAACCGGTGATACCCTATTCCCCACACCATTACACCCCCCACCACCAGCCTGAACCGGTGATACCCTATTCCCCACACCATTACACCCCCACCATCAGCCTAAACCGGTGACATCCCATCCCCCACACCATTACACCCCCACCACCAGCCTGAACCGGTGATACCCCATCCCCCACACCATTACACCCCCACCACCAGCCTGAACCGGTGATACCCCATCCCCCACACCATTACACCCCCACCACCAGCCTGAACCGGTGATACCCCATCCCCCACACCATTACACCCCAACCACCAGCCTGAACCGGTGATACCCTATTCCCCACACCATTACACCCCCCACCACCAGCCTGAACCGGTGATACCCTATTCCCCACACCATTACACCCCCACCATCAGCCTGAACCGGTGATACCCCATCCCCGCCACCATTACACCCCCACCACCAGCCTGAACCGGTGATACCCCATCCCCCACACCATTACACCCCCACCACCAGCCTGAACCGTTGATACCCCATCCCCCACACCATTACACCCCAACCACCAGCCTGAACCGGTGATACCCCATCCCCCACACCATTACACCCCCACCACCAGCCTGAACCGGTGATACCCCACCCCCCACACCATTACACCTCCACCACCAGCCTGAACCGGTGATACAAGGCAGGATGGATCCATGCGCCAAATTCTGACACCCACCATCTGAATGTCGCAGCTGAAATCCAGACTCATCAGACCAGGCAACGTTTTTCCAATCTTCTATGGTCCAATGTTGGTGATCCTGTGCCAATTGTAGCCTCAGTTTCCTGTTCTCAGCTGACAGGAGTGGCACCCGGTGTGGTCTTCAGCTGCTGTAGCCCATCTGCTTCAAGGTTGGATGTGTTGTGCGGTCAGAGATAGTATTCTGCATACCTTGGGTGTAACGAGGGGTTATTTGAGCTACTGTTACCTTTCTATCACCTGGAACCAGTCTGCCCATTCTCCTCTGACATCAACAAGGCATTTTCCTCCACACAACCACCGCTCACTGGATATTTTCTCTTTTTCCCACCATTCTCTGTAATCCTGAGAGATGGTTGTGTGTGAAAATCCCAGAAACACTCAGACCAACCCGTCTGCCACCAACAACCATACCACGTTCAAAGTCACTTCAATCCCCTTTCTTCCCCATTCTGATGCTTGGTTTGAATTTCAGCAAGTCGTCTTCACCACGTCTAGAGGCCTAAATGCATTGAGTTGCTGCCATGTGATTGGCTGATTAGCGATTTGTGTTACCGAGCGATTGAACCGGTGTACCTAATAAAGTGGCCAGTGAGTGTATATTTTGCAGGAAGTGGAGTTCCCCTTTAAGTCAGTATGGTGTTCATCGACAGGGATTTTTTTTTTTTTTTTTTTAAAGCTACGGCCAAATCTTTCTGGATCAGCTCCGCCCAGCGATCCGTCTTCTTTATTAAATTTCGTCATTCGTTTTTCGGTTTCTTGATGGCGCTGACGGATGGCGCCGGCTCTCCCGGGAAGTTTTGGGTCCGCACTTTGTTATTAAAGGCCCCCTCCGCTCAGCGAGACAAAAGAGCCGGGTGACTCCCATCCATCTCGGGAGCGGTGACACTCTCGCCAAGCGCCGGGCCGTTCCACCGTCACCGTTTTTTGTCACCACACCGGCTGTGCGCTGATAAATGATATTTATTAATCCCCGTTGCGGTTGATGTATGGCGGCTCACCGCGCCTTTTCCCCCCACCATGGCGGCGATGTATGTCTTTTGCATTCCCTTATTTCCCCGGCAATAGATGTGTATTTAGATAGGCAGGCGCTTCTCTACTCCCAATAAGAATTGAATTTGCCGATTTGAGTGATCGGGTCGTCGGAATGTAATCAAGGCGGTGACTGATGAAGCCCTCCTCGCCGACTCATTTGAATGAGGAGGGAGCGGCGTTCCCGCAGACGCCGAGGAGCGTTCACGTATGAAGAGGGAGACACTCTACCTATTAGAGTAAACATGGCGATTAATATTCGCGCACTGTCAGCAGTACGGGGCAGGATGCGTCCCCCCACCCCCACCCCCGGCTACGGATCCATCCATCTCCCCGCAAAACGTAAAATATGGCCGGGAAAATCCGGGAGATTATTATCCCATTCTAATATTAGATTTCCGATCTCGGCGCGGTGAAGGGTCGTTTGCAAAAATGAGCAAATAGGCGTTTTTATTTTTTATTCTTATGATGTCACATTTCTTCGTGTGATTGTAAATGAGCGCGAATGTGGATGGTCTACAGCGACAAGATGGCGGCAGCGGTGTTTATTTTGTCAACTAAATGAATACTATTTTAGTTGACTAAAATACAACTAAAACTAAAACAATTCAGATGACTAAAAGTATCACTGAAACTAAAATGGCATTTTTAGCCAAAAGGCTATAACTAAAACTAAACTGAATATACAGTATCTCACAAAAGTGAGTGCACCCCTAATGCCCCGTACACACGATCGGAAATGCCGCCAGCAAAAGACCGATGTGAGCTTTTGGTCGGGAAATGCGACCGTGTGTACGCTCCGTCGGACTTTAGCTGGCGGAATTCCAGCCAGCAAAAGATTGAGAGCCGGTTCTCTGTTTTTCGGTCGGAAAAAGTTCCTATGCGAAAAAGCGATCGCTTGTATGCAATTCGGACGCGCAAAAAAATCACGCATGCTCGGAAACAATTCAACGCACGCTCGGAAGCATTGAACTTCATTTTCTCTGCTCGTCATAGTGTTGTACGTCACCGCGTTCTGGACGGTCGAAAGTTCAGAGAACTTTTGTGTGACCGTGGGTATGCAAGGCAAGCTTGAGCGGAATTCTGTCGGAAAACCCATCATATCTTTTTCCGACCAAAATCCCGATCGTGTGTACGCGGCATAAGTCACATTTGTGTAAATATTTTCTTCTATCTTTTCATGTGACAACACTGAAGAAATGACACTTTGCTACAATGTAAAGTAGTGAGTGTACAGCTTGTATAACAGTGTAAATTTGCTGTCCCCTCAAAATAACTCAACACACAGCCATTAATGTCTAAACCGCTGGCAACAAAAGTCAGTACACCCCTAAGTGAAAATGTCCAAATTGGCCCCAAGGTGTCAATATTTTGCGTGGCCACCATTATTTTCCAGCACTGCCTTAACCCTCTTGGGCATGGAGGTCACCAGAGCTTCACAGGTTGTCACTGAAGTCCTCTTCCCCTCCTCCATGATGACATCACAGAGCTGGTGGATGTTAGAGACCTTGTGCTCTTCCACCTTCTGTTTGAGGATGTCCCACAGATGATCAATAGGGTTTAGGTCTGGAGACATGCTTGGCCAGTCCATCACCTTTACCCTCAGCTTCTTTAGCAAGGCAGTGGTCGTCTTGGAGGTGTGTTTGGGGTGGTTATCATGTTGGAATACTGCCCTGCGGTCCAGTCTCTGAAGGGAGGGGATCATGCTCTGCTTCAGTAGGTCACAGTACATGTTGGCATTCATGGTTCCCTCAATGATCTGTAGCTCCCCAGTGCCGGAAGCACTCATGTAGCCCCAGACCATGACACTCCCACCACCATGCTTGACTGTAGACAAGACACACTTGTCTTTGTCCTCCTCACCTGGTTGCCCCCACACACGCTTGTCACCATCTGAACCAAATACGTTTATCTTGGTCTCATCAGACCACAGGACATGGTTCCAGTAATCCATGTCCTTAGTCTGCTTGTCTTGGGCTTTCTTGTGCATCATCTTTAGAAGAGGCTTCCTTCTGGGACGACAGCCATGCAGACCAATTTGATGCAGTGTGCGGCGTATGGTCTGAGCACTGACAGGCTGACCCGCCCACCCCTACAACCTCTGCAGCAATGCTGGCAGCACTCATACGTCTATTTCCCAAAGACAACCTCTGGATATGACGCTGAGCACGTGACCTCAACTTCTTTGGTTGGCCTGTTCTGAGTGGAACCTGTCCTGTTATACTGCTGTATGGTCTTGGCCACCGTGCTGCACCTCAGTTTCAGGGTCTCGGCAATCTTCTTATAGCCTAGGCCATCTTTATGTAGAGCAACAATTCTTTTTTTCAGAGCCTCAGAGAGTTATTTGCCATGAGGTGCCATGTTGTACTTCCAGTGACCAGTATGAGAGAGTGAGAGCGATAACACCAAATTTAACACACCTGCTCCCCATTCACACCTGAGACCTTGTAACACTAATGAGTCACATGACACCGGGGAGAGAAAATGGCTAATTGGGCCCAATTTGGACATTTTCACTTAGGGGTGTACTGACTTTTGTTGCCAGCGGTTTAGACATTAATGGCTGTGTGTTGAGTTATTTTGAGGGGACAGCAAATTTACACTGTTATACAAGCTGTACACTCACTACTTTACATTGTAGCAAAGTGTCATTTCTTCAGTGTTGTCACATGAAAAGGTAGAAGAAAATATTTACAGAAATGTGAGGGGTGTACTTACTTTTGTGAGATACTATGTATGTGTGTATTTCTGTATGTATGCATGTGTATGTATATATGTGTATATATATATATATATATATATGTATGTGTGTGTGTGTATATATATATATATATATATATATATATATATATATATATATATATATATATATATATAACTTCTTCTTTTTTTTTTATTGAATATTGTATACTCCAATCAGCCATAACATTATGACCACTGACAGGTATAGTGGATAATATTGATTATCTCATTACAATGGCACCTGAAAGTGGGTGGGATATAATAGTCATCAAGTGAACATGTTGTCCCTGAAGTTTTGATGTGTTGAAAGCAGAAAAAAATGTGCTTTATAAGCTGCAGCAAGTCATTTCCTGGGTGGAGGACGTCCAGCATCATCTAGTATTTTCCTGCCCAGCCTGACTGTCCCTGCTCCGCCCCTTTTCATTCATTGGATAACAGTTCTTTCAATCACATGTGGGTGTTATCTAAGGCGGTCTGCATGCTAATCCAGGAACGCCCCCTCTCCTCCAGACTGACATTCACCCATCAAGGCCTTTTGAAATTTGCATAACTCCTCCCACTGCTTGTATCAGCACTGATCGCTCTTGAGAGGAGTCCTGGGGCTGGGGGGGGGGCTGTGATGTGTTCAGGAAGTTATGTACCGCCCCCTGCCAGGCACCTCCCACCTGCCATGATCTGCCTGCATTGCATAGAGAAACAGATACACCCAGTGATGATGTCACTGGATGTAAAATAATGTATATAATGAAAACAGAAATATTTTAATTTTGGAATGTCATTATCGTTTTCGAGGGGGGGGGGGGGGCAGAGAAGGAGGAATATAAACAGATTAACATCCGCTTTTAGCCCCGGTGACCTCCTTATCAGTATAATTACACAAATACACAATGAGAATCCCAGAAATGAAAATTGCTCTCATGATTAGATAAGGAAAGCATTTAAAATCTCCAGAGTTGCACTTTTGCTATTTATATAAAGATCGATAAAAACAGACGCTTTAAAATGTTATACATCGGGTGTTGTGGAGAAGACACAGACAATGCAAAAAATATTATTATATAAAAATATTTTTACATTTACAGTAAATATTAAACTTATTGTTATTCATTTATTATTACGATTTTTGATTATTATTATATGAAATATCATTGAACAGACATAAAATTTCAATTTTAAATTATGAGTATTCATTTTATTATTCAGTTATTATTTCTATAATAAATACATATATAATAATATAGAGACTCTTTACAGAGATCGTAGTTGCTGACACCCCGCAACAAGGATCGCCGCGATGCGCGCCCCCGGGGGCGCGCAGCGATTTAATATTCTGAGGACGTCATATGACACCCAGTCAGGGTATTGAAACCACTTTGCTATCGTCATTCTGCTATATGGTGGGCGGCAAGTGGTTAATTTATTATTCAAGTTATTAATAGTATTATGTGTATTATTATTATTAGCATTATTGTTATGATTATTATTATTTCAAATATTATTACATTAACATAAAATTTCAATAAAAAATTATCAGCATTAATTTATTATTCAAGTTATTAATAGTGTTCTGTTTATTATTATTATTAGCATTATTGTTATTATTATTATATAAAATATTATTACATTTACATAACAATTCAATAAAAAATTGTCAGCATTAATTTATTATTCAACTTATTAATAGTGTTATGTTTATTATTATTATTAGCATTATTGTTATTATTATATAAAATATTATTACATTTACATAAAATTTCAATAAAAATGATCAGCATTAATTTATTATTCAAGTTATTAATAGTGTTATGTGTAGTAATTATTATTAGCATTATTGTTATTATTATTAAATAAAATATTAATACATTTACATAACATTTCAATAAAAAATTATCAGCATTAATTTTTTATTCAACTTATAAATAGTGTTATGTTTATTATTATTATTAGCATTATTGTTATTATTATATAAAATATTATTACATTTACATAAAATTTCAATAAAAATTATCAGCATTCATTTATTATTCAAGTTATTAATAGTGTTATATTTATTATTATTATTAGCATTATTGTTATTATTATTATTATTAATAATATTATATAAAATATTATTACTTTAAATACATAAAATGTCAATAAAATGATGAGTAATAATTGATTATTTAAGTTATTCATGTTATATTTATTATTATTGCAGGGGATGCCCAAAATTCGGACTTGTATCTTAGTGCAGACTTCTGTGAAAATCAGTGAGCAAATCACACAAGCAGGAAATGACATCCCTAGGGGGCGCCCTGCATACCATCTGTGTAGAGAACGCCTCCAGGTGGCCATATTGCATGTTGCAGAAAATTACAGATTGAAAAGGAAAGATCACTTTTAATAACATTCAATTACAATATGACTTGTGTAGCAATTGTGTACAATGTATATATGTGTATATATATATATATATATATATATATATATATATATATATATATATATATATATATATATATATATAAAATGTGTTTTTTTATTATTCTTCTATTTTTTTCTCACGGAAGCGGAGTTACACTTTAAGGAAATAAATGAAGAGTTAGTGAATATCAAAGCCGGGAAGGAAGCCCCGAAAAAAGTTTTGCTGGCTGTCTATTCCTGGGCAATCCATAAGTCCTTGTTTCCGGAACATCTGCAGAGTGATTGCGCTTTGGATCAATTACAATAACACGGACCCAGACAACGCTCAGACAATCAAAGCCGTACAATTAACAGGACAGCTTTTAATTGCCAATTACAATTCCATTAGCTGGGGGCTGGCAGCTACTCCACTCCCTCGCTAAGCCTTTCGGGCAGAAAGGAGTCCAAGGCCTGGCAGACGCGGCTCGGCGTGAGGCTGCGGCACATGATATAACGCAGAGCCACAGGGTGGGGGGGAGGGGGGGCTTGCGTCTCATTCCCAGCATGCTTTGCTCCAACTGAGCCAGTATAAGTCAAAGTGAAGACAATGACATCACCCAAGTGGCGCCCCGATGCGTCTGAACGCAGCGCGCCGCAACACACTAGGGCCCTGTTCACACCTGAACGATTATCAGCTTGAAGCTCAAAAACGCTGGAGGAGAAAAAAAATCATTGATTCTCTATGGAGACGGTTCACATCTCCACTCCGAGTTCACATTATTATTATTATTATTATTATTAATAATAAAATAACACCCAAACTCGAACAAAAAAATACATTATTAATAATAATAATACTAATAATAATAATAACGCAAAGTAACGCAGTGCTAAATAGCGAAAAATGGCCTAGTCATGAAGGGGGTAAAACCTTCCAGAGCTGAAGTGTTTAGGTCTAACAGGGTGCCTGACACCTCCTAGATTTATCTCTATTATTCACATCTGACGGGTTCATTGTTCCCCAGGAAGATAAATTCCAGAGCTCCGAGGCTGCTCACTGCGGGTCTCAGTTTCTTCAAGAGACGCCGGAACGGCTGTGTCTGCCCCTCCCCTCCTTCTGCCCATTCACAGAAGCCTTTGTATTATGTGGACTCGTTTTCACAAAATACAAAGGCTTCTGTGAATGGGCGGCAGAGGGGAAGGGTGGTCATAGCTGCTTTGTGTGTGTGCTTCTCTACTCCCACAGCTGGATCCTCCGGGATCACAATAAATCTGTCACATATATGTAATAGAGTGTAGACATGTGCAGTTTCATTCTGAATTCGGTTTTTAACGAATTTCAACAAATTCGTTATAGTAATTCGGAAATATCCGAATTAATGAAAACCATTTAACAAATTTTTCTTTTCGAATATTCGTAAATTCGACAATTCGGAAATTCAAAATTCTAAAACCAAAAATTCTAAAATCTGAAATAATAACTAACTAATGTTAACTTGACTATTGCTAAACTATTAAATTATTATTATTGGAATTTCCTTTCAAATTTGGCTGTTAGTGAACTTAACGAAGATGAATTTATTCGAAGTTACGACAAATTAGTTAATTCGGAAATATCCGAATTAACGAAAACCAATTTTTCCCAATATTCGTAAATTCAAAAATCTGAAATAATAATAACTTTTACTAATGATTAAATTATAGGTATTGGAATTTCCTTTCAAATTTGGCTGTTAGTGAATGTAACAAATACGAATTTATCCGAAGTTACGAATTATCCGAAATGATGAATGCCGCATCTAAACAAATGGAACGTAACAAATGAATAATAATAAATAACAATAATAATAATAAAAACGTTTTATTATTATTATTATTATAATTATTAATAATTTGTTCTGTTCCATTTGTTTAGACGCAGCATTCGTTATTTTGGATAATTCGTAACTTCGGATAAATTCGAATTCGTTACTTTAACAGCCACAGTAATAGTTATTATTAGTTTGAAATAATTAAACGAGTGGCCTCTATAGTAGGTTACTGAGGTGGGCAAAAATAGAAACTTGTACCATCATCCAGGTTGAAATAATAACTAACTTATAATAACTATTACTAACTATTAAATTATAGGTATTGTAATTTCCTTTCAAATGTGGCTGTTAAACAGAACAAATTAATAATAATAATGATAATAATAAAATGTTTTTATTATTATTATTATTGTTATTTATTATTATTAATTTGTTACGTTCCATTCGTTTAGATTCAGCATTCGTTATTTTGGATAATTTCGTAAATTCGGATACATTGGAATTTGTTACATTAACTAACAGCCACATTTGAAAGGAAATTCCAATACCTATAATTTAATAGTTAGTAATAGTTATTATAAGTTAGTTATTATTTCAACCTGGATGATGGTACAAGTTTCTATTTTTGCCCACCTCAGTAACCTACCATAGAGGCCACTCGTTTAATTATTTCAAACTAATAATAACTATTACTGTGGCTGTTAAAGTAACGAATTCGAATTTATCCGAAGTTACAAATTATGCAAAATAACGAAAGTCGCATCTAAACAAATAGAACAGAACAAAATAATAATAATAATTTTTTAAGTTAAAAGTTTTTATTATTATTATTGTTATTTATTATCATTCATTTGTTGCGTTCCATTCGTTTAGATGCGGCATTCGTTATTTTGGGTAATTTGTAACTTCGGATAAATTCAAATTAGTTACAATAACTAACAGCCACATTTGAAAGGAAATTCCAATACCTATAATTTAATAGTTAATAACTAACTAATAATAACTATTACTAACTATTAAATTATAGGTATTGGAATTTCCTTTTAAATGTTGCTGTTAATATAACTAATTCAAATTTATCCGAAGTTACGAATTATCTAAAATAACGAATGCCGCATCTAAACAAATGGAACAGAACAATTTAATAATAATAATAATAATAATAATAATAAAACGTTTTCATTATTATTTATTATTATTATTATTATTATTAATTCATTACGTTCCATTCATTTAGATGCGGCATTCATTATTTTAGATAATTCGCAACTTCGGATAAATTTGAATTCGTTACATTAACAGCAACATTTAAAAGGAAATTCCAATACCTATAATTTAATAGTTAGTTATTATTAGTTAGTTATTATTTCAGATTTTTCTAATTTTGGGGTTTTTCTTTCTTATTTTCGAATTTACGAATTGCGAATGACCCGAAAAACAAAAACAAAGAAAAAACGAATGAAATGAAAGCGAACGAATTTTTCGGCAGTGCACATCATGTCTGATAGAGATAAGTCCTGGAGGTGACATGCAGCTAATTGGACTTAACACACAGTGCGCCTGCACTTTTTGAAAAGTTGGAAAGCTTGGAAATCAGCTTTATCTTTTTATTTCAATGTGTGTACACAGGATAAGAAGACAGGATAAGAAGACATCAATTGCATAGGGAAGAATATCATACGGTGATTATAGAAAGGGTTCTTCGCGGTAAGAGCGGTTCAGCTGTGGAACGCCCCTAATGCACGAGGCAGGAAAGGAAAAATCAATAACAATTGGAAAAAAAATTCCAGCGGTCAATAACGGGCATTTGCGTCAGGGTAGCAAATCCCACATTTTGTCACCGTGATCACGTGATCTAGGCTCCTCCCCCCGGTTTCAAATCACAAGCAGTGACCGGAAAGTGTTGGTGACAGTGCGGTCACAGTGCTGGGGGCAGGGGGTGTGTTTAGAGTCGGCAGGAAAGAGTTCAACTTGAAAGACAAAAGTTCATTAATAACCTCACTGACCTCTGTATCTGCAGGCACTGAGGAGCAATTCATCCTCAACGTTCCCATGAGAAGTGTGTGAAGTCCTCCAGGTCCGGCCTGCTTCTCCCTCTCGCTGTGTGCCCGCTCTGTGTTTGTATTATGTATTAGAGGGCTGGAAGGAGGCCAAGCCACTGCTGGGAGAGGAAAACAGTGACCTGAGCTGCCAAGTCACTGCTGGGAGGGGGAGCAGGAGGATCTGAGCTGACAGGTCATTGCTGAGAGGGGAAGCAGAGGGGAGCTGACCTGTTGTGTCACTACTGGAGGGGTGGGGGCTGAGTTGCTGGGTCACTTTTGGGAGAGGGAGCAGGGGGAGCTGGGCTATCCAGTCACTGCTGGAAAGGGTAACAGGGGGAGCTGAACTACTGAGTCACTGCTGGGAAGGGGAGCTGAGCTACTCAGTCACTGCTGGGAAGGGGAGTTGAACTACTGAGTCACTGCTGGGAAGGGGAGCTGAACTAATGAGTCACTGCTGGGAAGGGGAGTTGAGCTGCTAAGTCACTGCTGGGAAGGGGAGCTGAACTACTGAGTCACTGCTGGGAAGGGGAGCTGAACTCCTGAGTCACTGCTGGGAAGGGGAGCTGAACTACTGAGTCACTGCTGGGAAGGGGAGCTGAACTAATGAGTCACTGCTGGGAAGGGGAGCTGAACTAATGAGTCACTGCTGGGAAGGGGAGCTGAACTAATGAGTCACTGCTGGGAAGGGGAGCTGAACTAATGAGTCACTGCTGGGAAGGGGAGTTGAGCTGCTGAGTCACTGCTGGGAAGGGGAGCTGAGCTGCTGAGTCACTGCTGGGAAGGGGAGTTGAGCTGCTGAGTCACTGCTGGGAAGGGGAACTGATCTGCGAGTCACTGCTGGGAAGGGGAGCTGAACGAATGAGTCACTGCTGGGAAGGGGAGCTGAACTAATGAGTCACTGCTGGGAAGAGGAGCTTAACTAATGAGTCACTGCTGAGAAGGAGAGCTGAGCTGCTCAATCACTGCTGGGAGGAGGAGCAGTGTAATTTGAGTTGCCCTCACTGCTGGGAGGAGGAGCAGGGAAGTAGGGTGAGCCACATTGCTGAGTCTCTGGTGGGAAGAGGCGCAGGGGTATCTGAGCTGCTGAGAGTTGAAGTGCTTTGAGAATGGATTGCTCCACAGTGCCTGAAGCTACAGAGGTCAATGAGGGCTTGTTTTAAAGCTCATTTGCTGCTTGTTAGGAATATGTGAGTATTTAAATGCCTGTATCCTTGTCACAGATACGCTGTATCTTCCTAATCATGTGGGTATCCACAGCGGTCAGGATTTGTAAATTGTAACTTCAGTGCAGGTATTGGGGTGCAGCTCACAATCAAAGCACGAAAAAGGAAGAGCGTAGAGAAGGGAGAGTATGTAAGATTCCCCAGGACTCTTCCTTCCTGACATTCAGCCCCATGCACAGACGAATGTGCGCTCGTTGGCGTCCATAAGTAAACGACCTTTTTATAAGACAATATGGGGCTACTGATCACACTTAGGCTGTCATTACTGTCGGTGTTGCTTCGGCCTCAGACAAAGTCATTTCTCTCCGTCGTCCCCCCCGCCGATACAGACCTCCGCGCGCTCAGCCCCATCATCAAATGCATTTTATCTGACGCAAGACGCGGAAGGGGCAGGACGTCAATAAATCTTTTCTCAAGTGTTAATAGAGTCGGCCTGCATGGATTTTCCCCGATTAAATGAAAAGTATCAATTCTACTTAGCTGAGTAACTGGATAATAGAATATTATCCGCGATATTTAATGCAGATTGGGTTATTACGGCCGCAGTCAATATGTTAGTCATTTTGTTTCAGTAAACAATTACTAACTCTCACTAACGAGACTCATCCATGCTAATCATACGGGAACGATAAGACACAATTAAAGGGAACCTGTCCATTCTAGAAGCTTCTAAACTGGTTAGATAGGCCAAATGCGAATACCCTCAAGGTGCTTATATTCTACCCCCTTCATCAGCTTCAGGAGCCCCCAAAAAAACAGAATCGTCTAATATGCAAATACTGACTCCTGTTGATGTCACAAAATGTCCCCGCCTCCTCCTGATGGTACCTGTGATTGGCACTGTGACTAACCAATTATGAGGTGCCAGATGACTTGGTGGAGAAACCCTTGTTGGCAATCACAGAGGTCAGACGTTTCTTGTAGGTGGTGACCAGGTTTGCACACATCTCAGGAGGGATTTTGGTCTATTCTTCTTTACAGATCTTCTCTTGTGGCAACTCGAAGCTTCAGCTCCCTCCATAAATTTTCTATAGGATTAAGGTCTGGAGACTGACTAGGCCACTCCATGACCTTAAGGTGCTTCTTTTTGTGCCACTCCTTTGTTGCCTTGGCGGTATGTTTTGGGTCATTGTCATGCTGGAAGACCCATCCACGACCCATCTTCAGTGTTCTGGCTGAGGGAAGAATGTTCTCATCCAAGATTTTACAATACATGGCCTCGTCCAATGGCCCCTCAATGCGGCAAAGTTGGCCTGTACCTTTAGCAGAGAAACAGCCCCAAATCATCATGTTTTCACCTCCGTGTGTGACTGTAGGGATGGTGTTCATAGAGCCATAGTCAGCATTTTTCTTCCTCCAAACACGGCGAGTCGAGTTAATGCCAAAGAGCTCAATTTTGGTCTCATCTGACCTCAGCACTTTCTCTCAATCCTTCTCTGAATTATTTAGATATTCTTTGGCAAAGTTCAGATGGACCTGTACATGTGCCTTCTTGAGGAGGACCTTGCGGGCTCTGCAGGATTTCAGTCCATGGCGGCGTATTGTGTTACCAATGGTTTGTTTGGTGACTGTGGTCCCAACTGCCTTGAGATCCTCACAAGCTCCTCCCGTGTAGTTCTGGGCGGATCCCTCACTTTTCTCATGATCATCCTCACCCCATGAAGCGAAATCTTGCATGGAGCTCCAGACCGAGGACGATTGATGGTTATTTTGTATTTCTTCCATGTGCGAATAATCGCTCCAACAGTTGTCTCCTTCTCACCAAGCTTCTTGCTGATGGTCTTGTAGCCCATTCCAGCCTTGTGCAGGTCTACAATCTTGTCCCCGATGTCCTCTGACAGCTCTTTGGTCTTCCCCATGATGGTGAGGATTGGATGGAAGAAAGAGGTTCTGTGGACAGGTGTCTTTTATACATATAACGAGTTGTCGTTAGGAGCTCCTTCTTACATTGACAGGACTCAGGGTTTTTTTTCAGCGGGAACGTGGGGGAACGCAGTTCCGGCAACCCCAGCACTGAATGTATGTGTCATTGGGGTGTTGGGTGTGCTGGAGGGTCTATTGATGTTGTCTGCTGGGGGATCTATTGTCACTGGTGGGGATCTGATTTTGTGTGAGGGTCTATTGTTGCTGATGGGGAATCTATTGTTGCTGGGGGGGTCTTATGTTCCTGGAAGGGATCTACTGTTGAGGGAGAGGTCTATTTTTACTGGCTGCTGGAGGATCTATTGATGCTGGCTGCTGGGAGATCTGTTGTTGCTGCTGGGGGGGGGGGTCTAATGTTGCTTGGGTGGAGATTTTGGTAGTGGGTGTGATATTTTGTTGTGGGTGGTTCACTGTTGCTGCAGGGAATCTATTGTTGGGGTGGAGTCCATTGTTGCTGGGGGAGTCTATTGTTGTGTAGGGTTCTATTGCTGGGATTCTATTGTTGCTGGCTGCAGGGGATCTATTTTACTGCTTTTCTTTTTATCATCAACATGTTCCATACAAATGATTTAGCCCCACAAAATGATACTTGGTTCTGTATTCTCTAAAAGGGGCAGTACTGGTAGGTGGGTAGGGGGTGGAATCAAGGGACGGTGGTCAGAGGTGGGTAGGGGGCAAAGACAAGGGCTGACTCAGATGGGGGTGTTCCTGCACCTATTCTCCGAGAAAAAAAGCCCTGAGGACTAATCTGTGTACCACATGAGCCCCTACTGTAGCCAGTCTGTGGGGGGCAGAATTATTGTTGGTTGGTAGGGGATCAAATACTTATTTTACTCACCGAACTGAAACTCAATTTATAACATTTGTGTCATGTGTTTTTTTTCTTGATTTTTGATTGATATTCTGTCTCTATCATATAAAATACACCTATGATAAAGATGATAGACACTTCATTTCTTTGTAGATGGGCAAACTTACACAATCTGCAGGGGATCAAATCATTATTTTTCCCACTGTATAAAGAGCCCAGGGATAATCTGTACTCATTCCTATAGATGGCTACATGTATACCCTGAAGATTGGTAAAGGCTCTTATCTCCCCGTCAACAGCATTACTGATAAAAAAAAGGACAGAGGGATAAAAGAAAGAGCGAGAGAAAGAAAGAAAAAGCGAGCAAGAGGAAGAAAGAGCGAGAGAAAGAGAAAAAAAAAGCAAGTGAGAGAAAGAAAGAAAGAAAGAGCGAAAGAAAGAGCGATCTATATGCAATCCTATTTCCACAGTTGATCCAGAAGAAGGCAACCCCCCCCCCCCCACTCCAAAAAAAAATCATATTCCAATTTGCTCCAGTGGGGGGGATATCTAAATATCTTCCTGATCCCCCAGTAGGCATTTAGATATTCTCTAGATCAGCGGTTCTCAACCTGGGGGTCGTGACCCCCTGGGGGGTCGATTGCCCATTCTCCAGGGGGTCGCGAATGCTGGCCGAGACGGACCCGAAGTTACTGCCTGAGTCCGTCCGTCTCGGCCAGCGAGATGTCACTTCCTGGAGAGGAGGGACTACAGGGAAGTGACGTTCCGTCGCCACCATCTTGGTACTCTCGTCCGCAGTAAGGCTTAGACTTAGAAGTCGGCAAGCGGACATCTTTGTACACCCACCGAAATCCGCTTGCTGCGGACGAGTGTACCAAGAGGGAGGCAACAAAACATGACTTGCTGAAGAAGAAGAACACCTGTGACTTCTGGTAAGTCAGACACACAGGAAAAGCTGACAAGACAACATTTTTTTTATTATGGTCCTATATATATATATATATAAACGTCCCAGTTGGTTCCTCAAAAGTAGTTATTCCGTGCCAGTGCTAGATACATGTTTGGAAGCTATACACTTTGTGTATCTAGCACTGGCACGGAATAACCACTTTTGAGGAATCAACCGCAACGTTTATATATAAATCAGTGGTGGGGGCGCAAACAAACTGAAACAATCAGAAAAAAACCCCTATTAAAACGCTGCAACTGTGCCATCAATTGTCGCCACTGTGCCAGCAAACACTACCACTGTGCCATCAAACGCAGGAACTGTGCCCTTTAATTGTTGCCACTGTACCAAACTGAGCCACTGTGCCCATCAATTGTCGCCACTGTGCCAGCAAACGTCGCCACTGTGCCATCAAACGCAGCCACTGTGCCATCAGACGCAGCCACTGTGCCATCAGACGCAGCCACTGTGCCATCAGACGCAGCCACTGTGCCATCAGACGCAGCCACTGTGCCCTTTAATTGTTGCCACTGTACCAAACGCAGCCACTGTGCCCATCAATTGTCGCCATTGTGCCAGCAAACGTCGCCACTGTGCAGCCACTGTGCCCATCAATTGTCGCCACTGTGCCATCAAATGCAGCCACTGTGCCCATCAATTGTCGCCACTGTGCCAGCAAACGCCGCCACTGTGCCATCAAATGCAGCCATTGTGCCCATCAATTGTCGCCACTGTGCCAGCAAACGCCGCCACTGTGCCAGCAAACGCGACCAGCAAAAATAATTTTACTGTTAGGGGTCCCCACAACTTGGGAAATTTTATCAAGGGGTCACGGCACTAGGAGGGTTGAGAACCACTGCTCTAGATCAACATTCCCGTTGATATAAGCCTTTACTTTTTCAAATGAATCAACACCAGCTGACTCCCGACTTTCAGAGTACACAGTGGCCCTCCAAATAAGACTGCGGCCCCCTAGGTGTCCACCTAGTCAGATCCAATGCGGTTCCTGATTTGAAGACCACTGGGACAAGAATCCCCGCCCCATGTGACATTAGAAACTTAAAAAGGAAGCCGTATTTGGTATTTTTTCCTTATCGGGGTGGTAAGTCCACAAATGATTAAAACATTAAACACTACAACAGCTCAAAATAGGTGATCCCTACAAATACATATACTCCCTACTGACTGTGTTATCATGCATGTCCCCATGCACTGTCTGTAGGGAAGAGCAGAGCAATTTCAGCAAAGATTTGCAATAAAATTCACTTTCATCTTTCTTCCCCATTGGCTCCAGAGCATTTCGCAAAGCTGGAAATTTCCCAATTTTACAAAAACGTTGCCCATCCCATAAACAAGAGAATGGGGTGTGCTGCTCTAGACCTCACAGCAGGGTGGTCACCCTCCGAGGACACCAGACCAGGGCTCGTCCTTTGCCCCCACACACCAAATGCATCCAGAAAAAAGAATCCACCAGCACAAAAATGTAAAATGCTGGCAATTTTGTTGCTAAAGACAAAGAAGCCCCACCTGAGGCCTTCTCTGATAACAGGTTTCAAATATACAACTGGGCTTGGTCTCAGAGGTCTTGTGGGTGAAATGCCATCACTAAAAGGTCCAATATATATAGAGAATGAATGGGGTGGTTGGCACTACCTAGATAATTTGCAGTTGTCAACGTAAATGTGGGGATGTGTGTGTGACCTTAAATAGTGTATACTCTCTTAATACACAATATAAAGGTATAAATATAAGTGAAAGTGGACACATCTAATTCTAAATTAATGAATTAACATATGTACCCCACTAAGCAATAGCATGCTACAGGTTCTCTCGTGATTCCTTGGTGCTAAATAGCTATACTGAGGACAAGAACCTTGTAATTATTATGCCACATACATAAAGGTGTCACCTTAAGTGTATCCAAATAAAAATAAAAACTGCAACAAAAATGAAAATGCTGTGAAAAATAAAGCCGCAATCAGCGGCCGTGACTATGCTAATGTAGCATATACAAGTAAATTTCATAGATAAACGTGCAAATGATAGTCCATATAATGTGCATATATTCTTCTTCAAATAGTGTGACATAAAACACAAATAGTGACTTGGGTGCTTTCAATTTCTTCAGGTGACTCTGTTCTCCCCCTCCAGGGTCCCCACTCACCGGATCCACTCACCCCTACATATGGATGCAACCACTGCAATTACTCCCCCCGTAGTTGTTGCGATATCAAGGATGGACTTCATCAAAGACGTCGCTGAGGACGTCTATGACAAAACGCGTACGACGGCGCAACGCACGCTACGTCATTTCCTGTTTGTAATAGCAAGTGGAACGCAGCGCGGCGCTGCTGTCTCCACAATGTGTCCTAGCGCTTGTATAACATATTTTTAGGCCTGATCCTTAGTAGCAGCCGTCCCAACTATGTATATAGTTTAGTGGACGACTGTCTGGCCAGTTTATCAAGCCTGGTTCGGGACTTTTATTGTAAATATTTTTTTTTTTGCAATAGCGTTTTTTTATACTTTTCGTTGATGGCTTTTAAATAAATTTAAAATGATTTACTACACTATGGGAGTCCACATCTCTTTCCTTCTATAAGGAACCAACTACAGAATATACTACAATCCATTTGAAGACGGAAGTCCATCCTTGATATCGCAACAACTACGGGGGAGTAATTGCAGTGGTTGCATCCATATGCGCATTGCCCCTGTAGGGGTGAGTGGATCCGGTGAGTGGGGACCCTGGAGGGGGAGCACAGAGTCACCTGAAGAAATTGAGAGCACCCAAGTCACTATTTGTGTTTTATGTCACACTATTTGAAGAAGAATATATGCACATTATATGGACTATCATTTGCACGTTTATCTATGAAATTTACTTGTATTTGCTACATTAGCATAGTCACGGACTTATAGCATCTCCACTGATTGCGGCTTTATTTTTCACAGCATTTTCATTTTTGTTGCAGTTTTTATTTTTATTTGGATACACTTAAGGTGACACCTTTTTGTATGTGGCATAATAATTACAAGGTTCTTGTCCGCAGTATAGCTATTTAGCACCAAGGAATCACGAGAGAACCTGTAGCATGCTATTGCTTAGTGGGGTACATATGTTAATTCATTAATTTAGAATTAGATGTGTCCACTTTCACTTATATTTACACCTTTATATTGTGTATTAAGAGACTATACACTAATTAAGGTCACACACACATCCCCACATTTACGTTGACAACCGCAAATTATCTAGGTAGCGCCAACCACCCCATTCATTCTCTATATATATTGGTTGGGGACGAGACCCCCTAGGGGATCTCTATTAGGGGGGGCTGCACACCTATTGGGTATCCTAAGTGCAGTCATATAATACTCTGTACACTAAAAGGTCCAAGGTTGGGACCTGAGACCTCTTCTAATAACAAGATTCACTTACATGACTGGGCTTGGTTCTAGAGGTCTTGTGTGTAAAATGCATCACCAGAAGGTCCAAGGTGGGGACCTAAGATGTCTTCTAATAACAAGGTTCACTTACACAACTAGGCTTGGTCTTAGAGGTCTTGTGTGTGAAACGTGTCAGTAGAAGGCCCAAGGTGGGGACCTGAAACCTCCTCTGATAACAAGTTTCACCTACACAACTGGGCTTGGTTTCAGTGATCTTGTGGGTGAAATGCATCAGTAAAAGGTCCAAGGTTGGGATCTGAGACCTCCTCTGATAACAAGTTTCACTTACATGACTGGGTTTGATCTCAGAGGTCTTGTGGGTGAAATGCGTTAGTAGATCCAATGTGGGGACCTGAGACTTCCTCTGATAACAAATTTCACTTACATGACTGGGCTTGGTCTCAGAGGTCTTGTAGGTGAAACGTGTCAGTAGAAGGTCCAAGTTTGGGACCTGAGACCTCTTCCTATAACAAGTTTCACTTACACGACTGGGCTTGGTCTCAGCTGTCTTGTGTGTGAAACGTGTCAGTAGAAGGTCCAAGGCGGGGAATCCTTGTCCATTTGGCAATAAAGTTGTCAGATTTTGAAATTCACCACAGATTCTTTATCCTGAATATGTTTGGTGTGAGGGGAATGGGGCAAGCCCTGGTTTGGTGTCCTCAGACTGTGACCCAGCTATGGGTATGAGAGCAGTGTACCCCATTTTTCCTGTTCAAGGGATCAGGAAAAGTCAATGTTTTCATTTACCTGAAATGTACTCAGAATTGGGAGATTTTGGTAAAATGTGTCCAGTCTTGTGAAATAATGTGGATACTAGATCTTATATCAGCATGTTCTGGTTGGGCTGATCTGAGTTTTTCAAAAACTGCTGATCTAGTGGGATTTTCACACAAAACCATCTCTCGGGTTTACAGAGAATGGTGGGGGAAAAGAGAAAATATCCAGTGAGCGGCGGTTGTGTGCAGCAAAATGCCTCGTTGAGGTCAGAGGAGAATGGGCAGACTGGTTCCAGATGATAGAAAGGCAACAGTAACTCAAATAACCGCTCGTTACACCCAAGGTATGCAGAATACCATCTCTGAATGCACAACACATCCAACCTTGAAGCAGATGGGCTACAGCAGCAGAAGACCACACTGGGTGCCACTTCTGTCAGCATCACGCAGTTGCTGCAATCATGTCACTATGGAGCAAAATCTCTGAGGAACGTTTCCAACACCTTATTGTATCTATGTAGAAAAATCACCTGGTACCAAAAGGTACGGTGAGGAACCCCTTAGGGTTGTTAATAGAATGATCAAGCCAATAGTAAAAAAAGTATACATTTTATTACACAAATTAAACATGTACAAACAATACATGTTTAATTTGATAGATAGATGTTGATAGACTTGTATCTATGCCACGAAGAATGAAGGCAAAAGGGGGTCCAAACCACTGCTCGCAAGTTGGACCTAATAAAGTGGCCGTGTATGTAACTATGTAACGTTGGCATTTGCTATTACACAGATGGGCGCTGGAAGGATCCTCTAAATATCTGCACATAAAATAAAAATATGGAACAGCAAGTAAAAATCAAGTCTCACTCCAATAAAATGACTTTTTATACAGCTTTTCATATTAGTTACAATGTAACTGATAACACAGCATGGCGTCCGTGTAAAGTGTCCCGGAGCATGGGACTTCACTGAAGTGTCACCCCCCCCCCCCCGGGCGCGTTTCGGCAATCAGCGCACACGCAATCCATTTATCCAGCGGCTCGGATCTCCTAATATCGTATTTCCGCTGGTGACTATAATCTGTGAGCGCAGTCATAATGGAGAGAACAGGTCCTCTTATCTACAGCGGGGAGGTGAACCTGACACCCCCCCCCCCAATGCCCCCGGCTCAGCTTACAGCCAGCGACTATTCATAGCGGTATTGTCCCTGGAACAGTGCTGACTGTCACATCTGCAGAGGACAACCGTCACCCATTCATCTGGCAGAGCGCAGACCTTGTCTGGTCCTCTCCCGGGGGACGCCGCTCATAGGAGGATCAGAGAGAGAGACGTCTTTTATAGTCCTTGACGGAAACTATCAACTGATAAAATTTTAGGTTTTTTTTTTCTTAAATTAAAGGGTAACTCCACTTTCGTGGGTAAAAAAATAGCAAAAAAAATAATAATCTACATATACTGTACAATTGCTACACAAGTCATATTGTAATTGCATGTTATTAAAAAATTACCTTTCCTTTTCTATCTACAGCTCTGTAATTCTCTAGGCTTGGTCTTAGAGGTCTTGTGGGTGAAACGTGTCAGTAGAAGGCCCAAGATTGGGACCTAAGACCTTCTCTGATAACAAATTTCACTTACACAACTGGGCATGGTTTCAGAGGTCTTGTGGGTAAAATGCATCACTAGAAGGTCCAAGGTGGAGACCTGAGACCTCCTCTGATAACAAGTTTTACTTACATGACTGGGCTTGTTCTCAGAGGTCTTGTGGGTGAAACGTGTCAGTAGAAGGCCCAAGGTGGGGACCTGAGACCTCCTCTCATAACAAGTTTCACCTACACAACAGGGCTTAGTTTCAGAGGTCTTGTGGGTGAAATGCATCAGTAGAAGGTCCAAGGTTGGGATCTGAGACCTCCTCTGATAACAAGTTTCACTTACAAGACTGGGCTTGTTCTCAGAGGTCTTGTGGGTAAAATGCATCACTAGAAGGTCCAAGGTGGAGACCTAAGACCTCTTCTAATAACAAGATTCACTTATACAACTAGGCTTGGTCTTAGAGGTCTTGTGGGTGAAACAAGTCAGTAGAAGGCCCAAGGCGGGGACCTGAGACCTCCTCTGATAACAAGTTTCACTTACATGACTGGGTTTGATACAAGTCAGATTTTTGGGCATCCCCTACAGCAACAATAATCCTAAAAATAAATCACGTTCCTCATTAGAGCCCTGCATTTGCAGCAGCTGATTGATAATCATAAAACCGCTTCCATTCACATTCACTTGGCACACGGACATAGGGAAACAAACAGCTCATTCTTCAGAATAACAAAAGGTCGGAATCTACAACAAAGTTTGTTACAATCCCTGCAATGTACAGAGATTACCCAGAGGGGGGGGGGGGGGGGGGTTTCTCAACAAAAGTGGAGTTACTCTTTAACTACTTAAAACAGAGTTCCACCCACTTTTGAGAGGTGGCCTTAAACGAAAGACCACCTCTCCACCCCTCGTTTTTGGATATTTAAAACTTTTTTTTTCTTCTATAGTAAGGTCCACGTTTGGGACCTGAGGCCTTCTCTGGTAACAAAATTCACTTACACGACTCGGCTTGGTCTTAGAGGTCTTGTGGGTGAAATGCATCAGTAGAAGGTCCAAGGTTGGGACCTGAGACCTCCTCTGATAACAAGTTTCACTTACATGACTGGGCTTGGTCTTAGAGGTCTTGTGGGTGAAACATGTCTGTAGAAGGCCCAAGGTGGGGACCTGAGACCTCCTCTGATAACAAGTTTTACTTACATGACCGGGCTTGGTCTTAGAGGTGTTGTGGGTGAAACATGTCTGTAGAAGGCCCAAGGCGGGGACCTGAGACCTCCTCTGATAACAATTTTCACCTACACAACAGGGCTTAGTTTCAGAGGTCTGGTGGGTGAAATGCATCAGTAGAAGGTCCAAGGTTGGGATCTGAGACCTCCTCTGATAACAAGTTTCACTTACATGACTGGGTTTGATACAAGTCAGATTTTTGGGCATCCCTTACAGCAACAATAATCCTAAAAATAAATCGCGTCTAAAGGGATGCAGATTCTGCCACTTTCCCCATTAGAGCCCTGCATTTGCAGCAGCTGATTGATAATTAAAAAAACGCTCCCATTCACATTCAGTTCGCACACAAACACAGAGAAACAAACAGCTATTTCTCCAGAATAACAAAAGGTCAGAATCTGCAACAAAGTTTGTTACAATCCCTGCAATGTACAGAGATCACCCAGAGGGGGGAGGGGTTTTTCTCAACAAAAGTGGAGTTACTCTTAACCTACGTAGAGCGGAGTTCCGCCCACTTTTGAGAGGTGGTTTTAATGAAAGACCACCTCTCCACCCCTCGTTTTTGGATATTTAAAACTTTTTTTTTCTTCTATAGTACCTTTTTTGGAAGTACTGAGTGTACTTCCGATCCAGCCAGGCCGCGGCGGAGGACGTCACGTCCTCTTCTGCGGTGAGCCCCCCATTTGTCTTCAGAAGACAAGCTGGCCATTCACAAAGCGCTGCGAGACTCGCGCACGTGCAGTCAGAGACTGGCAGTGAAGCTGCAAGTTGGAATGGCGGCACCTGCACCCGATCCGATGGACGGATCGGCCTGGGGGAGGGGGGGGGGACATCGCGGGCTCCCTGGATAGGTAAGTTTCCTTATAAAAAGTCAGCAGCTGCAGTGTTTGTAGCTGCTGACTTTAAAAAAAAAAAAAATGTTGCGGCTGAAACACCGCTTTAAGAACCAAGCCTCTTTTTGAGATCTGTTGTTTACAAGTTAAAATCTGTTTATTTGCTAGAAAATTACTTAGAACCCCCCAAAACATTTATACATATATATTTTTTCAGACACTGTAGAGAATAAAATGGCGATTGTTGCAATACTTTATGTCACACCGTATTTGCGCAGCGGTCTTAAAAACCAATTTTTTTGAGGGGAAAAAAATACACTTTTTTGAATTAAAAAATAATAAAAAAGTTAGCCCTATTTTTTTTTTATATTGTGAAAGATAATGTTACGACGAGTAAAGTGATACCCAACATGTCAGGCTTCTAAATTGCGCCCGCTCGTGGAATGGCATCAAAACTTTGACCTTTAAAAACCTCCATAGGCGACGTTTATTCTACAGGTTACCAGTTTTGTGTTACAGAGGAGGTCCAGGGCTAGAATTATTGCTCTCGCTCTAACGATCACGGCAATACCTCACACGTGTGGTTTGAACACCGTTTTCATATGCGGGCGCGACTCACGTATGCGTTCGCTTCTGCGCGCGAGCTCGGCGGGACGGGGTGCTTTAAATTTTTTTTTTCTTATTTATTTTACTTTTTATTTTTTACGTTGTCCATTTAAAAAAAAAAAAATTGGGTCACTTTTATTCCTAATACAAAGAATGTAAACATCCCTTGTAATAGAAAAAAAGCATCACAGGGCCTCTTAAATATGAGATCTGGGGTAAAAAAAAACTCAGATCTCATATTTCTCATATTTAGACTAAAATGCAATAACATTTTTTTTTTAAATGTCTTTTTTTTTCAATAGAACCCGATCAATAGGAGAGGACCCGATCGTCTCCGCCTCTACCGATGGCTCCGGTAAGCGGCGGACACCACCGGGAAGTGGCGGGGGGGGACACCTCTCCCGCCACCGATAAAAGTGATCTTGCGGTGAATCCGCCGCATGGACCACTTTTATCTGAAAGCGGACCACCCGCTGTTTAAATCAATACCGGGTTTATGGCATCTTTCTGTTTTTCATTAAATATATTATTTATAGCCAGTGATGTCATCACTGGATCCCTGTGCTTCTCTATGCAACGCAGGCAATCATGGCTGGTAGGAGGGGCCAACAGGATGCAGACTTGCTGCGGCTTTTAATGCACATGGTGAGAAGCTGAAAGTGTGCGGGGAAATCAGAAGGAAGCCATTTTCTGTCCAGGAGAGGAGTCGGTACACCTGTGCAAGACTGAAGTGGAGGGAGGAGTTTTAATGCTTAAAAGGCGGAGCTTTTCTGAAAACCCAACGAGCCTCTTGTATCTGACTCCAGAAATGTCACATTGTAGCAGTTGCTGGTCCTGTGAAAAGGATTGCAGCTCATGTCATTGGCTCGCCGCCTTTCCAGCAGTTTGCACAGAGCTTGATATTAAATAAATGGGATCCCCTGCAATACATTTCCTTTTTTTTTTAATATAGTTTCAAAAAAGTTTTGAAGCCGAAAGGGATGCTTCAGCTGTTTTAATATAAAAAATGGGAAGGAGGGCCACCAGTAGAAATAACGGGGGGCCCCATACATCCTTCCTGACAGCCTGCTATGTCTCCCCATTAGACATGTGCAATTCGTTTAGTTCCGAATTCATTTTTTAACGACTTTTGACAAGCTAGTTAATTCCAAAATTTCTGAATTTCCGAATTTTTCAATTTCCTTCCGAATTTTCGAATTTCGAATTTTCCAATTTTCAAATTTCCGAAAATTCTAAATTTCGGAAATTCAGAATTTTGGAAATTCAGAATTTCGGAAATTCGGAATTTCAGAAATTCGGAATGCTGAATTTTCGAAATTCAGAATTTCTGAAATTTCGAATTTTTCGGAAATTTGAAATTTCGGAAATTTGACATTTCGGAAATTCGAAATTTCGGAAATTTGACATTTCGGAAATTGGAAAAATTCGGAAATTCGAAAATTTGAAAATTCGAAAATTCGACATTTCGGAAATTCGGACATTCGGAAATTCGAAAATTCGAAAGGAAATTTGAAAATTCAGAAATTCGAAATTTCAGAAAATTTGAACATTTGAAAATCCAAAAATAAGAATGAAAATCTGAAAATTCAAAAGAATGAAAATCCGAAAATTAGAAAACCCGAAAATCTGAAATAATAGCTAACTAATAATAACTAATAAATTATAGGTAATGGAATTTCCTTTCAAATTTGGCTGTTAGTGAACGTTACTAGTACGAATTTATCCGAAGTTACAAAATATCTGAAATAACGAATGCCGCATCTAAACAAATGGAAATGTAATTATCTAATAATAAAAAACAATACTTATAAAAAAACCTTTTTATTATTATTATTTATTACTAATTTGCTCCATTCCATTTGTTTAGATGCGTCATTCGTTATTTCGGATAATTCGTAACTTCGAATGAATTTGTATTCACTAACAGCCAAATTTGAAAGGAAATTCCAATACCTATAATTTAATAGTTAGTTATTATTAGTTAGTTATTATTTCGAATTTTACTGATTTTCTTTCTTTTTCTCAGATTTTCGGATTTTAGAATTTTTGAATTTCCAAATTTTCGAATTACGAAAATTCAAAAATTCAGAAATTCAAAATTCAAAAATTCTTTAATTTGGAATTCGAGAAATGTGAAAATCCGAATGTTCAGATTTATGAATTTCCGAATTCCGAATTTTCGAATTTCCAGAAAAAGCAAAAAAACGAATGAAACAAAAACAAACACATTTTTTGTCAGTGCACATGGCTACTCCCCATGAACTTTGAGCTCCCACCCTATGTGGACATTCCCTCATAGACTGCCAAAAGGATGATGCAATTACAGAGGACGGGAGCTCCCCTCTGTGCATGCAGTCTGGTGGTCCTTGACCAGGTTCCTTACCCAGCCCCCGCACCTCAAAAAAAGGTGAAATACCTCTCCAGCATCCGGCAAATACTGAGGAGTGGCCCCCCCTTTCTGAAATTTCCTGGGAAATCCTGCCTCATAACACACCAGTGATTGGCTGTGGAGTATCCAATAGGAAGTGTCACAGTACATACCACCCTCCCTCTCACTCCTCAACTGCCAATGGACTGCGGAGGGAGGGGAGGGGGAAATAAGCAGGGGCGGGGTTTAGACTTCATGAATTCTGCTGAAAAAATTCTGCCCTGGGGCCACCCACAGGCAATCCTATCAGCGATCCTGATGAAGGGTGGATAATGTTATCCATTCTCTGCAGGAAATTTTGATGCACTGTCTGTGGCCCCTGTGTGGGGCCCTTTGGGGTGTTTCTGACCCAACACTGCAGGGAACACTCTTTGACCGAAAGGAGACATCGGTCATGTGACTAGGCTGTCCTCCCTCTTTTTTTCGACGAGCGGTGCCATCAGGATTAATCGCGTGCTCGCGAGCGAGTCAGCAGGCAGCGAGCTTTGTGATTGAAAAGAGACTTTTACGACAATTTAAGTTTTTTCAATAAATGATTTGAGTGTCTTTATTTCTAGGTTGTTTTTTTGAGTAGGGGTACTAGATTCAGATATGCCCCCTGACCCCCAAAACCACCTGGCCAGGGTCGTGGAGAAGAGACCCTTTTTCCTCATCAATGTGGGGACAAAAGTGCTTTGCCAGGGCAGTCCTTCATTGGCAAGTTATCTTGCCCAAGATGAAGGCATGTGGCCTGGTATTTTTCAGGAAAGGAGGCCGTAAACTCGTCATCACCCCCTCTTCTGGTCAGCCAGGCTGTTTCCTAGTATACAAAAGAAAGAGGGCGCCACCGTCTAAGTGCAGCCTTTGATAAATAGATATAAAACATAATAAACATGCATGCACTCACTGCATTATGGTCAAAGATAGGTGTGTCAATCATTACCCTCCATGCAGAGTTCGTCCAGGAAGCGGCCAGGAACAGCATGAGTGTGCCAGGGAGATGGACGGTGTATGCAGCGCTGCGCCAGAGGCTGCTAAGGGGTAAGTGGCAGTCAAGAAACCACGCTGAAATGCAAGCCGTAGAAGATGCGGCTAGAGACTTCCTGGACTAGGCTAGGCAGGTGACACGTCCGCCCCCTAACATGGATGGGTGTGGCTACGCGTTTCGGAGGCTATACATATCCCTTTCACCAATGGAAATTAACATAGAAGAAAGAAGAGGAGGTGTATTTAACGGGAACTTCAAATACATCTTGGATGCATGCTTGGATTAAGGGTCTGGTATGATTTCCAGGGGGGAACTCACACGGTTTTTTCTTATTTTGTGCATGAGGTCCCCCTTAAAATCATAGCACACTCAAAGATTCTGGTATTTGTTAGGGGGAGGGGCACACATTTTTATTTTTCATTTTATTCTACAGCAAAGTGACATTTACATATAAAAAAAATCCAACAAATGACATTTTCTTGCCAGCTGCTTTCCTTTTGTTTTTGTTTTTTAATAGAAGCCAGCGGGGAACTGTCATTTGCTGGCAATTTAGAACCAGTTTTCTAGTGTATTTCCACCACTGCAGGAGGCGCTCAACTGCAACGACAGTGCAGAGGGAGAGGAAGTCAGGAGGAAAGTGTTCCTTCTATGGCAGGCATCACTAAATGGCGGACCCAGTAGCCATACTACCCGGACCGCAGTCTCGCCGAATAGTTGCCTGTGTGTCCTCTCTCCACCACCGGCTCGCCTGCTGCTGCTATGTTCACAGCATGGCAGGGACGCGGCGCACAGGTCTGTCACTTCGGTAATATCGCTGCACCCCCCCCCCCCCCCCTGCCTGTCTTATTCATACAAGTTGAGAAACGCGGCCGCTCAGGAAAAAGGGCGGGACTTTTTAAGTTAAGAAGCGGGTGATTGGTTGCTACACAGCGGGGATGTTCCCAGCAATCAATCACCCACCTTTAATGTGAAAAGTCCCACCCGTTGTCCAGGGCTGCCGTGCTTTCTGTCTTGTGTGAATAAGGTAGGGCTCTGTGGGGAGGGGGGAGTGCTGTGCAGGACAGGAGTCTACTATCGATGGGGGTCTGTGATGGGGGGTCAGTCTGTGATGGGGGACCAGTCTGTGATGGGGGGTCAGTCTGTGATGGGGGATCAGTCTGTCATGGGGGACCAGTCTGTGATGAGGGGGGCCACATGTGGGAGGGTGCAACGTGGTGCGGCGGCAATCAGTCCACACTCAGTCCAGGAGCAATTGAAAGAATTTGTATTGCAGTCAAGTAAAACAGTTCACAACAAGCCCGAGTGGAAGGAAGCCCAACTGGAAACACTCCCAGGTGATAGAAGTGTGTAGCGGAGCAGGTTTCAGCCAAACTGACCATGTCTAGAGATGCAGAAGGAGGCCTGACCGGTCCAAGCCCAAGTATCGAGGTCTCTAATAAGAGTGACGGAACCCTGTGCTTTCCCGAGTCATCTGCTACTAATACTGTCCCGACAGATGAGTGACCTGTGCCTACACTATCCACACGCTGAAAGCGTGCTAAAACCAGGAGCCAGGGTCTTAAATAAAGTCTGGCTGACCCAAGATGGCTGCCAGAGTCCTATAGGCTGTCAGCATCCAACTGGATCGCTGTCCCGGTGACCCAGGAAACCATAGAACAGGGGTAGTGAATTAAAATTCACGGGGCTCCGGTCAGAAAAATGTTCTTCTAGCGGAGGTTCGAGTGTCATATTGGTGCTATGACTCCACATGATATCCTCCACATCACAGCCTCCTGTGCACGTCACAAGCCCCTCATCTCAGACCCCTATCACAGACTGACCCCCCCATCACAGACTGACCCCCCATCACAGACTGACCCCCTCATCACAGACTGACCCCCCATCACAGACTGACCCCCCCATCACAGACTGACCCCCCCATCACAGACTGGCCCCCCATCACAGACTGATGATGGGGGTCAGTCTGTGATGTGGGGCCAGTCTGTGATGTGGGGCCAGTCTGTGATGAAGGGACCAGTCTGTGATGGAGGGTCAGTCTGTGATGGGGGGTCAGTCTGTGATGGGGGGTCAGTCTGTGATGGGGGTCAGTCTGTGATGGGTCAGTCTGTGATGGGAGGCCAGTCTGTGATGGGGGGGTCAGTCTGTGATGGGGTAAGTCTGTGATGGGGTCAGTCTGTGATGGGGGTCAGTCTGTTATGTGGGGCCAGTCTGTGATGGGGACCAGTCTTTGATGGGGGTCAGTCTGTGATGGGGGGCCAGTCTATGATGAGGGGGCCAGTCTGTGATGGGGGGTCAGTCTGTGATGGGGGACCAGTCTGTGATGGGGGTCAGTCTGTAATGGGGGGCCAGTCTGTGATGTGGGGCCAGTCTGTGATGGGGGGTCAGTCTGTGATGGAGACCAGTCTGTGATGGGGGACCAGTCTATGATGGGGGCCAGTCTGTGATGGGGGGTCAGTCTGTGGTGGGGGACCAGTCTGTGATGGGGGCTCAGTCTATGATGGGGGTCAGTCTGTGATGGAGGGGCCAGTCTGTGATGGGGGGGTCAGTCTGTGATAGGGGGTCAGTCTGTAATGGGGGACCAGTCTGTGATGGGAGGTCAGTCTGTGATGGGGGGGGGTCAGTCTGTGATGGGGGACCAGTCTGTGATGGGGGGACCAGTCTATGATGGGGACCAGTCTGTGATGGGGGTCAGTCTGTGATGGGGGACCAGTCTGTGATGGGGGCTCAGTCTGTGATGGGGGACCATTCTGTGATGGGGGCCAGTCTGTGATGGGGGCCAGTCTGTGATGGGGGGCCAGTCTGCGATGGGGGGTCAGTCTGTGATGGGGACCAGTCTGATGGGGGTCAGTCTGTGATGGGGGGCCAGTCTGTGATGGGGGCCAGTCTGTCATGTGGGGCCAGTCTGTGATGGAGGGTCAGTCTGTGATGGGGACCAGTCTGTGATGTGGGGTCAGTCTGTGATGGGGACCAGTCTGTGATGTGGGGCCAGTCTGTGATGGGGGGTCAGTCTGTAATGGGGGGCTAGTCTGTGATGTGGGGCCAGTCTGCGATGGGGGGGTCAGTCTGTGATGGGGACCAGTCTGCAATGGGGGTCAGTCTGTGATGGGGGCCAGTCTGTGATGGGGTGACCAGTCTATGATGGGGTGACCAGTCTATGATGGGGGTCAGTCTGTGATGGGGACCAGTCTGTGATGGGGGTCAGTCTGTGATGGGGGGCCAGTCTGTTATGGGGGGCCAGTCTGTGATGTGGGGCCAGTCTGTGATGGGGACCAGTCTGCAATAGGGGTCAGTCTGTGATGGGGGCCAGTCTGTGATGGGGTGACCAGTCTATGATGGGGTGACCAGTCTATGATGGGGGCCAGTCTGTGATAGGGGGCCAGTCTGCGATGGGGGGGTCAGTCTGTGATGGGGACCAGTCTGATGGGGGTCAGTCTGTGATGGGGGGCCAGTCTGTGATGGGGGGCCAGTCTGTCATGTGGGGCCAGTCTGTGATGGAGGGTCAGTCTGTGATGGGGACCAGTCTGTGATGTGGGGCCAGTCTGTGATGGGGGGTCAGTCTGTAATGGGGGGCTAGTCTGTGATGTGGGGCCAGTCTGCGATGGGGGGGTCAGTCTGTGATGGGGACCAGTCTGTGATGGGGGTCAGTCTGTGATGGGGGGCCAGTCTGTGATGGGGGGCCAGTCTGTGATGTGGGGCCAGTCTGTGATGGGGACCAGTCTGCAATGGGGGTCAGTCTGTGATGGGGGCCAGTCTGTGATGGGGTGACCAGTCTATGATGGGGTGACCAGTCTATGATGGGGGCCAGTCTGTGATGGGGGGTCAGTCTGTGATGGGGAACCAGTCTGTGATGGGGGCTCAGTCTGTGATGGGGGTCAGTCTGTGATGGGGGCTAGTCTGTGATGTGGGGCCAGTCTGTGATGGGGGGGTCAGTCTGTGATGGGGGCCAGTCTGTGATGGGGGTCAGTCTGTGATGGGGGGCCAGTCTGTGATGGGGGCCAGTCTGTGATGTGGGGCCAGTCTGTGATGGAGGGTCAGTCTGTGATGGGGACCAGTCTGTGATGGGGGGTCAGTCTGTGATGGGGGGCCAGTCTGTGATGTGGGGTCAGTCTGTGATGGGGGTCTGAGGTGAGGGGCTTGTGACGTGCACAGGAGGTTGCGATGTGGAGGATATCATGTGGAGTCATAGCACCAAAACGACACTTGGACCTCGCTAGAAGAAAATTTTTCTGACCGGACCCCCATGAATTTTAATTCACTACCCCTGTTCTATGGTTTCCTTGGTCACTGGGACAGCGATCCAGTTGGATGCTGACAGCCTATGGGACTCTGGCGGCCATCTTGGGTCAGGCAGACTTTATTTAAGACCCTGGCTCCTGCTTTTGGAACGTTTTCAGCGTGTGGATAGTGTAGGGTCAGGTCACTCGTCTGTCGGGACAGTATTAGTAGCAGACGAGTATGGAAAGCACAAGCTGCCACGTCACTCTTCCTAGAGACCTCAATAGTTAGGCTTGGACCGGTAAGGCCGCATTCTGCACCTCTAGACATGGTCAGTTTGGCTGAAACCTGCTCCGCTACACACTTCTATCACCTGGGAGTGTTTCCAGTTGGGCTTCCTTCCACTCGGGTTGGTTGTGAACTGTTTTACTTGACTGCAATCCAGATTCTTTTAATTGCTCCTGGACTGAGTGTGGACTGATTGCCGCCGCACCACGTTTCACCCTCCCACATATGGAACACAAACCCTCCCAGTTAGCATTCAGTTTGGAAAAAAAAAAAGGTGTCAGCAAGGCCTGCATCCATAATTACAGAACAGAAGCGGGGTAATAATCTGCAGGGAAGTTTTCTGAAATCCTCCACATGTCTATAGCTCCTGCAGAAGATATTTTTTTTTTGTATTTTCTTAACAAAAACTGGAATTCCAAGTTTTTTCTTCCCTCCTCCAGATGGCAGCGAGGCGGCGAGGCAGCGTACCGCCGTCCGTATGAATAATCCATGGAGGAGGAAGTGTAAATTAGATGACCGGATAATGTTGCATGCTCCGCTATTGATTAAAACGACACATCCTCTTGGAAGAAGGACGGGCGGGTGAGTGAAGGCATCTCTCAGGGGTGCGCCGGGGAAGTCAAAGGCAAGCAAACTGCAGCGCGGCAACATCCGAGCGTAATGTCATTAGATCCCCCATAATGCAATCTCACCGTGATGAACTCCTCAGCGTTATCGATACGGTTTAACCTCCCCCCCCCCCCCGGCCTCTCGGGGGGGATATCTGCGCTCTATTTGCATACGCTTGTCACGGGATCGCAGCGGAAAGAGAAGTCCCCCATGACCCGCCAAGTTCAAGAATTCAATAATATTTATCAATATTACTTACACAGCTTGTATGACGGTGTGACAACAAACATACGGATTATGACGGGCGGGAGGAAACACGGATCCCACATGTGTGAGCTAAAGAGATGTTTTATCATTGGGATCAGAAGGGGGGGTCACATCCGGATCATCAATAGTTCTGGTGGGACTTTCACATTGTTATCAGGTTTTTTGGTGAAGACACAGTGTAGAGCTAAGAGGCCATCAAGAAGACAACATATCACTGTGCATTGAAAACAAGAAATAATAATAATATGTGCTGAAACAATAATGATTGGCCAAGTCCAATGACTAAAATAAAAACAAGTATTAACGTCAATTCACAACTGCTAGACTCATTAAAGCAAATGTCCATAAATATAAGGAACTTAGGATCCACTCTTGAGGTGATACTTAGAAATAGGGATGAGCTTCGAGTTCGAGTCGAATTCATGTTCGACTTGAATATTGGCTGTTCGCAAGTTCGCCGAACAGCGAACAATTTGGGGTGTTCGCGGCAAATTCGAATGCCGCGGAACACCCTTTAAAAGTCTATGGGAGAAATCAAAAGTCCTAATTTTAAAGGCTTATATGCAAGTTATTGTCATAAAAAGTGTTTGGGGACCCGGGTCCTGCCCCAAGGGACATGGATCAATGCAAAAAAAAGTTTTAAAAACGGCAGTTTTTTCAGGAGCAGTGATTTTAATAATGCTTAAAGTCAAACAATAAAAGTGTAATATCCCTTTAAATTTCATAGCTGGGGGGTGTCTATAGTATGCCTGTAAAGGGGCGCATGTTTCCTGTGTTTAGAACAGTCTGACAGCAAAATGACATTTTGAAGGAAAAAACCCATTTAAAACTACTCGCGGCTATTGCATTGCCGACAATACACAAAGAAGTTCATTGATAAAAACGGCATGGGAATTCCCCACAGGGGAACCCCGAACCAAAATTTTTTAAAAAAATGACGTGGGGGTCCCCCTAAATTCCATACCAGGCCCGTCAGGTCTGGTATGGATATTAAGGGAAACCCCGGCCAAAATTTAAAAAAAAAAAATGACGTGGGGGTCCCCCTAAATTCCATACCAGACCCTTCAGGTCTGGTATGGATTTTAAGGGGAACCCCATGCCAAAAAAACCAAAACGGCGTGGCGTCCCCCCCAAAATCCATACCAGACCCTTATCCGAGCACGCAACCTGGCAGGCCGCAGGAAAAGAGGGGGGGACGAGAGTGCACCCCCCCTCCTGAACCGTACCAGGCCACATGTCCTCAACATTGGGAGGGTGCTTTGGGGTAGCCCCCCAAAACACCTTGTCCCCATATTGATGAGGACAAGGGCCTCATCCCCACAACCCTGGCCGGTGGTTGTGGGGGTCTGCGGGCGGGGGGCTTATCGGAATCTGGAAGCCCCCTTTAACAAGGGGACCCCCAGATCCCAGTTCCCCCCCCTGTGTGAAATGGTAAGGGGGTACTTACCCCTACAATTTCACTAAAAAACTGTCAAAAATGTTAAAAATGACAAGAGACAGTTTTTGACAATTCCTTTATTTAAATGCTTCTTCTTTCTTCTATCCTCCTTCATCTTCTTCTTCTTCTGGTTCTTCTGGTTCTTCCTCCGGCGTTCTCGTCCAGCATCTCCTCCGCGGCGTCTTCTATCTTCTTCTCCTCGGGCGGCTCCGCACCCATGGCATGGGGGGAGGCTCCCGCTCTTCTCTTCATCTTCTTCTTCATCTTCTTCTCTTCTTCTTTTCTTCTTCTCTTCTTCTCTTCTTCATTTTCTTCTCCGGGCCGCTCCGCATCCATGCTGGCAAGGAGGGAGGCTCCCGCTGTGTGACGGCATCTCCTCGTCTGACGGTTCCTAAATAATGGGGGGGCGAGGCCACCCGGTGACCCCGCCCCCCTCTGACACACGGGACATGACGGGACTTCCCTGTGGCATTCCCCGTGATGTCACAGGGAAGTCCCGTCAAGTCACCGTGCGTCAGAGGGGGAAGAAAAGAAGAAGAGAAGAAGATGAAGAAGAAGATGAAGAGAAGAGCGGGAGCCTCCCCCCATGCCATGGGTGCGGAGCGGCCCGAGGAGAAGAAGATAGAAGACGCCGCGGAGGAGATGCTGGACAAGAACGCCAGAGGAAGAACCAGAAGAGCCAGAAGAACCAGAAGAAGAAGATGAAGGAAGATAGAAGAAAGAAGAAGCATTTAAATAAAGGAGTTGTCAAAAACTGTCTCTTGTCATTTTTAACATTTTTGACAGTTTTTTAGTGAAATGGTAGGGGTAAGTACCCCCTTACCATTTCACACAGGGAGGAGGGCCGGGATCTGGGGGGGAGATTCCGATAAGCCCCCCCGCCCGCAGACTCCCACAACCACCGGCCAGGGTTGTGGGGATAAGGCCCTTGTTCTCATCAACATGGGGACAAGGTGTTTTGGGGGGCTACCCCAAAGCACCCTCCCAATGTTGAGGGCATGTGGCCTGGTACAGTTCAGGAGGGGGGGGCGCTCTCTCGTCCCCCCCTCTTTTCCTGGGGCCTGTCAGGTTGCGTGCTCGGATAAGGGTCTGTTATGGATCTTTTGGGGGGACCCCACGCCGTTTTTTTTTTTTTTTGGTGCGGGGTTCCCCTTAAAATCTGTACCGGACCTGAAGGGTGTGGTATGGAATTTAGGGGGACCCCCACGTAATTTTTTTTAAAATTTTGGCCGGGTTCCCCTTAATATCCATACCAGACCTGAAGGGCCTGGTATGGAATTTAGGGGGACCCCCACGTCATTTTTTTTTTTTTTTGGTTCGGGGTTCCCCTGTGGGGAATTCCCATGCCGTATTTATGGAACAGACGCCATGTTTAAGGGTCGTTTTACAGCCACCTGCTGGCCCTCCTGGCCGACAGGTATGTGTTAGAGTGCTAACTCGTAGTCCTCCGTTCCGGAGGCCCGCGTCGCTGCGGCGCATGGGGGGGCCCAGAAGCTTGTCTGGGGCCTACCACAGCAGCCGAGGAATGGTCCTGAGCTGTCTATCCAGAGTGAAGAAGCTGGACAACCGAGGAGATCCCAGGGGAGGACCCGTCATGGAAGGATCATGCAGAGTGCTGGTCTGGAGAGGGGCCTGGTGACTCGGTTGGAGGACGTATTTTTTTTGTATAATTCTCCTTTAAGGGGGTGTGGCAGGCAGGCGTGTCCTATGCCTACATACTTTAGCTAAAAGGTGTCCCTCATTCCCATCTCAGAAAGTTGGGGGGGTATGAGTTTGCCCTTCCTGATTCTTCCCCCTTATCGATGTGCTAATGAATTTTTTGGATAAAACCTTTCTGCTTTCATTAATACCTTATTATAGACCGAGTGACATCATTGCTGGGTCTCTGTGCTTCTCTATGCAATACAGGCAGATCATGGCTGATGGGAGGGGGCTGTACATAGCTTTCTGAGAACGTCACAGCACCAGACCTCAGTACTCCTCTCAAGACCCCTCGGTCCCGATGTAAGCAGTGGGAGGAGTTATGCAAATATTGAAATGCTTTGGGGGGTCGGTGGCAGTCTGGAGGAGTGGGTGGTCCTAGGAAGATTGCATTTAAATAGGTAACGCCCACATGTGATGCTGAGCCTCCATGATTGAAAGAACTGAAATCCAAAGAATGAAAGGGGCGGGGCCAGGGTCAGCCAGGGTGAGGAGGAGATAGCTACATGATGCTGGACGTCCTCCAGCCAAGAAAAGAGGCGGGGTCTATCTGACTTGCTGCGGCTTCTAATGCACATGGTGAGAAGCTCACAGTGTGCAGTGAAATCAGAGGAAGCTGATGCTGAGGACATCCATGGACCTCCTCCCGTGCTCGCGGTGCATGGGGCGGCGTGCTCTGTGATTGCCGAGTCCTTGGGACAATCACAGCGGCTCTTTACCACGTGATCAGCTGTCAGCCAATCATAGCTGATAACGGAATTAAACAGAAGCTGGTTATCAGCTTTTTTTCCCTCACGCTCTGAGCAGGAGGAGAACAGAAGAAAGCTGTAAAACCGGCTTCTGTTATTGGGGCATCGGTCCCCTCAGTGCCCACCAGTGCCTCATCATCAGTGTCACTTATCAGTGCCCATTAGTGCCGCCTTTCAGTACAATCTCATTAGTGCCTTCTGATCAGTGCCCACCAGTACTGCCCATCAGTGCCACCTATCAGTGCCCAACAGTGCCACCTATCAATGCCCGTCAGTACCGCCTATCAGTGTCCATCAGTGCCGCCTATCAAAGCAGTCTCATTAGTGCCTTCTGATCAGTGCCCACCAGTACTGCCCATCAGTGCCACCTATCAGTGCCCAGTAGTGCCACCTATCAGTGCCCGTCAGTACCGCCTATCAGTGCCCATCAGTACCGCCTATCAGTGTCCATCAGTAACGCCTATCAGTGCAGTCTCATTAGTGCCTTCTGATCAGTGCCCACCAGTACTGCCCATCAGTGCCACCTATCAGTGCCCATCAGTACCGCCTATCAGTGCCACCTATCAGTGCCCATCAGTACCGCCTATCAGTGTCCATCAGCACTGCCTATCAGTGCAATCTCATTAGTGCCTTCTGATCAGTGCCCACCAGTACCGCCTATCAGTGCCCATCAGTACCACCTATCAGTGCCCATCAGTACCGTCTATCAGTGCATTCTCATTAGTGTCTTCTGATCAGTGCCCATCAGTGCCACCCATCAGTGTAGCCTTATCAGTGCCTTTTTATCAGGGTCCATCAGTACCGCCTATCAGTGCCCATCAGCACTGCCTGTCAGTGCCCATCAGTACCGCCTATCAGTGCAGTCTCATTAGTGCCTTCTGATCAGTGCCCATCAGTACCACCTATCAGTGCCCGTCAGTACCACCTATCAGTGCCCATCAGTACCACCTATCAGTGCCCATCAGTACTGCTTATCAGTGCAGTCTCATTAGTGCCTTCTGATCAGTGCCCACCAGTACCACCTATCAGTGCCCATCAGTGCCCATCAGTGAAGAAGAAAAATTACCTGTTTGCAAAGTTTATAACAAACTATGGAAACGTTTTTTCCAAACTTTTTTGTTTAGCAAAATAAAAAAACCCCAGTGATGAATAAATACCACCAAAAGAAAGCTCTATTTGTGTGAATAAAATGATAAACATGTCATTTGTGTACAGTGTTCTTGTATGACTGCGTTATTGTCATTCAAAGTGTGAGAGCGCTGAAAGCTGAAAATTGTCCTGGGCAGGAAGGGATGAAGTGCCCGGTAAGCAAGTGGTTAATAAAGAGTTCAAAATTTTAATTCAGTAACTCCAAGCAACCAATTAGAATCCATCTTGCACTCGCCTGATTGGCTGACTGCTATGAGAATTGAATCTCAGGTTTCTGATCTCTCTGTGATGACGATCGCTTTGATATTTTGTATCCATCTAAGAAGAAAATTAGAAACTCGGCTCCTCTCTGCTCCACCTAATGCAGGGTAGACGAGGGGCCCCCGGGGGCCGGCTGCGGGAAGGGGCCGGCTGCGGGAAGGGCCCGGAGATCTTTAAACAACTGAATCATGTTTAATCCTAGCTAATGGAAATGTCTGTGTATGATCGGCATTGAATGGGGGTGGGGCCAAGGCACGCTGTAATGGAAGATCGCCATAAAACTGATTTATTCGCTCTGCCTATTTCTCATCATATCAATCCCCGGAGGAAAAAAATCATTTATGCGTACTTTATATAGAGGCGATATATCCATCCTCTGTGTGATCGTCACCGGGAGTCTGTAAATATCGCAGGAGCGACGCCCACGCCGCGACTTGTCATCGCTTAACTTTGAGTGGAACTCCACCCCCCCCCAGCCTACCTTAAAGAAGACCTTCAGGGATCAGGAGTATGTTATATACAGTTCAGTGTACAGCAGGGGGCCAGTTCACTGTCCCTCAGACTGTTGGGGGACCAGATCAATGCAGCCTGACCAGTGCCCAGCAATGCAGCCTCACCAGTGCCCAGCAATGCAGCCTCACCAGTGCCCAGCAATGCAGCCCCACCAGTGCCCAGCAATGCAGCCTCACCAGTGCCCAGCAATGCAGCCTCACCAGTGCCCAGCAATGCAGCCTCACCAGTGCCCAGCAATGCAGCCTCACCAGTGCCCAGCAATGCAGCCCCACCAGTGCCCAGCAATGCAGCCTCATCAGTGCCCAGCAATGCAGCCTCACCAGTGCCCAGCAATGCAGCCTCACCAGTGTCAGGCAATGCAGCCTCACCAGTGCCCAGCAGCACAGCCAGCCTCTCCAGTGCCCAGCAATGCAACTTCACCAGTGCCCAGCAATGCAGCCTCAGCAGTGCCCAGCAGCACAGCCAGCCTCTCCAGTGCCCAGCAATGCAGCCTGACCAGTGCCCAGCAATGCAGCCTCATCAGTGCCCAGCAATGCAGCCTCACTAGTGCCCAGCAATGCAGCCTCTCCAGTGTCCAGCAATGCAGCCTTACCATTGCCCATCTATGCAGCCTGACCTGTGCCTAGTAAAGCAGCCTTACCAGTGCCCATCTATGCAGCCTGATCAGTGCCAAGCAATGCAGCCTGATCAGTGCCCAGCAATGCAGTCTGATCAGTGCCAAGCAATGCAGCCTGATCAGTGCCCATCTATGCAGCCTGATCAGTGCCCAGTAATGCAACCTGACCAGTGCCCAGCAATGCAGCCTTATCAGTGCCCATCTATGCAGCCTGACCTGTGCCGAGTAATGCAGTGTGACCTGTGCCCAGTAATGCAGTCTGACCTGTGCCCAGCAATGCAGCCTTACCAGTGCAGTAGTCAGGAGTATGTTATATACAGCTCAGTGTACGGAGTGCAGGGGCCAGGAGTATGTTATATACAGCCCAGTGTACAGAGTGCAGTAGTCACAATTATGCTATATACAGCTCAGTGTACAGAGTGCAGTAGTCAGGAGTATGTTATATACAGCTCAGTGTACAGAGTGCAGTAGTCAGGAGTATGTTATATACAACTCAGTGTACAGAGTGCAGGGGTCAGGAGTATATTATATACAGCCCAGTTTACAGAGTGCAGTAGTCAGGAGTATGTTATATACAACTCAGTGTACAGAGTGCAGGGGTCAGGAGTATAATATATACAGCCCAGTTTACAGAGTGCAGTAGTCAGGAGTATGTTATATACAGCCCAGTTTACAGAGTGCAGTAGTCAAGAATATGTTATATACAGCCCAGTTTACAGAGTGCAGTAGTCAGGAGTATGTTATATACAGCCCAGTGTACAGAGTGCAGGGGTCAGGAGTATGTTATATACAACTCAGTGTACAGAGTGCAGTAGTCAGGAGTATGTTATATACAGCTCAGTGTACAGAGTGCAGGGGCCAGGAGTATGTTATATACATCCCAGTGTACAGAGTGCAGTAGTCAGGAGTATGTTATATACAGCCCAGTGTACAGAGTGCAGGGGTCAGGAGTATGTTATATACATCTCAGTGTACAGAGTGCAGGGGTCAGGAGTATGTTATATACATCTCAGTGTACAGAGTGCAGGGGTCAGGAGTATGTTATATACATCTCAGTGTACAGAGTGCAGGGGTCAGGAGTATATTATATACAGCCCAGTGTAAAGAGTGCAGTAGTCAGGAGTATGTTATATACAGCCCAGTGTACAGAGTGCAGGGGTCAGGAGTATGTTATATACAGCCCAGTGTACAGAGTGCAGGGGTCAGGAGTATATTATATACAGCCCAGTGTACAGAGTGCAGAGTGAATTGACTCAAATTAATTAATGCTCAAGCGCTTGACGCACCTAAACGCTCCTAAATGCGTGTTAGCGCTAGGCACATTTAGCACTGGAGCATTAGTTCATTGCAATGGTCAGAATAAATTCAGGAGGTGATGGAGGCAGGGGGTGGTGGCAGGAGGTGATGGTGGCAGGTGGTGATGGAGACAGGAGGTGTTGGTGACAGGTGATGGTGGCAGGTGATGGTGGCAGGTGATGGAGGCAGGAGGTGATGGTGGCAGGTGATGGTGGCAGGTGATGGTGGCAGGAGGTGATGGTGGCAGGGGGTGATGGTGGCAGGTGATGGCGGAAGGTGGTGATGGTGGCAGGATGTGATGGAGGCAGGAGATGTTGTTGACAGGTGATGGAGGCAGGAGGTGATGGTGTCAGGGGGTTATGCTGGCAGGTGATGGAGGCAGGAGGTGATGGTGGCAGGAGGTGTTTTTGTGACAGGTGATGGTGGCAGGTGATGGTGGCAGGTGATGGTGGCAGGAGGTGATGGTGGTAGGGGGTGATGGTGGCAGGTGATGGAGGCAGGAGGTGATGGTGGCAGTTGATGGAGGCAGGAGGTGATGGTGGCAGGAGGTGTTTGTGACGTGATGGTGGCAGGTGATGGTGGCAGGAGGTGATGGTGGCAGGTGATGGCGGCAGGTGGTGATGGTGGCAGGAGGTGATGGAGACAGGAGGTGTTGGTGGCAGGGGGTCATGGTGGCAGGTGATGGTGGCAGGGGGTGATTGGTGGCAGGTGATGGTGGCAGGAGGTGATGGAGGCAGGAGGTGTTGGTGACAGGTGATGGTGGCAGGTGATGGAGCCAGGAGGTTGTGGTGGCAGGAGTTGATGGTGGCAGGGGGTGATGGTGGCACGTGATGGCAGCAGGTGGTGATGGTGGCAGGAGGTAATGGGGATAGGAGGTGTTGGTGACAGGTGAAGGAGGCAGGGGGTGATGGTGTTAGGGGGTTATGCTGGCAGGTGATGGAGGCAGGAGGTGATGGAGGCAGGAGGTGATGGTGGCAGGAGGTGATGGAGGCAGGAGGTGATGGTGGCAGGAGGTGATGGTGGCAGGAGGTGATGGAGGCAGGAGGTGATGGTGGCAGGAGGTGATGGAGGCAGGAGGTGATGGAGGCAGGAGGTGATGGTGGCAGGAGGTGATGGAGGCAGGAGGTGATGGAGGCAGGAGGTGATGGAGGCAGGAGGTGATGGAGGCAGGAGGTGATGGAGGCAGGAGGTGATGGAGGCAGGAGGTTGTGGTGACAGGAGTTGATGGTGGCAGGTGATGGAGCCAGGAGGTTGTGGTGACAGGAGTTGATGGTGGCAGGGGGTGATGGTGGCACGTGATGGCAGCAGGTGGTGATGGTGGCAGGAGGTAATGGAGGTAGGAGGTGTTGGTGACAGGTGAAGGAGGCAGGGGGTGATGGTGTCAGGGGGTTATGCTGGCAGGTGATGGTGGCAGGAGGTGATGGAGGCAGGAGGTGATGGTGGCAGGAGGTGATGGTGGCAGGAGGTGATGGAGGCAGGAGGTGATGGTGGCAGGAGGTGATGGAGGCAGGAGGTGATGGAGGCAGGAGGTGATGGAGGCAGGAGGTGATGGTGGCAGGAGGTGATGGAGGCAGGAGGTGATGGAGGCAGGAGGTGATGGAGGCAGGAGGTGATGGAGGCAGGAGGTGATGGTGGCAGGAGGTGATGGTGGCAGGAGGTGATGGAGGCAGGAGGTGATGGTGGCAGGAGGTGATGGAGGCAGGAGGTGATGGAGGCAGGAGGTGATGGAGGCAGGAGGTGATGGTGGCAGGAGGTGATGGAGGCAGGAGGTGATGGTGGCAGGAGGTGATGGAGGCAGGAGGTGATGGAGGCAGGAGGTGATGGAGGCAGGAGGTGATGGAGGCAGGAGGTGATGGTGGCAGGTGATGATGGTGGCAGGTGATAGCTGCAGGAGGTGTTGGAGGCAGTTCATTGCAATGGCCAGAATAAATTATTTTCCTGCCCAATCAAATGAATTAACGCCAAAGTGCTTGACAAACCCAAAAGTGTCTAAATGCATCTTAAAAGAGAATTCCGGCTTGAGCTTTTTTGGCTGGGCTTCTCCTATGGGTCAGAAGTCCGCTCTCCGCTGACGTCACCAAGATCAGTCCAGGCAGCGCGTCACCCTGACGTAGGAAGTCGGGATCCGCCAGCTGCCTAAACTGATGGCCATCTCCGCCTCTCAGTGAGCCGCTCCCCGCCCCTCCACAGCTCAGCGCTCCAATGAGCATGGAGGAGCAGAGCAGGAGAGCTGCTGACTGACAGTCAGCAGCTCTCTGCTCGGGGAGGTAAGAGAGCCGAGTAATTCGGAGGTGTTTGATCGCTCGGTTCTCAGTGAAGAGGCGGCGGGGGACAGATGCTGCATCCACCTAGGTAAGTATGAATCTAAAATAAAAATAAAACTCATACTTCTCTTGTAATGCTTGCTGCATTTCCTTTTCCTATTCTGGCCACTGAAATGAATTAACACCAAGCGCTTGACTTGTCTAAATGCATCTAAACGAGTCTAAATGTGCAGAATAAATGATTATTCTGACCAATAAAATTAATTAACACCCAAGCGCTTAACGTGCCTAAATGCGTGTTAATACCAGGCGCCTTTAACGCTTAAGTGTTTTTTCATTTTGATGGGCAGAAAAAATAGTTTTTCTGGCCACTAAAATGAATTAACGCCAAGTGCTTGACTTGCCTAAACGTATCTAAAAGTTAACGTTTGGAATTAATGGTTATTCTGACCAGTGGAATGAATTAATGCCAAGCGCTTGATGCACCTAAATGCGTCGAAACACGCATTAATGGTTGGAATAAATGATTATTCTGGCCAATAAAATGAATTAACGTCACAGAACTTAATGCGCCTAAACATGTCTAAATGTGTGTAAACATCAGGTGCGGTCAGCGCTTGAGAGTTACTTCATTTCATTGACCAGAATAATTGTTATTGTGACCCAGTGGTGGCTGGTGCTCAAAAAACTGCCCATCACAGTCAGCCAATCACATCCACATATCAAGTAAAAGAGAATAAAAACACTTAACATAAGGTGTCCCCATCAGAGTCCCCCTTTACATCAGATGTCCCCATCAGAGTCCCCCTTTACATCAGATGTCCCCATCAGAGCCCCCTTTATAGCAGGTGTCCCCATCAGCATCCCCTCTATACATCAGGTGTCCTTGTCAGAGTCCTCCTTTACATCAAATGTCACCAACCAAGTCCTTCTTTACACCAGATTTCCCCATCAGAGTCCCCCTTTACATCAAATGTCAGCATCAGAGTCCCCCTTTACATCAGATGTCCCTTTCAGAGTCCTCCTTTACGTCAGATGTCACCATCAGAGTCCTTCTTTACGTCAGATGTCACCATCAGAGTCCTTCTTTACGTCAGATGTCACCATCAGAGTCCTTCTTTACGTCAGATGTCACCATCAGAGTCCACCTTTACATTAGATGTCCCCATCAGAGTCCCCCTTTACATCAGATGTCACCATCAGAGTCCTTTTTTACATCAGATGTCCCCATCAGAGTCCTTCTTTACATCAGATGTCACCATCAGAGTCCTTCTTTACATCAGATGTCCCCTTCAGAGTCCTTCTTTACATCAGATGTCCCCTTCAGAGTCCTTCTTTACATCAGATGTCCCCTTCAGAGTCCTTCTTTACATCAGATGTCACCATCAGAGTCCCCCTTTACATCAGATGTCACCATCAGAGTCCCCCTTTATATGAGATGTCCCCATCACAGTCCTTCTTTACATCAGATGTCCCCATCAGAGTCCTTCTTTACATCAGCTGTCACCATCAGAGTCCTTCTTTACATCAGCTGTCACCATCAGAGTCCCCCTTTACATCAGATGCCACCATCCGAGTCCTTCTTTACATCAGATGTCCCCATCAGAGTCCCCCTTTACATCAGATGTAACCATCAGAGTCCCCCTTTACATCAGATGTCACCATCAGAGTCCTTCTTTACATCAGATGTCACCATCAGAGTCCCCCTTTACATCAGCTGTCACCATCAGAGCCCCCCTTTACATCAGATGTCACCATCAGAGTCCTTCTTTACATCAGATGTCACCATCAGAGTCCCCCTTTACATCAGCTGTCACCATCAGAGCCCCCCTTTACATCAGATGCCACCATCCGAGTCCTTCTTTACATCAGATGTCCCCATCAGAGTCCCCCTTTACATCAGATGTCCCCATCAGAGTCCCCCTTTACATCAGATGTCCCCATCAGAGTCCTTCTTTACATCAGACCTGACCAATTATTAATTATTAATTATTAATTAAAAGTATCCAAAAGCGGTCACGTTAACGCTTAGAATAAATGATCATTCTGACCAAATGAATGAATTAACGTTCCAGCACTTAACGCGCCAAAATGCATTTTAAATCCAGGCGCTTTTAGCACTTGAGTGTTTTTTTTTAATTATTATTTCAATGGCCAGAATAGTTTTTTTTGTGGCCAATGACATGAATTAACGCTGAAGTGCCTGACGCGCCTAAACGCTCCTGGCTTTATCACACATTTAGGCGCGTTAAGCACTTGGGCGTTGTTTGTTTATTTTCATTACGATAACCAAAATAAATAGTTTTTCTGGCCAATTAAATGAATTAACGCCAAAGTGCTTGACGCGCCCTAACGCATCCTAATGTGAGGCGCGTTTAGCGCTTGAGCGTTGATCCATTTCTGCGGCCAGAATAAATGATTATTCTGACCAATGAAATTAATTAACACCCAATCGCCTAAATGCGTTACACGCGTTCACCGGCGTCAAGTGTTTTTTTTTTTTTTTTCCTCTGCCAAAACGCCGCTGCCCAGAGAAAAGGCATCTAGGAGAGACAGCAAAGTGTTTCCGATGTGGATGAGGCCTTAGCGGCGCCGCGGGCGGCCTCCTGCTGCGATCTTGTAGCACGAACGCCGTCTGGCAGAGCACAGCTGGAGCGGTGACCCCGGAGGAAGCCGAACATAAAGAGGTCTCTGACCCCGGTGATTATACCACCACTGATGAGGTCGGAGGTCACCTCCGGGGGCCATTGTCTGACGCCCTATTAAAGTGACCCCGGGGGAGCGCGGGGCGCGGAATTAAGTCCCAATGAACATATTCTAATCATCTTTTACATCTCTCATCTGGCACGGGATCCATATTTATCAACATCACCTGAATCACTTGACCTTCCGCGTTCAGCGAGCAGCGAGGTTACAGGCCAAACGCATTAAATAATCAGAGCGACGAGCGCAAGGGGACGTCCGCCATCATTTATTCCCATCTGACAAGAAGAAAAAACACTTTATAGACTAAATTCTCCCCCCTCCCCCCCCTCGTTCCTCTCTCTACTCATCACCCCAAATGTGTCCATGGAGGAAAAGATCCGTCCAATCAGACGCCGGATTTATCATCTCATCACCCCAAATGTTTCCTTGGGCGAAAAGATCCGTCCAATGAGACGCCGGATTTATCATCTCATCACCCCAAATGTTGCCATGGAGGAAAAGATCCGTCCAATCAGATGCCGGATTTATCATCTTATCACCCCAAATGTTTCCTTGGAGGAAAAGATCTGTCTAATCAGATGCGGGATTTATCATCTCATAAAAAAAAGTAACAATTTCATGGTCGGGCACCAATATTACCAAATTGTAGCTAAATCGGACAACTCGTTTCATTTAAATCCTTCCTCCGGCCTCCCCTTCAGTCTTACATGGTTGTACTGGCTTCTCTCCTGGACTGAAATGGTGAAATGGCTTACTCTGTTTTCACTGCACACTGTGAGCTTCTCACCATGTGCGTTGGGCTGGTTTCACACGGGCGTTCCGTTTTTTGGTAAAAAAAACGGATCAAAAACGGATATGAATGTCAATTTTTACATCCGTTTTCACATCCTCTGACATCCGTTTTTTTTACAACAAAAAAAAACTGAACTTCAAACACTGTCTAGAGCTGGTTGCTAAGGAGGGGGCCGGGAAGCCGGCCGCCGCGTCCTTAACAACCGATGAGTCATCAGCTGTCAGTGGGGTTCCTGTTAAAACAAAAAAAAATTGCCGGCAAGACAAAAACAACGTAGGGTCCCCCCCTCAGGTCCATACCAGGCCCTTTAGGTCTAGTATGGATTCGGAAGGGACCCCCACCACAGCAAAATAAAAAAAATGGCATGGGGTCCCCCCCAAAACCCATACCAGACCCTTATCCGAGCATGCAAGTCAGGAAAGGGAGGGGATTTTTTGGTGAATGGGTAGGGGTAGTATGTACCCAATACCCATTCACATAGGGGGGGATTTAACAAGGGGGTCCCCAGATTCCGCAGAGCCCCCCTCCTGAACCATAGCAGGCTGCATGCCCTCAACATGGGGGGGGTGGGCTCTGTGCCCCCCCACCCCAAAGCACCTTGCCCCCATGTTGATGGGGACAAGGGCCTCTTCCCGACAACCCTGGCCGGTGGTTGTCGCGGTCTGCGGGTGGGGGGCTTATCGGAATCTGGGGGGCCCCCTTGTTAAATCCCTCCCCCTATGTGAATGGGTATCAGGTACATACTACCCCTACCCATTCACCAAAAAGGCAGTCAAATGTAAAAAAAAAAACAAGTCAGTTTTTGACAATTCCTTTATTAATAGCTCTGTCTTCTTATGCCGCCGTCTCTCTCCGCCGCCGTCTCTTCCCGCCGCCATCTCTTCCCGCTGACATCTTCTCCAGCTGTCTTTCCCAGGGCCTTCTCTACCGCCACCATCTTCTCCCGCCACCGTCTTCTCCTGCCGCCATCATTCCCGGTGCCTGGAACCTTTTATATAGCCATGGAGCTTTGCCATCAGATGATGTCACCCGGAGAGCCCGCCCCCTGTGATGTCACAAGGGTGCGCTCTCCGGGTGACGTCATCTGACAGCCACGCCCCATGGCTATATAACACATGCCAGATAGTGGACACTAACACAGCGGAAGAAGACGGCACCCACCCCGCCATGTTGAGGGCATGAGGACTGGTATTGTTCAGGCGGGGGGGGGCTTGCCATTGCAACCTGCCAGGCTGCAAGCTCAGATAAGGGTCTGGTATGGATTTGGGGGGGGGGGGGGGCACACCATTTTTTTGCTGCCAATTTTTTTTTCAGCTATCAGTGGAGAACCCCGCTGACAGCTGATGACTCATCGGTTGTTAAGGACGCGGCGGCTGGCTTCCCAACCCCCTCCTTAGCAACCAGCTATATACAGTGTGCTTAATGAGGGGGAAATAAGCGGATATCAGCGGATCGGATGTAAGCGGATCGTCCGCTGACATCCGTTTATCGTCCGTTATGGGTTTTTTTTTTTGGATGAAAAAATTGTGTTTTCTTCTGTCATAAAAAAACGGAGCTTGGCGGAGAAGCGTGTTAGTGGATGTCAGCGGATAACCTTCCGCTAACGTCCGCTATCCCATAGAGATACATGTATGTCCGTTTTTCGCCTGTCAACGGATGGATGAAATGCCGTCACACGGAACGCCCATGTGAAAGGGGCCTTTGAAGCTGCAACATGTCAGATAGAGCCCCGTCTAATTTTCCTGGCTGGAGGACGTCCTCTCCAAGCCTGACTGTCCGTGGCCCCAAGGCCCAGGACAAGGGGTGGGCAATAGGGACAGTTGCCTTGGGCGCAATGAAACAAAGGGGTCAATTAATGGATGCAGGACGGTACACCAATTCTACGGCATGTATTAATAGTGGGGGAGGGGGTGCAATTCTGCATCCTTGCCCTGGATGAACCTGTCATGGTACTGCCTGGCCCCGCCCCTTTCATTCATTGGATTTCAGTTCTTTCAATCGTGAAGGCTCAGCATTATATGTGGGTGTTACCTATGCAAATACAGTCTACTTAGGAACACCCACTCCTCCAGACTGGTACCTCCCCATCAAGGGTCAATTGAAAAGATCACATCTCCCGGCCTCAGTATTCCTCTCAAGAGCCCTCAGCCCTGATGCAAGCAGTGGGAGGGGTGATATTTGCATCAGGGCTGTGGGCTTTTGAGAGGAGTACTGAGGCCAGGAGCTGTGATCTTTTCAGGAAGCTCTGTACAGTACTGTGCCAGCCCCTCCCACCAGCCACGATCTGCCTCCATTGCATAGAGAAGCACAGAGACCCAGGGACATCACTGGGTCTATAAGAAGGTATGTCATGAAAATGGAAAGATTTTTATATAAAAATTTTGTTAGTTTGTTGATGAGGGGGGAGGGAGGGAGGGACTACTCATTGGGGGGGAAATTTAATAAAACTGGTGCACCCAGAATCTGGTGCAGGTGTACATGGTGGCCAGTCAGCTTCTAACTTGTTCAATTAAGCTTTGACAATTAAACCTGTAAGTTCTTTTTTCCTCCTTTTGTAGTGCATTTGATGGTTATTTGTGTTATTTTATTTATGTATTTTCCTGTCTGATTGTTTCCTTTTGTTAAATAATGAGGGGCACTTATTTATTACTATGTGCCCAGAGAGGGGCATTAAAAACACCAAAAACATCCCAACTTCTCCTTCCCGATTGACTAGAGTTATGGTGTTACAGTGTTGGGGTTATAAAGAGTGTTAGTATTGAGGGTACAGGGAGGGTTAGTGTTAGGGGTACAGGGAGGGTTAGTGTTAGGGGTGCAGGGAGGGTTAGTGTTGGGGGTACAGAGAGGGTTGGTGTCGAGGGTACAGGGAGGGTTAGTGTTAGGGTTACAGGGAGGGTTGGTGTCGGGGGTACAGGGAGGGTTAGTGTTGGGGGTACAGGGAGGGTTAGTGTTAGGAGTACAGGGAGGGTTGGTGTCGGGGGTACAGGGAGGGTTAGTGTCGGGGTACAGGGAGGGTTAGTGTTGGGGGTACAGGGAGGGTTGGTGTCGGGGGTACAGGGAGGGTTAGTGTTAGGGTTACAGGGAGTGTTGGTGTCGGGGGTACAGGGAGGGTTAGTGTTGGGGGTACAGGGAGGGTCAGTGTTAGAGGTACTGGAAGGGTTAGTATCAGGGTTACAGAATTAGTAAGTGTTGGGGGTACAGGGAGGTTTAGTGTTAGGGTTACAGGGAGGGTTAGTGTTGGAGGTACAGGGGGGGTTAGTTTTGGGGGTACAGGGAGAGTCAGTGTTAGCGTTTTAGGGAGGGTTAGTGTTGGGGTTTACATTGAGGGTTACAGGGAGGGTTAGTGTTGGGGTTACAGGGAGAGTTAGTGTTAGGGTTACAGGGAGGGTTAGTGTACGACAAAGGCTTTTATTTTGTTGTTTATCATTTCTGATTATGCGTAGTCTTTCTTTTCTAATTTTTCTTGTACAAAAATCATAAGAAAATCGTACGAAATCGGTACACAGTAAACGAAAATCATTCGGTCTGTTCCCCGTGTTGTGGGTACAGGGAGGGTTAGTGTTAGGGGTACAGAGATGGTTAGTGTCATAGGTACAGGGAGGGTTAGTGTCGAGAGTACAGGGAGGGTTAGTGTTGTGGGTACAGGGAGGGTTAGTGTTAGGGGTACTGGGAGGATTAGTGTTGTGGGTACATGGAGGGTTAGTGTTGTGGGTACATGGAGGGTTAGTGTTAGGGGTACTGGGAGGGTTAGTGTCGAGAGTACATGAAGGGTTACTGTTGTGTGTACAGGGAGGGTTAGTGTTGTGGATACACGGAGGGTTAGTGTCGAGAGTACAGGAAGGGTTAGTGTTGTGGGTACATGGAGGGTTAGTGTTAGGGGTACAGAGATGGTTAGTGGTGTAGGTACAGGGAGGGTTAGTGTCGAGAGTACAGACAGGGTTAGTGTTGTGGGTACAAGGAGGGTTAGTGTTGTGGGTACAGGGAGGGTTAGTGTCGAGAGTACAGGGAGGGTTAGTGTTGGAGTACAGGGCGGGTTAGTGTTGTGGGTACAGGGAGGGTTAATTTTAGGGGTACTGGGAGGGTTAATGTCAGGTTTACAGAATAGGTAAGTGTTGGGGGTACAGGGAGGTTTAGTGTTAGGGTTACAGAGATAGTATTGAAGTACAGGGGTGGTTATTGTTGGGGGTACAGGGGGGGAAAGTGTTGGAAGTATGGAGAGGGATAGTGTTGGGGTTACAGGGAAGGTTAGTTGTAGGGTTAAAGGTTAGTATGAGGACATTCTTAGGCTAGGGTGAGTCTCTCTGTGCCGGGATTTCTGTGGACAATGCCAGCGTCCATCTATCAGCACAGAATGCTATTTTACCTACAAGCTGTATTACATTACACAGACCTTTTCCCCTTCCTCCAAATTAGGGCATTTTCTATACCATAGGAAATAGAGAAAGGCCAGATAAAAAGGGATTCACTGATCATTATTTGTACAGAAACTCCTCATTGTCCTGGCAGGACATGTCCTCTGTCTACATTCTTTGATCCCCACCATCATATCTCAGAAGGCTTTTGGGACTTCCAGTGACAGTCCAAGGATTTAGAAGTTCATTTGAGAAAATATCTTCAATTTTGGACTTTGAGGAAGATTACCACTAAATCGCAGAATTGTGCTCCGAAATGTTTTACTTTTTTTGACCCATTTTTGAATATTCTTCTGGTGCCCATATTATACAAATAGCTCATCGTACATTAAGTGGCGTAAGAAGACAGTTAGGGAGTGCCTCTTAGTGACCGGAAAGCTTATCATTGACCTTAATCACATCAATGTTCCTTCCTCCGACTCCATCCACTATGGACAAACACTAAATTATCCTCAGGCCATAAATCCCATTCCCCTTTAATTTATACCCATTTAGTAAATCACGCTACAGATCAACCTGTTTCCTGGTAAGTTTGTTGAGCTGCTGCCATTGGCCGGCCACTGTCCCCTCCGTCTACTAAATCCTTCTACAGCTTGTAAATAAATCTATAGCCTGTAGACCTTTGACCTTGACAATTATTGGCAAGGAAGTTTACTGGTGGGCCATCTGTCAGGAAGCAATAATCTGTGTAATACACTGGTTTCGATGAATATGGTCAATATTATTATCTGTCCGGTACGCCTGACATAAATAAGTCCGTACATTTTATATAATTCATAGTATGTATCTACAGAGGTTCGCCAATCTCTGTCAGGTGACCCTCTTCAGTAAGATCCTTCACCCAGTGGCATGGTTCTTTATATGTCCCGGATATAAGTACATAGTCACTATGAGATCTCGTAAAAATCAATCTTGCTCTTCATCAAGGCTATGGATCCTAATGATGACTCAACCACAAATCCCAATAAAGCTATTAGACTATTAGAGACAATATGTAGCAAAAAAAGTTTATTTATTGCCCCTCTCATCATGGGAGTGATATATTTCTGGTAATGAGGGATAAAGGACATGATTTGTTCATCTGCATTAATTAAAGACTACCAGACATTTGTATGCAGGAGAAGTAGCAGAGCAATATTCACTAATATGCAATGGACTGATCTCCTAGATGTACACTCCTCAGCCACTTTATTAGGTACACATTGCTAGTACCGGGTTGCAGGGCCGTTTTTAAGGCAGGGCAAAAGGGGCAGCTGCCCTGGGCCCTGTCATTGTAGTGGGGCCCGAAGCAGCTGCCTCATCCTTGCCAACTATCCTGGTTTAAATTCCCTCGTCCCTTGAGGTTTTAGTCCTGTGCTGTGTCCCAATATCTCAGTGTGAAGTGCTGCTACTAATGCTGCCCAGCTCTGCCCTATTGTTGTGTTCAGATGACTCACCTGCAGACCCTGTGTTTACATGTAAATTACCGGCATTCATATGTAAATAACGGCAGCATTCATATTTAAATAGCAGCAGCCAGTGACATTGATATGTACATCATGCTCCCCTGAGGTAATATCCACAGTAATCTCTAGCAACCAATCAACAAGCGAAATCATGTGCTGTAACCTCCAGCAACTAATCAGTGAGCCGTAATGTGTGCTGTAACCTCTATCAACCAGTTATTGAGCGGTAATGATACACTGTAACCTCTGGCAACCAAACGCAGTAGCTGCCTGATCTGATTCAGTAAACTGATTTTGAGTCTAGCTGCTATTTATTGTATGTCTCAGAGCAGGTGGAGAGCAAAACTGCATCGGGGGGGCCCCCAAGAAAAGTTTTGCCCGGGGTCCAATCAATATTAAAGACGGCCCTGCCGGGTTGGACCCCCTTTTTGCCTTCATTGTTCGTGGCATAGATACAACAAGGTGTTGGAAACATTCCTCAGAGGTTTTGGTCCATAGTGACATGATAGCATCACGCAGTTGCTGCAGATCCATGATGCCAATCTTCCGTTCCACCACATTCCAAAGGTGCTCTATTGGATTGAGATCTGGTGACTGTGAAGGCCATTGGAGTAGAGCTGCACGATTCTGGGAAAAATGAGAATCACGATTCTTTTGCTTGGAATAAAGATCACGATTCTCTCACGATTCTCAAAAAAATAATTTTATTTTAAAGATTTACAACTTCTGCACATTAGATTATCAAACCAAATGGCAATAAATAGCCATACTCTTGCTTCAAACGAATTTAAAGTAATGAAAAACAATGTAATGTGAAATAAAGAAAATACATTACAAAAAACATTCAGGTATCATGTCAGTAGATAAACAGATTTACACTTAAAGATTCTTAGCTAGAAACACAAGCCTATCCACATTTTGTGGCTTCAGTGCAGAACGGCGACAAGTGACAATGTTGCCCCCTGTGCTAAAAACCCTTTCAGAAGGGGAACTGGTTGCAGGAATGCAAAGGTATTTTCTGGCCAGTGCAGACAATCTCGGATACTGCTCCTTATGAGCCTTCCACCAGCCTAATGGATCATCTTCACTGTCAGTGTTGCCTAAGAACTACAGTTACCGTATTTATCGGCGTATAACACGCACCCCAATTTAGGAGGGAATTTTAAGAAAAAAATTACTTTTAGGAGGGAAGTTGAAGGGAAAAAAAACTTACATTTAAATGCCCTTCATTGCAGCCTTCTCAGTGCAGCCATGTCAGTGCAGCCATGTCAGTGCAGCCATATCAGTGCAGCCTTCCCCAGTGCAGCCTTCCCCAGTGCAGCCTTGCCCCAGTGCAGCCTTGGATCCCCTGTACTTGCTTCCAGGGCTTCAAAATCGCAGACCGCGATTTGAAAATGGCGCCGCCGGTGCCGAAGTACACAGAGCCGGTCCTCGGCTCATTCCGGGGGCTCTCGTTCAATTTCGGCTCCACTCGTAGTCCCGAGCGGAGCTATCCGAGTAGGTTCGGATAGCCAGTCACTGCAGTCAGTGAGGAACTTATCCGCCGAGCGGAACTTATTCGGCAGAACACCGGCGCTCTCGAGTAAGTGTGGTTCCGCTCTGCTGACTGACGTCAGTTCCGATATCGGCGCCATCAGCGCCATATGCGTTCCACGCTGGTTCCCGGCTGCTTCTCCTCCGATCAGCCTGTTCAGGCTATATTAAAAAAAATCGAGATAATCCAGACTGTAGATCGCGGGGGGGGGGGGGGGGGGGGGTGTGTGAATCGAAATCACGATTCTATGTACGATTAATCGTGCAGCTCTACATTGGAGTACAGGGACCTCATTGTCATGTTCAAGAAACCAGCGGTGAGATGATTGGAGCTTTGTGACATTATCCTGCTGGAAGGGGCCATCAGAAGATGGGGACACTGTAGTCATAAAGGGATGGACATTGTCAGCACTCGGCAACAATACTCAGGTAGGGCGTGGTGTTTAAACCATGCTCAATTGGTACTAAGCGGTCCAAAGTGGGCCATCTGAATGTCACGGCTGAAATCGAGACTCATCAGACCAGGCAACGTTTTTCCAATCTTTTATTGTCCAATTTTGCTGAGCCTGTGCCAATTGGAGCCTCAGTTTCCTGGTCGTAGCTGACAGGAGTGGCACCCGGTGCGGTCTTCTGCCGCCGTAGCCCATCTGTTTCAAGGTTCAATGTGTTCTGCATTCAGAGATGGTATTCTGCATACCTTGGGTGTAACGAGTGGTTATTTGAGTTACTATGTTCTTTCTATGATCTGGAACCAGTCTGCCCATTCTCCTCTGACCTCTGACCTCAACAATGCAGTTTCCTCCACACAACTTACAAAAACATATTTGGGGGGGGGGGGGGGGCACCCTACAATGTGTTTAAATTCAAGATGGTGCTGCTATAAGACCTACAAACAGTACAAAATATTTTATAGCGCACACATTCAAGAATGACATTTCCTGCAAGGCTAGTTAAAAACACCTGAACATGTCTCAACCATGGGAGCTGAACTCCTCTATGTGGGAGAACTGAAGGGGATACATCCTATGCACTGGTGGCCACTAAAAGAGAGGTAATGAGGAGGGGGAGGGGTGCTCCAGCCCAAAAAAACTCCCACATAGAGGAGTTTAGCTCCTATGGTTGAGACAAAGGATCTCCCATTCTATTACTAGAGTAAGACCCACTAATTCGGGGTACTTTGTCGCAGTAAGTGGGCTTAGCACTATATGACCATATAGTGTGACCCTGTATTTTTTGAATATGTTCAGGTGTTTTTAAAGCGGAGTTCCACACAAAAATGGAACTTCCGCTTTTCGGAACCCTCCCCCCCTCCGGTGTCACATTTGGCACCTTTCAGGGGGGAGGGGGGTGCAGATACCTGTCTAAGACAGGTATTTGCACCCACTTCCGGCATAAACTCCCATGGGAGTCTATGCCTCTTCCCGTCCCCACCGCGCTGTCTGCTGGGACACACACGGGTCCCAGAGACAGCGGGGACCAGTTAGGAAGCGCAGCGTGACTCGCTTCACTTCCTGATTCCCTCACCCAGGATGGCGGCGGCAGCTGCCGAGAACTCGGCGTCGCCTGCCGACATCGCTGGACCCTGGGACAGGTAAGTGGCCATGTATTAAAAGTCAGCAGCTGCAGTATTTGTAGCTGCTGGCTTTTAATGTTTTTTTTTTTTTTTGGCGGTTTAGGTGGACCCCCGCTTTAACTAGCCTTGCAGGAAATGTAATTCTTGAATGTGTGCGCTGTAAAATATTTTGTCCTCCACACAACTGCGGCTCACTGGATATTTTCTCTTTTTCAGACCATTCTCTGTAAACCCGAGAGATGGTTTTGTGTGAAAATCCCACTAGATCAGCCGTTTTTGTAAATACTCAGATCAGCCCAACCAGAACATGCTGATATAAGATCTAGTATCCATATTATTTCACTAGACTAGACACTTTTTAACAAAATCTCCCAATTCTGAGTAAATTTAAGGTAAATAAAAACATTGACTTTCCCTCATCCCTTGAACAAGAAAAATGGGTTACACTGCTCTCAAACCCATGGCTGAGATGGTTGGGCGTGAAAATGACAACGAGGTCCCTGTACTCCAATGGACTCCACACTCACCACATCTCATCCAATTGAACAACTTTTGGTATGTGGTGGAAGGAGAGATTAAGGAGAGATTCGCATCATGGATGTGCAGCCGACAAATCTGCAGCAACTGCGTGATGCTATCATGTCACTATGGAGCAAAATCCAACAACCTTGTTGAATCTATGCCATGGAGAATTAAGCCAGTGGCCGGTGAGTGTATTTTTAAATTTGTTTTAGCCATGTGACTATTGTCTTCATCTCTTATTGGCTTTCCCCCTTCTGCAAATAATGGAAGATGCACCTTGGAGGACTGATCCTAAAGTATCTACAAACATTGCCACGAAGGTGAGTGATATCGGGTTGTTTGTTACTAAGCAGTGTGTGTCAGTTATAAAGAAGTGTGAAAGTTATCACCTGGATAAATGAGATTTTGACACACGAGGCAACTTCGAGAACTCCAAAGATGAGAAAAGTGCAAAACCATTTCACATGTAAGAACAGTCTGAAATGTAAATGGCATCGGCAAACTGGAAGTTGATGGCACTGAAAGGCTTTGATGGACTCTGCCCATAGAGTTACTAAACCTTTAGCGTGACTAGGAAAGGTGATCTTAGATGCCTCCATGGACTTTCACAATACTTCCAGAATATTAGCACTCAAATCTCAGCTTCTGCTCCGAAAGTCATTCTAACCCTGCCTACTCATCACTATTGGTCGTTGAGGCCATATATTCCATTGATTGCCCAATAGCACTTTGTGGAAGGTCAGAAGGGGCTTGGCATGCTCTAGCCACTTGACGACCGCTCACTGTATATGTACGTCATTTTTTTAAAGATGGATATCTCGGTAACGGCAGCAGCTGCTGCCACAACCGAGGTATCCATCTTTAGGGCCGGCGATTCTGCACACGATAATGGTGGTCTCTGCGGCGGGTTCACCGCAAGATCACCGTTATCGGCTGCGGGAGAGGTGCCACCCCCCCCTCCCGCCGCTCTCCCGCGCCCTCCGCCGCTTACCGGAGCCGTCGGTAGCGGCGGAGGAGATCGGGACCTGTCACTGCTGAGGTACTGAGACGAGTGAGGCCAAGATGGCCCCCACCCCTCTCTATACCATGTGACGGCCGGAGCGACGTTATTACGACGGCTCCGCCCACTTCTCTTAAAGGCACAATTTTTTTTTGTGTCATTTTTTTCAACGACTTTTTTTTTTTTTTTTTTTTTTTTGCATTTTAGTGTAAATATGAGATCTGAGCACTTTTTGACCCCAGATCTCATATTTAAGAGGACCTGTCATGTTTTTTTCTATTACAAGGGATGTTTACATTCCTTGTAATAGGAATAAAAGTGATCCAAATTTTTTTTTTTTTAAAACAGTGAAAAAATAAATAAAATAAAGTAAAATAAATAATAAAAAAAAAAAAAAAAAAAATGTTAAAGCGCCCTGTCCCAACGAGCTCGCGCGCAGAAGCGAACGCATACGTGAGTAGCGCCCGCATATGAAAACGGTGGTCAAACCACACGTGAGGTATCGCCGCGTCCGGTAGAGTGAGAGCAATAATTCTAGCCCTAGACCTCCTCTGTAACGTAAAACATGCAACCTGTAGAATTTTTTAAACGTCGCCTATGGAGATTTTTAAGGGTAAAAGTTTGACGCTATTCCACGAGCGGGCGCAATTTTGAAGTGTGACATGTTGGGTATCAATTTACTTGCCCTAACATTATATTTCACAATATAACAAAAAAATTGGGCTAACTTTACTGTTGTCTTATTTTTTTATTCAAAAAAGTGATTTTTTTTCCAAAAAAAGTGCGCTTATAAGACCGCTGCGCAAATACGGTGCAAAAAAAAGTATTGCAATGACCGCCATTTTATTCTCTAGGGTGTCAGAAAAAAAAACATATATAATGTTTGGGGGTTCCAAGTCATTTTCTAGCAAAAAAACCTGTTTTAAACATGTAAACACCTAAAATCCAAAACGAGGCTGGTCCTTAGGTGGCTAGAACACCTTTTCTCAACCTTTCGACCTCAGGGGAACCTCTAAAATAATTTTTAATTTGTTTCTAATTTCTATATATATTTTTTAAAGTTTTGAGAAAACCTTAAAATGATTCTAAAGGAAAGATTAAAAAATAAATAAAAATAGCAAACATGTTAAGCACCATCAAATTGGAGGTCAATGAGCCACAGCTCAAGGAACCAATGGCAACCTTTGGAGGAATCTTAGGATTCCCTGAACCCTGGTGGAGAATGACTGTTCTAGAAACCATTAAAGATGAAGAAGTAGACTGATGAGGCCATCTCTCCCTTCCCTTCTGATTGGTGCAAGAGTATGCAGGACACCTGATCTATTCAGCTGCCCCACCCTTGTGCTCGTCATGGCTTTTTCCAAATGTTGATACTGGCTCCTGAGAAGTTATGTCCTGTTCACATCAGCACCTTTAGGCAGGTTGAGGTATGTTGTTGTTATACATGTGTTACCATTGATTCCTATGTTTTTCCAGAAACTGCAAAAAAGATTCAGCAAGTGGGAATTTCTTTCAACATAATGCACCTAAACCATGCAGATGTGAATGGGCACCCACACAGTTAGAGGCGGCATTGCCTGCTTTTGTACTGTATCCAATGAGGTGGCAGACTCACCAATAATGGTGCTTAAGAATGTAGACATTTTCCACCCCAAAACCTGCCCTTGTGGATGGAAAAATGTTCACAGTTATGGACTATGGGTGACATTTTAATACGTTTCTGTGTTTTGATAGTGTGTTTAATGTGTTTGATAGTCTGAGCCCTGCCTAAAATTGCCCACATGGTAGGACCAAGTTATGGTGACCACACGGAATGTCTCCTCAGGAGTGGAACATTGAAACTCCAACCCCACCTCCTTCCCCCTTTTCCTCAAGCCTGCCTTCAGCTCTTAACACATATAGTCAACTGATAAACATAGTCTCCCCTGCAATTTGACATCAATTTACACCTTAAGCCCTATGAATCAAAGAATTAACACATATACAGTCATGTATATGAAGGTGCTAATTTTCAAAAGTTCATAATGGGTTAAAAAAATAACAATTTTATTAATACTTCCATAAAAGCATTACAATTGCCTAAAAAAATTGAACTGCATGTGTCATCATTAAAGTGATGTATAAACATTGTCACAAGTATGTTGCTTGAAGAGAGTATCATGACATGTTTCGCCTTTTATATGGCTTCCTCAGGAGAGCGTATAACAACATACAAGTTGCATCAAATTAATATCAAATAGTTGTTTATGTTCACATCACAAACGAAACAAAAAAGGGCAAATCGGTGAATAGAATTGCACCAATCTAAATGGGTGGACTCCAAAAGGAAGCTACAGGAGGGGCATCCAGATTAGGTCCAATACCAAAGATTTCCAAAAATCTGGCGAACAAGTAGATGAAAAAATTCTCTTCAACCTCCAGACACACTACATATTGCACTAATACAGGCATGGCCAATCCAACCATAAGAGGATGTGTGCATTGCAAACAAAACCAGACTGCATGCTCTGGCAAGGGGTGTGGTGGTGCCTCTGGCTCTTTCTCCTGCTCATAATACAATATATTTTTTTTTCTAACATATACAGTCTTCTGGAAACCAATGATGAGATTATGTAACTAGAACAAGGGGGTTCAGAAACTTTCACACCTCCAAACCTTTTTGAAACATTCCATGGTGATTGAATCAAGGTGCTTCCTGTGTGGATATAAATGCCGGTATCTTCCTGAAGCTCATTAAAGCTGAAGAATAGTCTTGGAGAAGCTACAAAATCATATCAATAAGTCCCGTTAAATCTGACTAACTACTACTAGCTATACCATGACCTGGGTAAATGAGAATCTGCACAGACATGGTGGTGAACAATCCATGGTGGAACTGCCAGCTGTCCAATGTTAGATCTAACAAACACTATGCAGGTTATATAACAGCCAAGAAATATGAAATTCCTCAAGCTGTGAAATGCTGTTGGACCCCTATCCCTCACAGTGTTCCCATTCTCCATGACCTGGGTATATGAGAACCTTCACAGACATGGTGAACCATTTACAGTATGTTAGAATGGTCAGTTGTTCTATATTAGATCTAGGGATAACTTTGCAGGTCATTAAACAACCAAGAAATATGAAATTGGACAAGCTGTGGCATTCTGTTTGATCCCCATCCCCATCCCTCATGGTGTTCCCACTCTCCATGACTTGAATAAATAAGAACCTTCATAGACATTGTAAATGATCCATGGTGAAACTGCCAGCTTTTTTATGATTAGATCTAAGGATACCTCTGCAGATTGTATAACAGCCAAGAAATACAAAGTTAGACAAGCTGTGACTTGCCTTTGGACCCTGATCCCTTATGGTGTCCCCATTCTCTATGACCTGGATAAATGGGAATCTTCACAGACATAATCCTCTAATAAAATGAAGCCGGCTACTCAGGAACATCCATTGCATTAATTCTTTATTGGCTTCATAGTAGGATGGCAGGATAAAGCATTAACATGCTAATGCGCTTCGTCCGAAGCCCTATTTATAGCATGATGTTATGAGTAAGGCTTTGTCCAAAACGCGTTAGATGTTGCCGCTGTATCCTGCCATGTAGCCAAAAAAGAATTGAGGCAATTTATGTTACAGAGCAGCCAGCGTCGTTATATTAGAGGATTATTTCTACATTCCAAAGGCACTTGGGCTAGAACATGGGTTCCCAGTCTTCCAGGTTTTTTGCAGTAGAGCATGTTTATTCTGTTGAACCTTCACAGACATAGTGAATAAAGGGTGGAAAAGCCAGTTGTCCATTATCAGATCTAAGGATTACTTTGCAGGTCGTAAAACAGCCCAGAAATAAGAAGTTGGACAAGCTATGCTATGCTGTTAGACCCCGATCCCTCAAGGTTTTCCTATTTCCCACAACCTGGATAAATGAATACCTTCAACAACATGGTAATCGATCCATGACGGAATGGGCGGCTGTTTTATGTCAGATCTAAGGATCACTCTGCAGGACACATAACAACCAAGAAACACAAAATTGGACGAGCTGTGACGTGCTGTTGGACCCCTATCCCTCATTGTGTTCCCAGGATCCATGACCTGGATAAATGGGAACCTTCATAGACATTGTAAATGATTCATGGTGGAACTGCTTGCTGTTCTACAGTATGTTAGGCTTAGCTCTAAGGATCACTCTCCCAATGGCGTCCCTAGGGGGGGGGGGGGCAGAGGGGGCCCTAACCCCCCCCAACATTATGCTGTGCCCCACCATGTGACCCCCCCCCCCCCCCCATTAAAATAAAAAAAAATATTTTTACACAAAGGCAATGTCTAAGAGGGAGAGCGTCCCCAGTCAGCTCCTGCAGGTGATTCCCCCCCCCCCCCTCCCTCTGCTTGCTGACACTGCATAATGCGAGCGCTCACACAACTACGGCCGTCCGATCTGCTCCTTCCCCTCCATCCTCATTGGCAGGGAGAAGAGCGAGTTGCAGGAAGGACTCCACCAGGACTCTCAGTTACTGAAAAAACAGACTGATTTCTCCCATCCTTAGGACAGGAGAACCAGCCTGTAAATTCCAAGAGATGCCAGACCAGATCTGTCAATAGCAGGGGCAGGACAGCAAGAGGAGGCTGGGGAACCCCACAGCGGCAGAACACCAGGGCCCGGAGGCAAGACAACCTTTGCAACCCTGATAGTTCTCCCACTGCTTTGGACCCTTATATTTTCTTGGTATGCTGGTGACATATATCTCTTGTTTTCTGCCACCCTGGGGGGGCTCCAATACAGTAGGAAGGGAGCTCACTGCAGAACATGTGAAAGGGCCGTTGTGGGATCGTAGTAAAGGGCCCCAGGAGATATATATATATATATATATATATATATATATATATATATATATATATATATATATATATATATACATTTTATAGTTGCCCCCCTACTTTTGTCCCTGTCCTCCCATGTGCCCCCCCTAAATATGAAAGCTGGAGATGCCACTGCTCTCTAGATTGTATAACAGCCAAGAGATACAAAGTTAAACAAGTTGCGACTTGCCTTTGGACCGCAATACTTTATGGTGTCCCCATTCTGTGTGACCTGGAGAAATGAATACCTTCACTGACATGGTGAATGATCCATGGTGGAAGTGAAACAGCCAGTTGTCCTATATTAGATCTAATTATTACTTTGTAGGTCGTAAAACAGCTAAAAAATAAGGACTTGGACAAGCTGTTGGACCCCAATCCCTCATAGTGTCTCCACTCTCCATGACCTGAAAAATTGAGAACCTTCACAGACATGGCGAACAATCCATGGTGGAATGGCAAGCTATCCTATGTTAGATCTAAGGATTACTATGTAGGTCGTATATCAGCCAAGAAATACAAAGTTAGACAAGATGTGACATGCCTTTGGGCCCCGATCCTTTATGGTATTCCAAATCTTTATGTTAGATCTAAGAATTGTCCTATGTTAGATCTAAAGATTACTTTGCAGGTTGTAAAACAGCCCAGAAATAAGAAATTGGACAAGCTGTGCTATGCTGTTGGACCCCGATCCCTCAAGGTGTTTTCCCCACAACCTGGATAAATGAATACCTTCATCAACAAGGTAATCGATCCATGACAGAATGGCAAGCTGTTCTATGTCAGATCTAAGGATCACTCTGCAGGACACATAACAACCAAGAAACACAAAATTGGACAAGCTGTGACATGCACCCCTATCCCTCATTGTGTTCCCAGGATCCATGACTTGGATAAATGAGAACCTTCATAGACACGGTAAATGATTTATGGTGGGACTTCCAGCTGTTCTACAGTATGTTAGCTCTAAGGATCACTCTGTAGGTTGTATAAGAGCCAAGAGATACAAAGTTAGACAAGTTGTGACTTGCCTTTGGACCCCAATCCTTTATGGTGTCCCCATTCTCTATGACCTGGATAAATTAATACCTTCACCGAAATGGTGCATGATCCATGGTGGAAGTGGAACAGCCAGTTGTCCTATGTTAGATCGAATTCTTACTTTGCAGGTCATAACACAGCTAAGAAATAAGGAGTTGGACAAGCTGTTGGACCCCAATCCCTCATAGTGTCTCCACTCTCCATGACCTGAAAAATTGAGAACCTTCACAGACATGGCGAACAATCCATGGTGGAATGGCAAGCTATCCTATGTTAGATCTAAGGATTACTATGTAGGTCGTATATCAGCCAAGAAATACAAAGTTAGACAAGTTGTGACATGCCTTTGGGCCCCGATCCTTTATGGCAGTGGTTCTCAACTCCAGTCCTCGGGACCCACCAACAGGCCAGATTTTAAGTATTACCTTGGGGAGTTGCAGACTAAAATACTGCAATCACTGAGCAGCAAATTATATCACCTGTGATGTATTTCAGCTATCTTGCAAACCTGGCCTGTTGGTGGGTCCTGAGGACTGGAGTTGAGAACCACTGCTTTATGGTATTCCAAATCTTTATGTTAGATCTAAGAATTGTCCTATGTTAGATCTAAAGATTACTTTGCAGGTTGTAAAACAGCCCAGAAATAAGAAATTGGACAAGCTGTGCTATGCTGTTGGACCCCGATCCCTCAAGGTGTTTTCCCCACAACCTGGATAAATGAATACCTTCATCAACAAGGTAATCGATCCATGACAGAATTGCAAGCTGTTCTATGTCAGATCTAAGGATCACTCTGCAGGACACATAACAACCAAGAAACACAAAATTGGACAAGCTGTGACATGCACCCCTATCCCTCATTGTGTTCCCAGGATCCATGACTTGGATAAATGAGAACCTTCATAGACACATTAAATGATTTATGGTGGGACTTCCAGCTGTTCTACAGTATGTTAGCTCTAAGGATCACTCTGTAGGTTGTAGAACAGTCAAGAGATACAAAGTTAGACAAGTTGTGACTTGCCTTTGGACCCCAATCCTTTATGGTGTCCCCATTCTCTATGACCTGGATAAATGAATACCTTCACCGACATGGTGCATGATCCATGGTGGAAGTGGAACAGCCAGTTGTCCTATGTTAGATCTAATTATTACTTTGCAGGTCATAACACAGCTAAGAAATAAGGAGTTGGACAAGCTGTTGGACCCCAATCCCTCATAGTGTCTCCACTCTCCATGACCTGAAAAATTGAGAACCTTCACAGACATGGCGAACAATCCATGGTGGAATGGCAAGCTATCCTATGTTAGATCTAAGGATCACTATGTAGGTCGTATATCAGCCAAGAAATACAAAGTTAGATAAGCTGTGACATGCCTTCGGGCCCCGATCCTTTATGGTATTCCAATTCTTTATGTTAGATCTAAGGATTGTCCTATGTTAGATCTAAAGATTACTTTGCAGGTTGTAAAACAGACAAGAAATAAGAAGTTGGACAAGCTTTGCTATGCTGTTGGACCCCGATCCCTCATGGTGTCTCCATGACCCTCCATGATATATGAGAACATTTACAGACATGGCAAACAGTCCATCAGTCCATCCAACAGATCCCTCATGGTTTTCCCACTTTTCAAGGTAACAACACCCCAATATATGCAGCTGAACAACGAAGAAGGAGACAGAGATAAAGACATAAAGAAATACAGAGATGCATTTTGAATGCAACAATCACTTTTCTACAAACAAGCACCAAAGCACCACCACCAAAGCCTGAGGAAGAATCGGTTCTCTTCTGCAGGGACAGAATAAAAATGCGCCTGAATTAAAAGCAAATATACATTGGGGAAAATGTAATACTGATTGAGTAATATTTCTGGATATCTAAATTTTATACATTTTGAATATCCAGTCCATTGATCATGTACGATAGCAACCCGGGAGCAGACTTGAGCGCCGGCCTAGGTTGGAAGGAGTTAAAATATTGTTTCATTTAATGTGCTCCACAGAGAGGTCTCAGGCAATGGTCTGGATGGAAGCGGAGTTTCCTGTTGGTTATTTACATTTCCAGAGAAAGTGTTCGGCTATTTTAATGAGACAGATCTTGCAATCAATGTCCATTGACTTCTAAACTATCTTAAGTTGAATATTCCGAGTCAGCACTTTCAGGGCTCTTTAAGATGCTTAAGACCCACTGAAGACAGCAAGTGCTTATACATCACGCTAACTAAATCCGGAGCTCTTTCTCTCTTTCTCTCTCTCTCTCCCTCTCTCTCTCTCTCGTAGCTCAGCTTGCTTTATCGTGAAATGGATAAAAAAAAAAAATATTTTTACAGCCAGCAAACTATCTGCACTTCTTGAAACTCCCCTAAGCAGATTAAGGCGTTCTTTAAATTATGACCGGCGTAAGAGATTAGCACCAGAACAGGAGGAGACAAATTCATCTTTGGGGATCTGGATGGATAGAGCGAATTAAAGGCTTCTCTGGGAGATTTGCTCAGTGTGTAGTGTGAAATGACTGCTGGAATATTACTATTAATATTACTGAAAACATTCCTAGTGAGTCACTGAAAATATTCCCAGTAACTGATGCCTAGAAAAGTCAAGTGACCTGTCCAAATAGATAAAAAAAGAAAATAAAAATTGGTTGCAATACCACCAACAGCCACCAGGTGGTCCAAAAGACTTTTGTTTAATGCATGGAGTGGTTTGCACACTATTCTAGGGTAGACGTGTGTAGTCCATCCATCCCTCGATTATCCCAATTATATCCCAGTAACATAAACACTTCTGACCTAGAATAGTGTGCAAACTACTTTTGGCACCAAGTGGCTATTTGTTGGTTATTGTGCATGTTCCCGTTATTTCCTTTTTCTGTTTCCTACTTATAAAATCTATTGTTTGCCTTTATATTCAGCAGGCTGACCTAAAGTCTACTGCAGCCCTTCTGGGAGGAATGCCCCTTACATTGGTGATCAGTGGGAAGAATGTTCCTTACATTGGTGATCAGTGAGAAGAATGTTCCTTACATTGGTGATCAGTGAGAAGAATGTTCCTTACATTGGTGGTCAGTGAGAAGAATGTTCCTTACATTGGTGATCAGTGGGAAGAATGTTCCTTACATTGGTGATCAGTGAGAAGAATGTTCCTTACATTGGTGATCAGTGGGAAGAATGTTCCTTACATTGGTGATCAGTGAGAAGAATGTTCCTTACATTGGTGATCAGTGAGAAGAATGTTCCTTACATTGGTGATCAGTGGGAAGAATGTTCCTTACATTGGTGATCAGTGAGAAGAATGTTCCTTACATTGGTGATCAGTGGGAAGAATGTTCCTTACATTGGTGATCAGTGAGAAGAATGTTCCTTACATTGGTGATCAGTGAGAAGAATGTTCCTTACATTGGTGATCAGTGAGAAGAATGTTCCTTACATTGGTGATCAGTGGGAAGAATGTTCCTTACATTGGTGATCAGTGAGAAGAATGTTCCTTACATTGGTGATCAGTGAGAAGAATGTTCCTTACATTGGTGATCAGTGAGAAGAATGTTCCTTACATTGGTGATCAGTGGGAAGAATGTTCCTTACATTGGTGATCAGTGAGAAGAATGTTCCTTACATTGGTGATCAGTGAGAAGAATGTCCCTTACATTGGTGATCAGTGGGAAGAATGTTCCTTACATTGGTGATCAGTGAGAAGAATGTTCCTTACATTGGTGATCAGTGGGAAGAATGTTCCTTACATTGGTGATCAGTGAGAAGAATGTTCCTTACATTGGTGATCAGTGAGAAGAATGTTCCTTACATTGGTGATCAGTGAGAAGAATGTTCCTTACATTGGTGATCAGTGGGAAGAATGTTCCTTACATTGGTGATCAGTGAGAAGAATGTTCCTTACATTGGTGATCAGTGGGAAGAATGTTCCTTACATTGGTGATCAGTGAGAAGAATGTTCCTTACATTGGTGATCAGTGAGAAGAATGTTCCTTACATTGGTGATCAGTGGGAAGAATGTTCCTTACATTGGTGATCAGTGAGAAGAATGTTCCTTACATTGGTGATCAGTGGGAAGAATGTTCCTTACATTGGTGATCAGTGAGAAGAATGTTCCTTACATTGGTGATCAGTGAGAAGAATGTTCCTTACATTGGTGATCAGTGAGAAGAATGTTCCTTACATTGGTGATCAGTGGGAAGAATGCTCCTTACATTGGTGATCAGTGGGAAGAATGTTCCTTACATTGGTGATCAGTGAGAAGAATGTTCCTTACATTGGTGATCAGAGGGAAGAATGTTCCTTACATTGGTGATCAGTGAGAAGAATGTTCCTTACATTGGTGATCAGTGAGAAGAATGCTCCTTACATTGGTGATCAGTGAGAAGAATGTTCCTTACATTGGTGATCAGTGGGAAGAATGTTCCTTACATTGGTGATCAGTGGGAAGAATGTTCCTTACATTGGTGATCAGTGGGAAGAATGTTCCTTACATTGGTGATCAGTGGGAAGAATGCTCATGACCAGGGCATTGTTTTGCTATTCAGCACTGCGCTACTTTTACTGGTAATTGCGCGGTCATGCGACGCTGTACCCAAATTAAATTTATATCATTTTTATTACACAAATATAGCTTTTTTGGTGGTATTTGATCACCGCTGTTTTTTATTTTCCTGTAAATTCTTGTTATTGCTTTTCAATAATAACATACAAAACATTTAGTTACAACCGTAATCACAGAAAAGAAGCACTACAACGCATCAGCCCTAGCAGCCAATACAACTCAGTGGATTTTAAAGTACACTTTTAACACATAGGTAAGAAACATTATGGGCACGGAAAGTACTCATCAAAGTAACGACCAGTCCCCATAACAGAGTAACCAAATATAGAACAGAACCGCCACATCCTCAAACTGGTGAATACAACGACTTCCTTCAAACAGACATTTTAGTGAATTCTGTGGGTCAGAAAAACACAACAATCTGGAGTAAGGCCCAGGAGGAGAGGCTCGGAGGATACATATTCTCATTCAGATACGGTGTACATGTTGCTTACCCAACCACCCCAGACTTTAGCTGCCAAACCTCTACTGGCATATGTGGCTTTATTTAAAGGCAAAGCTTTACCGTAATTAATGCTTTTGAGGCCAGGATAGTCGGGGCGGAATGTATTTTTCCACGAGAGAATAATAAGCTTTCTAGAGCAATAATGTAAGTAGGGTAAGTATCATCTTCGTAGGGGCTAAGGAGTCAACCAGGCCCAGGAGACAAATTTCATCCGAGGGTTGAACATGTAGTGTCATCATGACCGACTGAACACATTGCACGACTTCCAGTCAACATTGCTGAATGGCCGCGCAATTCCAAAAATATGTGGATAAAATCGGCTTGCAAGGAGGTTCAGCGCCAACAGCTTGACGTCTGATTGAGGAAGATCTTGGCCAGTCTGGCTGGAGTTAAATATCTTGAGAAGTATTTTGTTAGGTTACAACCAAAAACATAAATGTATTTTATTGGGATTTTATGTGATAGACCAACACAAAGTGGCTCATAATTGTGAAGTGGAAGGAAAATGATAAATGGTTTTTACATTTTTCTTACAAATAAATATGTGAAAAGTGTGGGGGGCATTTGTATGGCGCCCCCCGGAGTCAATACTTTATAGAACCCCCTTTCTCTGCAATTACAGCTGCAAGTCTTTTTGGGGGTGTCTCTACCAGCTTTGTACATCTAGAGAGGGACATTTTTGCCCATCCTTCTTCGCAAAATATCTCAAGCTCTGTCAGATTGGATGGAGAGTGTCTGCGATCAGCAATTTTCAAGTCTTGCCACAGATTCTCAATGTGATTTAGGTCTGGACTGTGACTGGGCCATTCTAACACATGAATATGCTTTGATCTAAACCATTCCATTGTAGCTCTGGCTGTATGTTTCGGGTCGTTGTCCTCCTGGAAGGTGAACCTCCGCCCCAGTCTCAAGTCTTTTGCAGACTCTAACAGGTTTTCTTCTAAGATTGTCCTGTATTTGGCTCCATCCATCTTCCCATCAACTCTGACCAGCTTCCCTGTCCCTGCTGAAGAAAAGCATCCCCACTAGGGATGAGCCGAACACCCCCCGGTTCGGTTCGCACCAGAACCCGCGAACGGACCGAAAGTTCGCACGAACGTTAGAACCCCATTGACGTCTATGGGACTCGAACGTTCGAAATCAAAAGTGCTCATTTTAAAGGCTAATTTGCATGGTATTGTCCTAAAAAGGGTTTGGGGACCCGGGTCCTACCCCAGGGGACATGTATCAATGCAAAAAAAACTTTTAAAAACGGCCGTTTTTTCGGGAGCAGTGATTTTAATGATGCTTAAAGTAAAAAAAAAAAGTGAAATATTCCTTTAAATATCGTACCTGGGGGGTGTCTATAGTATGCCTGTAAAGTGACGCGTGTTTCCCGTGTTTAGAACAGTCCCTGCACCAAATGTCATTTTTAAAGGAAAAAATCTCATTTAAAACTGCTTGCGGGTTTAATGTCATGTCGGGTCCTGGCAATATGGATGAAAATCAGTGAGACAAACGGCATGGGTACCCCCCAGTCCATTACCAGGCCCTTTGGGTCCTGTATGGATATTAAGGGGAACCCCGCACCCAAACTAAAATAAGGAAAGGCCCTATATACTCTGAACAGCAGTATACAGGCGGTGCAAACAAGACAGGGACTGTAGGTTTGTTGTTAAGTAGAATCTCTTTGTAATTTTGAACGGGTACATTTTTAACGTGTTTAGCTCCAGCCAAAAAATCTTTTCTAAGCTTTTTGGAAAACATAGGGAAGGGTTATCACCCCTGTGACATTTGTTTTGCTGTCTTTCCTCCTCTTCAGAAGATTTCACCTCACTTTTTTGTCCCAATGAAAAATGTTTTTTGAAAATCTCTGGGAACGCGTTGCACAGACCTTTCTGCAAGGCCTCCCGAAGATGTTTCATCCTCTGCTCCCTCTGCGATGGCAAGATAAGGTCCGCAACCTTACCCTTGTAACGTGGATCAAGGAGGGTTGCCAGCCAGTATTGGTCCTTCTCCTTGATACCACGAATACGAGGATCCTTACGCAGGCTTTGCAGGATCAGGGAGGCCATGCAGCGTAGGTTTGCTGAGGCATTCGGTCCGGAGTCCTCTGGGTCACTAAGGACAACAACGTCCGCAGCCACCTCCTCCCAGCCACGTACAAGTCCATGTGTTCCTTGGGACTGATCCCTTAAAGACTGCTGCTGATGCTGAGTGCCAGGCTCCACCTCCATACTGACACAATCTTCCTCCTCCTCCTCCTCCTCCTCCTCCTCCTCGTCCTCTTCCTGTGTGATCGGCGGGCACGCAGGAACACTGTCTGGATAAAGGGGGCCTTGAGAGCTAAGGAAGTCCTCCTCTTCCTGCCTCTGTTCTGCCTCAAGTGCCCTGTCCATTATTCCACGCAGCGTGTGCTCCAACAAGTGGACAAGGGGGACAGTGTCACTGATGCATGCACTGTCAGTGCTCACCATCCTCGTGGCCTCCTCGAATGGTGACAGGACAGTGATCCCTGATCATGGCCCACTGGCGTGGGGAAAAAAAACCAAGCTCCCCTGACCCTGTCCTGGTGCCATAGTCGCACAGGTACTCATTGATGGCCCTCTGCTGCGTGTGCAGCCGCTGCAGCATGGCCAACGTTGAGTTCCACCTGGTGGGCATGTCACAGATTAGGCGGTTCTTGGGCAGGTTAAACTCCTTTTGGAGGTCCGTCAGCCGAGCACTGGCATTATATGACCGGCGGAAATGCACACAGACTTTCCTGGCCTGCCTCAGGACATCCTGTAAGCCCGGGTACCTGCCCAAGAACCGCTGCACCACCAAGTTAAGGACGTGAGCCAAACAGGGCAAATGGGTCAGTTGTCCCTGTCGGAGGGCAGAGAGGAGGTTGGTGCCATTGTCGCAAACCACCATTCCTGCCTTAAGTTGGCGTGGCGTCAACCACCTCTGAACCTGCCCCTGCAGAGCTGACAGAACCTCTGCCCCAGTGTGGCTCCTGTCCCCCAAGCACACCAGCTCAAGCACCGCATGGCATCTTTTGGCCTGCGTACTTGCGTAGCCCCTTGAACGCCTACGGAGCACCGCTGGTTCCGAGGAAGAGGCCATGGAGGAAGAAGAAGAGGAGGGGGTGGAGGAGAGAGGTGTGTCACAATCAGCATTTTGGAGGCGTGGTGGCGGAACAACCTCCAACACTACTGCACCTTGTCCTGCATCCTTCCCAGCTGCCAGCAGAGTCACCCAATGCGCCGTGAAACTTAGGTAACGTCCCTGTCCATGCCTGCTGGACCATGAGTCAGCGGTAATATGCACCTTACCGCTGACCGCCCTGTCCAGCGAGGCATGGACATTGCCTTCCACATGCCGGTAGAGAGCCGGAATCGCCTTCCGTGAGAAAAAGTGGCGTTTGGGTACCTGCCACTGAGGAACCGCACATTCCACAAACTCACGGAAGGGGGCAGAGTCTACCAACTGAAAAGGCAGCAGTTGAAGTGCTAGCAATTTTGCCAAGCTAGCATTCAACCGCTGGGCATGTGGATGGCTGGGAGCAAACTTCTTTCGGCGGTGCAGCAGCTGGGGCAGGGAAATTTGCCTGGTACAATCTGACGTCGGTGTACCAAAAGCAGATTGCCCACAAGTACTTGGCTGTGACACACCTAATTCTACACCTTCATTCCTCTCACTGCAGGTCTCAGAGAGGACTGAAGGTCTAGTGGGGTTGGAAATCTCAGCTGATGAGGAGCAAGGAGAGATCCTCTTTGTTCTTTGGTGTGGGTCTTTTAGATACGCTTGCCAACGAACTGCATGGCAGGTCAACATATGTCTGGTCAAGCATGTGGTACCCAAGCGGGAGATGTTTTGGCCACGCGAGATACGCTTGAGACATATGTTGCAAATAGCAGCGGTGCGATCTGATGCACTCGTCTCAAAAAAGGCCCACACCAAAGAACTTTTTGAATAATGCGCAGAGACTGCAGCGCCCTGCACATGTGGAGCTTTGGGGTGTGATGCAGTCAATGTGCTGCCCTTAGGCTGGCCCCTGGAGGGCATCCTGCCTCGTTGGTGATGTGCCGCCTCCTCCTCCTCCTCCTCCTCCTCTCTCCTATCAGGCACCCACGTTGAGTCAGTGACCTCATCATACCCTCCCTCCTCATCACTGGAGCAAACCTGGCAGTATGCTGCAGCAGGGGGAGCATGACTGCCAGATTGCTGTCCTTCTTGGGCACCCCCTCTGTCCGTGCTCATGTTACTGCCTTCATCGAGCTCAGTATCATCATCAGAGCCTTCCAAACGCTGGGCATCCTCTTGGAGCATGTACCCAACACTGTGGTCAAACAGTTCGAGGGAATCCTCAGGAGGACATGGTGGAGCTAGGGAAGGAGTCACTGATGACATTGAGCTGAGGGAAGAGGCCGCTGCTTTGCCAGACAAAGCACCCTGGGCATGGGTGAGAGAGGATGAGGAGGATGAGGACGGCTTGGTCATCCACTCGACCAAGTCTTCCACATGTTGCGGCTCAACACGGCCAGCTGCCGAAAAAAAGGCCAAGCGTGTCCCATGGCCACGTGCTGATGAGGATGCACCGTCTCCACGACCAGCACTAGACACAGAGCCTGCTTGCCCTCTCTTATTGGCTTGTGACTGTCTGCCTCTCCTTCTTGGCCTTCCAGACATACTAATGGCCTGTAGCTGCACTAAGCTGGGATAGAACACCTGTAATTTTCTTCAGGTAGCTTTATATACTGTAACCAGACAAGCCTGCCTGTCAGTAGGAAGATAACAGGAACGGATCTAGCTGAACACTGTGAGCAGGACGCACTGCACTAAATGTAAATAGCAGGAACGGATCTAGCTGAACACTGTGAGCAGGACGCACTGCACTAAATGTAAATAGCAGGAACGGATCTAGCTGAACACTGTGAGCAGGACGCACTGCACTAAATGTAAATAGCAGGAACGGATCTAGCTGAACACTGTGAGCAGGACGCACTGCACTAAATGTAAATAGCAGGAACAGATCTAGCTGAACACTGTGAGCAGGACGCACTGCACTAAATGTAAATAGCAGGAACGGATCTAGCTGAACACTGTGAGCAGGACGCACTGCACTAAATGTAAATAGCAGGAACGGATCTAGCTGAACACTGTGAGCAGGACGCACTGCACTGAATGTAAATAGCAGGAACGGATCTAGCTGAACACTGTGAGCAGGACGCACTGCACTGAATGTAAATAGCAGGAACGGATCTAGCTGAACACTGTGAGCAGGACGCACTGCACTGAATGTAAATAGCAGGAACGGATGTAGCTGAACACTGTGAGCAGGACGCACTGCACTAAATGTAAATACCAGGAACGGATCTAGCTGAACACTGTGAGCAGGACGCACTGCACTGAATGTAAATAGCAGGAACGGATCTAGCTGAACACTGTGAGCAGGACGCACTGCACTGAATGTAAATAGCAGGAACGGATCTAGCTGAACACTGTGAGCAGGACGCACTGCACTGAATGTAAATAGCAGGAACGGATGTAGCTGAACACTGTGAGCAGGACGCACTGCACTAAATGTAAATACCAGGAACGGATCTAGCTGAACACTGTGAGCAGGACGCACTGCACTGAATGTAAATAGCAGGAACGGATCTAGCTGAACACTGTGAGCAGGACGCACTGCACTGAATGTAAATAGCAGGAACGGATCTAGCTGAACACTGTGAGCAGGACGCACTGCACTAAATGTAAATAGCAGGAACGGATCTAGCTGAACACTGTGAGCAGGACGCACTGCACTAAATGTAAATAGTCTAGATAGAAGATAACAGGAACGGATCTAGCTAAACTGAATACAGTGTATATATATATATGCAACACCTGGGATGCATATATATACACAATACACTGTAAGTGCAGCTAACTGACTGACTGTTCTGCCTAATCTATCTAACTCAAATCAAATGACACTGTCTCTCTCTCTCTCTATCTCTCAGCACACCGGAACACACTACACAGGGCCGCCGTGCAGGCGGCCTTATATAGTGTGGGGCGTGTACTAAATCCCCTGAGCCATAATTGGCCAAAGCCACCCTGGCTTTGGCCAATTACAGCTCTCTCTACTGACGGCGCTGTGATTGGCCAAGCATGCGGGTCATAGTGCATGCTTGGCCAATCATCAGCCAGCAATGCACTGCGATGCCGCAGTGAATTATGGGCCGTGACGCGCCACACGAATTTGGCGCGAACGGCCCATATCGTTCGCAATTCGGCGAACGGGCGAACAGCCGATGTTCGAGTCGAACATGGGTTCGACTCGAACACGAAGCTCATCCCTAATCCCCACCATATGATGCTGCCACCACCATGTTTCACGGTGGGGATGGTGTGTTCAGGGTGATGTACAGTGTTAGTTTTCCGCCACACATAGCGTTTTGCTTTTAGGCCAAAAAGTTGAATTTTGGTCTCATCTGACCAGATCACCTTCTTCCACATGTTTGCTGTGTCCCCCACATGGCTTCTCACAAACTACAAACAGGACTTCTTATGACTTTCTTTCACCAATGTCTTTCTTCTTGTCACTCTTCCATAAAGGGCAGATTTGTGGAGAACACGACTAATAGTTGTCCTGTGGACAGATTCTCCCACCTGAGCTGTGGATCTCTGCAGCTCCTCCAGAGTTACCATGGACCTCTTGGCTCTTCTCTGATGAATGTTCTCCTTGCCCGGCCGGTCAGTTTAGGTGGACGGCCATGTCTTGGTAGGTTTTCAGTTGTGCCATACTCTTTCCATTTTCCGATGATGGATTGAACAGAGCTCCGTGAGATGTTCAAAGCTTGGAATGGTTTTTTATAACCTAACCCTGCTTTATACTTTTCCACAACTTTATCCCTGACCTGTCTGGTGTGTTCCTTGGCCTTCGTGATGCTGTTTGTTCTCTAAAGTTCTCTAACAAACCTCTGAGGGCTTCACAGAACAGCTGTATTTATACTGAGATTAAATTACCCACGGGTGGACTCTATTTACTAATTAGGTGACTTCTACAGGCAAATAGGTTCCACTAGATTTTAGTTAGGGGTATCAGAATAAAGGGGGCTGAATACAAATGCATGCCACACTTTTCACATTTTAAGACCCATTTCACACTGGGGCTTCGCTGCGATAGTGGTAAAGTGCCGATAGTTTTAGCGGCGCTTTACCATCGTTTTGCGGAGCTTTTCGTCCACTAGCGGGGCGCTTTTAACCCCCCGCTAGTTGCCGAACAAAGGGTTAATAGTGTCCATATTGCGGCTCTGCCAAAGCACTTTGCAGGCACTTTCGGCAGCACTGCCCATTCATTTCAATGGGAAAGGCGTTTTGGGAGCGAAACTGCCCGAAAGATGCTGCTTGCTGCTTTTTTCCCCGCACTGCCCCCCCGTGTGAAGGCACTCGGGCTTTCACACTGGGGAGGAATGAGAGGCACTTTTCAGGCACTTTACAGGCGCTATCTTTAGCGCTAAAATGTCTGAAAAGAGCCTTCAGTGTGGAAGGGGTCTTATGTGTAAAACATTTGGAAAACCATTTATCATTTTCTTTCCACTTCTCAATTATGTGTCACTTTGTGTTTGTCTATTACAGAAAATCCCAATAAAATACATTTATGTTTTTGGTTGTAACATGACAAAATGTGGAAAATTTCAAGGGGTGTGAATACTTTTTCAAGGCACTGTATAACCTGTGTGGGAATTTATAGTGAATAAGGTGATCCCTTGTTGACGCAAGTCTAGTGAAGGGGCATCCGACATTGTCATCCCAATTGTCTCTTCTTCCTCTTTATTCCTCTGTTCCCTTTTCTTTCTCTCCATTTCTCTGTATCCCCCTCTTCTCATTGACTTTCTCCTCTTCTCCATCCTCTCTCTTCCTCTCCTTTTACACTTTTTTCTCCTGTTCTCCATTCCTCTTCATCCTCTTCTCCATTCATCTTCTGTATTCTCTTCCTCTCCTCCCCATTCCTCAGGATTCCCTTGTTCTTTTCTTATTTTACTTCTTCTCTACTCTCCTCCCATCTCCTTTCTTTTTCTTTTTTCTCATCACCATTCCTTAGTGTATGTACTTATTCTCTTCTTTTTTCCTCTATGCTTTCTCTCCCTATTCACTCCTACTCATCCACCTATCCAATCTTCTTCCCCCTCTTCCTCCTCCTCTCCATTTTTCTGTATCTTCCCTGCCCTCTTCTCAATTCCTCTGTATCTGCCTTCTCATCCTTTCTATTTCTCTCTTCTTCCTACTTTTCTTCCTCCTCTACTCTATTCCTCTGTATCATTTTCCTCTTCTCTTCTTTTCTTCATCCTTTTCTACCTCCTCTTCTCCCTCTCCACTCTTCTTCCTCTTTATTCCTCCCCTCTTTCTCGTCCACGCTACGTTTCTTAATGCTCTCCATTCTTCTGTACCCTCTTCCTCTCCTCCCGTATCCTCTCCTCTCTCCTCTTTTTTTCCTCCTCCTCTCTATTTCTCTGTACCCTCTTCCTCCTACTCTCCATTCTTCTGCACCCCCTTCCTCTCCTCCCCTATCCTTTCTTCTTCCTCCTCCTCTCCATTCTTCTGTACCCTCTTTCTCTCCTCCCCTATCCTCTCCTCTCTCCTCTTTTTTTCCTCCTCCTCTCTATTCCTCTGTACCCTCTTCCTCCTACTCTCCATTCTTCTGCACCCCCTTCCTCTCCTCCCCTATCCTCTCTTCTTCCTCCTCCTCTCCATTCTTCTGTATTCCTTTCCTCTCCTCCCCTATCCTCTTCTTCCTCCTCTCCATTCTTCTGTATCCCCTTCCTCTCCTCTGTTTTCCTCCTCCTCCTCTCCATTCTTCTGTATCCCCTTCCTCTCCTCACTTTTTCCTCTTCCTCTCTTTTCCTCTGTACCCTCTTCCTCCTCCTCTCCATTCTTCTGTATCCCCATCCTCTCCTCTGTTTTCCTCCTCCTCCTCTCCATTCTTCTGTATCCCTTTCCTCTCCTCACTTTTTCCTCTTCCTCTCTTTTCCTCTGTACCCTCTTCCTCCTCCTCTCCATTCTTCTGTATCCCCTTCCTCTCCTCTGTTTTCCTCCTCCTCTCTTTTCCTCTGTACCCTTTTCCTCCTCCTCTCCATTCTTCTGTATCCCCATCCTCTCCTCTCCTCCCCTATCCTCTCTCCTCTCCTCTTCCTCCTCCTCTCCATTCTTCTGTATCCCCATCCTCTCCTCTCCTCTCCTATCCTCTCCTCTTCCTCCTCTACTCCATTCTTCTGTATCCCCATCCTCTCCTCTCCTTCCCTATCCTCTCTCCTCTCCTCTTCCTCCTCCTCTCCATTCTTCTGTATCCCCATCCTCTCCTCTCCTCCCCTATCCTCTCCTCTTCCTCTCCATTCTTCTGTATCCCCATCCTCTCCTCTCCTCCCCTATCCTCTCTCCTCTCCTCTTCCTCCTCCTCTCCATTCTTCTGTATCCCTATCCTCTCCTCTCCTCCCCTATCCTCTCCTCTTCCTCCTCTACTCCATTCTTCTGTATCCCCATCCTCTCCTCTTCTCCCCTATCCTCTCTCCTCTCCTCTTCCTCCTCCTCTCCATTCTTCTGTATCCCTATCCTCTCCTCTCCTCCCCTATCCTCTCCTCTTCCTCCTCTACTCCATTCTTCTGTATCCCCATCCTCTCCTCTTCTCCCCTATCCTCTCTCCTCTCCTCTTCCTCCTCCTCTCCATTCTCCTGTATCCCCTTCCTCTCCTCATTTTTTCCTCTTCCTCTCTTTTCCTCTATACCCTCTTCCTCCTCCTCTCCATTCTTCTGTATCCCCATCCTCTCCTCTTCTCCCCTATCCTCTCTCCTCTTCCTCCTCCTCTCCATTCTCCTGTATCCCCTTCCTCTCCTCTCTTTTTCCTCCTCATCTCTATTCCTCTGTACCCTCTTCCTCCTCCTCTCCATTCTTCTGTATCCCCATCCTCTCCTCTTCTCCCCTATCCTCTCTCCTCTCCTCTTCCTCCTCCTCTCCATTCTTCTGTATCCCCCTCCTCTCCTCTCTCTTTCCTCCTCCTCTCTATTCCTCTGTATTCTCTTCCTCTCCTCTCTTCTTCTTCCCCTCTGTATCATCTTCATCTCATCTCCTCTCCCCTCCATCCCCCTATATCCCCCTCCTCTCCTTCCCTCTTCTTCCTCCTCTTTTTTCTTTCTCTGAGTCCTCTTCTCCTCTCCTTCCCCCACCTCTCTATCCTTCTGTATCATCGTGCTCTCCTCTCCTTTACCCATAAGTGCTCTATATTGTGATCCTCGGAACCTCTGAGAATAAGAGATGGCGCAGAATTTTATTTAATAAAAAGAACATTTTATTTGAAGCTTTTTTTTGATCATCTCCGGAAAACCGATTTGGGCGTTTTTGATGAACGGTGAAAACATAAAAGGGCCGTTTCTTGAAAAGCTGGGAGCGTCTCCAGAAACGAGGGACAGTTGGCAGCAGCGGTGACGGGGGACTGCGGGGCCGCGGCCGCTCCTCCTTTATTACATTCCCCATGCTGCTTTTATTGTGCTGTGCTTTGTTTTGTCCTTATGCTGAGTCAGGCTTTGTAGATAAGTAAATACAGAAGTTATGGCTGAAGACAGTTTATCTCAGTAAGCAGCAATCTTCTCCTCTAATCACACATCCGATATGCGGTGACAACGCTGTCCATCTATCAATCAGGCCGCCTCTATCTCCTCACAGACATTTCCACCTCTTCAATTTTTAAGCAGCTCCGATGTTTATGGAAGTGGGGACCCGTAATGGGTTTTTCTGCTGGTGGAGGCAATTTTGTAACCCGTCCGGAGAAGTGTTTATTCCGATTATGAGATCACTGCGCCTTTTATATATACATCTTTTTTTTTTTTTTTTATATTATTTAATCATAAACTGTCAGAGATCCCGAGTGAATGGATGGCGGATTATTTCTGAAGTTTTTATTGCAATTTTTTTTTTTTTTGCACAAATTAAAACTGTTTAAAAAGAAAACTTTCAGAAAAAAAAATCCCTTCTTCCCATGTGCAATGAGTACTGGAGACTGGAGGGGTGTCATCATTTGTATCTTTACCCCCCCCCTTTCCTGCCCAGGCCAATTTACAGCTATCAGCGCTGTTGCACTTTGAATGACAATTGTGCATCCATGCAACATTGTACCCAAATGTCAATTTTATCATTTTCTTTTTACCATTCTTCACGCAAATGGAGCTTTTTTTTTTTTTCATTATTTTAAGAAAAAGGACATAACATTAAAAAAAAAAAAAAAAAAAAAGAATTTCCAAATTCAAAAGAATTGAATAATTCAACATATTAAAAAAAATTTGAATGACAATTGTGCGTCCATGCAACATTGTACCCAAATGTCATTTTTATCTTTATTTTTTTTTTTACCATTTTTTCACACAAATGGAGCTTTTTTTTATTTATTTATTTTTTTTTTGTTTTTTTTTTTTTGTTTTACTTTTTTAAATTATTTTAAGAAAAAAGACATAACATTAAAAAAAGAATTTCTAAATTCAAAAGAATTGAATAATTCAACATATAAAAAAAAATTGAACGACAATTGTGCATCCATGCAACATTGTACCCAAATGTCATTTTTATCATTTTCTTTTTACCATTCTTCACGCAAATGGAGCTTTTTTTTTTTTTTACTTTTTTTTTTAATTTTAAGAAAAAGGACATAACATTAAAAAAAAAGAATTTCCAAATCCAAAAGAATTGAAGAATTTAACCTATAAAAAAAATACAACCATATACATTACATATTTACATGACATATTACATTTAACAATTGACATTTTAACATTTAAGATTCCTAAAGTATAATAAGTTGAAGTATACCAAGTTAGATCTACTCTTCTACTCTGGAGTTTCCCACTCCCAACATCCAATTTTGACGGTTTATACCATTTATGCAAAGAGGGACGGTGAGAGAGAGAGAGAGGTAAAAGAGGGAGGGGAAAAAGGGGGGGGGGGGGGAGACTAAAACTCACAAAAAAAATAAAAATTTAAAAAAAAAGTAGAAAAAAGAAGGGGGGAAAAAATCCCCAAAGTTAATATCTCAGTGCTCCTATAATAAATTTAAAATTTCTCAATTAATTAAGGGGTAGGTCAGTGGAGGGTTTCCTTTGTCCCTACCCTCCCATTGCATCCTATTACAGTGAGTCTCTCTTTCCCAAGTACTCCAAATCTTAACTTAACCTAATAACCCATAAAGTGTTGTTTATATATAATTTATTAAACTATAATTCACTCTTCCCTTAATTCCGCAATACCTGGAGCTTTCTTTTGGTGGTATTTAACCACTTCAGCCCTGGACGGATTTACCACCCCCCCCCCCCCCCCCCCCTCCTGCCCAGTCCTATTTTTGCGATACAGCACTGCGTCGCTTTAACTGACAATTGCGCTGTCATGCGACACTGCACCCAAACAAAATTTACGTCCTTTTGTTCCCACAAATAGAGCTTTCTTTTGGTGGTATTTGATTACCTTCGCGTTTTTTATTTTTTGCGTTATAAACAATAAAAGAGCGTCAATTTTGAAAAAAAAAAAAAACAATATTTTTTTTCTTTTTGCTATAATAAATATCCACAAAAAAAAAATCAGTTTAGGCCAATATGTATTATTCTACATATTTTTGGTTAAAAATAAACATATCTTGATTGGTTTGCATAAAACTTATAGCATCTACAAAATAGGGATAGATTTATTTTTTACTTTTATCTATAATAAAGATCCAAAAAATAAAATCTATTTTCTTCATCAGTTTAGGCCAATATGTATTATTCTACATATTTTTGTTAAAAAAAATTGCAATAAGCATATATTGATTGGTTTGCACATTTTGGTAATTAATGATCTTTCTTCATGAATTTAGGCCAAAATGTATTCTGCTACATTTCTTTGGTGGAAATAACCCAAATCAGTGTATAATATTTACTCTGTAGGAAGTTAGAGCCCTTGCACACTGGGGCGGTTTGCAGGCGCTTTTGCGCTAATAATATCGCCTGCAAACCGACCCGAAAGTGCCGCTGCTTTAATTCCAGTGTGAAAGCCCCGAGGGCTTTCACACTGGAGCGATGCGCTGACAGGACGGTAAAAAAAGTCCTGCTAGCAGCATCTTCGGAGCGGTGAAGGAGCGGAGTGTATACCGCTTCTTTACCGCTTCTGCCCATTGAAATCTATGGGACGGCGCGGCTATACCGCCGGCAAAGCGCCTCTGCAGAGGCGCTTTGCGGTGGTATTTAACCCTTTCTGGGCCGCTAGCGGTGGGTAAAACCGCCCCCCTAGCAGCCGAATACCGACGGTAAAACGCCCCTAATAATAGTGGCGTTTTACCGCCGACGCCGCCCCGCCCCAGTGTGAAAGGGCTCTTACAGTCCACAAACTTTGGTATATATATCTGGAAATCAATCAATTCTGATGTACTGACGGCCGATCTCCTTTCTTGAGGCCGAAAATGTCAGGACAGTACAAATACCTCCCCAAGTGATCCCTTTTTGGAAAGTAGACAGTCCCAGGTATTTTGTAAGAGGCATGTTGAGTTTTTTGAAGTTGTAATCTTTTGTCACAATTTTTTTTGAAAAAAAAAGAAATAAAGAAAAAATGTTTTTTCATAATTTTTAAATACTTTTTGCATACATAGCATCACCATATAACTGGTCTGGTGTTGATCAAGTAAAGTGACTGGTTGCAATATGAAAATATATATATATATAAATAAATAAAGAGGAAAAAAAAATGTAAAAAAGAAAAAAAAATGTAATAAAAATAAATAAATATATATATGTGTGTGTGTGTGTATATGTATGTGTATATATATATATATATATATATATATATATATATATATATATATATATATATATATATATATATATATATATATATATATATATATATATATATATATATATATATATATATATATATATATATATATATATATATATATATTATTATACAGGATTTATATAGCGCCAACAGTTTACGCAGTGCATATATATATATATATATATATATATATATATATATATATATATATATATATATATATATATATATATATATATATATATATATATATATATATATATATATATATATATATATATATATTATTTATTTATTTATTATTTTTTTTTTGTAAAAATTGTAAAAAAGAAAAAAAATTTAATAATAAAAAATATATATATATATATATATATATATATATATATATATATATATATATATATATATATATTTTATTACATTTCTTTTCTTCGGGGAGATGATCAGGATTTTTGTTTTTTTTTTTTTTTTGTTTACGCTATGACTGCTTATACCTGTTAGTTTTACATTGATAAGCAACCCATTTTGCTACATGAAAACCATTCATTGTTTACTATTGTGGTTAGCTGCGATTGGCCTGTACCATGCGATTATTGTGACCAATCACAGAGCTCATCACAATAGTAAACAATGAAAGGCATGAATCAAAGCCTTTTATTGTTTACAAATGTCATGTGATCTGCTGTGATTGGGCACACCATCAGAACGGTAAAGTGATCTGTCCAGTGGACACGGTGGGTGACAGATCGCGCCAGAGCACGGCCCATGGGACATGCGTGGGACATGCTCCTGGGTCATATATGACGTCCTCCCAGGATAGTAGTGCTCCCGCTCAGCCATTATATTACAGTAGGCTAGGTGGGAGGGGGTTAAACTTCTCTTGACACCTAGATACAATAAACAAGATATTTAAAAAAGAAAAAAAAATTGTGACTTAATCTGTCTCAGAATGGATCATGGACTGCTACCAATCAAGTTACAGACCCCAAGGACCACAATGTTCCCCTTTCACGAGGGTTCAGGCAGGGAGACAGACGTACTTGTTAGTGCCCTTACAAGTTTTATTGGTCAATCACAAGAGGCCCAGGCCTTCTTCATCGTGTTTGCTCCTGTCTACATTGTCCCCAGCTGCTCCTTTGGTCTGATGAGTGCTATTGAAGAGCGAGAACCATGAAGAGACTTTCTGGCCTTCCTCCCACTGACACCAACGAAAGGGCAAAATTTCTCTTACTGACACCAAGATAGGACATTGTTTGCTCCCACTGGATACCATGACATTTTCTACTCCCACTGACTCTAGTCTGGCCCCCCTAAAGTATGACACACAGTAGACTGGCCGGACCTTTGTTTAGAAAGTTTGAAGACCCCTGTCCTAGAACAATCTTGTTTTGAACCTTGTTTCTGGTGAACCTTGAATCCTTTGCTCCTCCCATGAACTTCCTGATTTAAGCTTTGCATTTGGACTTGCTGTTTGCCTAATTATGTACAGACCTTCAGCTGTGCTTATGTCCATTACCACTTGTTACTGACCCTTGACTTGTTCCTCAAGTACGCTTCTGCTTGATCCAAACCTACAACCATTCATAATTGACCTTTGGCTTGTTCCTCAACTTCGCTTCCTCTTTATGCCATCCTGCAACCACTTGTTACTGAACTTTGGCTTGTTTACTGACTACGTGTCTGCTCGATCCATACCTGCTATATCTGCCACTGGACCCCAGGTTGCTCACCTCCTGGTGGGGCAATCCTGATCACCACAACCTGGTACTGCCACGCAGCAAAATCCATCTCCACCATCAAGAGCTCTGATGAATACCAGTTAGTGCTTAGACCCCGCACCTCGGGTGAGCCTGTGTCATATGCCAGGGTGACCTGCTCGTGTACTTATCCAGCTGGTCAGTGGGAGCCTCTCTACTGCTATAGATACTGGTCTCCAAACATGACTCCTGACAGCCCCTGTGTACAAAGTCAGCTCCATAAAGACATGGTGTGACCAGTTTGATGTGGAGGAATTTGAGAGTGACCTCAACCCTACTGAGCACCTTTGGGATGAAGTGGAACTCTGATCGTAAGCCAGGTCGTCTCATTCACCATCAGTACCCGAACTCACAAATGTTCATTTGACTGAGTGGACACAAATTCCCACAAAAGAGTGAAGACAGCTCCATAAAGACATAGTTTAACAATTTTTATTTATCAAAACATTTTCAATAACACATTTATCCAGTTAAAATACATCCAGATAATAAAGCAGTTTATCATTTTTATCCGAACATCATTCAAATTCTTTTTTCATTTTGTATCTTCATACTTTTAAATCAAGGATGTAAAACTTATATCTAAGAAAAACCAAAAAAAAAAACAAAACAAAACTTATTTACCCCCCCCCCCCCCTCACTTCCCCGCATTCATACCCATTCATACACAACAAAAAAAAAAAAAAAATAAATAAATAAATAAATAAATAAATAAATAAATAAAAGGGAAGACCCTATAGAGGGGGATCTCTTCCAATTATATTCTTTGTTATTTTTATATTGTCCTCAAAAGTCTCGATGAGGCTCTAAATTCCTCCCATCTTGCTCACACCTTTAATGTTTGTTTTTTCAGCCCTTCTTCTATTATCATTCTTTCTTCCAGGGTACGCATCTCCATCATCTCACACTCCCATTCCTTAACAGACGGCGCAAGTGTGTTTTTCCATTTTCTAGCTATAACTGTCCGGGCTGCTGTCAAAAAGTATTTCAAAATTCCTTTTTTTATATTCTTTATTGATCCTGGGATCATGGATAACACTGCTATTTGTATTTCTGGATACAGGTTGGTCCCCGTCAGTGCTCTAAAGATTTCAAATATTTTTTGCCAGAATGGTTGGATTTCTGAGCAATAATACCAAATATGTGACATTGTGCCCTGGGTTAAATGACATCTCCAGCAGATGTCTGTGTTGTCCAAGTTCATTTTATGTAAGTCCACAGGGCATCTATACCATCTAGCTAAAATTTTGTAGTTTCTTTCCTGATGTTTGGTCGATATTGAGAGTTTATGAGTCGCTATAATTGCTTTTTCCCACATTTCTCTAGGAAATTCTATTCCCAGCTCTATTTCCCATTTTTTAATATAGGGTAACGTCTGTCTATTATTTTCTGAGATTAAATATTTGTAAATCTTAGATAAGACATGGGTAGGTCTAAGTTCTTGCAAAAAAATTTTCTCCAAATTTGTCAAAGGCCTATCTATTATGGATTCTCTTGTTAAAGACTCTATATACTTCTGTAGCAGGCCGTATTGCATCCATTTATGTCTGTGATCTACCCCCAATTTTTCCAATGGGAGGAGTTTATTCTCTTCCATCGTTTCTATTATCCTAGTGTCCCCGCTTCTTTTCCAATGTTTTAGCTTCGAGTGTCAGTGGGAACTCTGGGTTGCTGAATAGTGGGGTCATTGGGCCTCTATAAGTAGATCCAATCTTTCTTTTTATTAAGTTATCCCATACTTTTAATGTTGATACCACTAGGGAGGGCATCTCCCTCTCCAGTGGTCTTTGCGTTTTTTTAATCCAAGGGAGTGATTTTAATTTGAAAGCTGTAATCTCCTCTTCGAGCTCCACCCACTGTTTATTATTTCTGTTGTGAAACCAGTCTACCATTCTTGTTATCATTATTGCTCTGAGGTACATATCTATATCTGGGAGGGCAAGGCCACCCTCTTCTTTTGTTTTAATTAACACCGTTCTTTTAATTCTGGGAGTCTTGCCTCCCCAGACAAATCTTCCTATTATTCTATGCAATTTAACCAGAGTATTTGTTGCGGGAAAGATAGGTATTGCTTGAAGGATATATAGTATTTTGGGCAGTATATCCATCTTTATTATATTTATTCTACCCATCCAGGAGAACATCCCCTTTTCATATTGTTGTAGTGATCTCGTAATTTTTTGTACCATTGGGACATAATTAACCTCCTGTAACTTATCTAGATCAGAAGGGATATAAGTACCCAAATATTTAATTGTGTTCTCTTGCCATTTAAATGAGAAATCTTTTTTAAGGAGTTCCACCATAGCGTTCGGTAAATTAATATTCAGAGCCTCAGATTTATTATAATTTACTTTAAAATTGCTCAATATACCAAATCTGTTAAATTCAGTTATCAAATTTGGTATTGATATCAATGGATTTGTGATATATAGTAATATATCGTCTGCGTATACAGACATTTTATACATCTTATCTCCTACTTTAATTCCCTGTATATCTGTATTTTTCCGAATCGCTATTAATAAATGCTCCATCACTAGTGTATACAGTATTGGGGATAGCGGGCAGCCCTGACGGGTTCCGTTTGTTATGGGAACTGACTCCGATAAGTCGCTGTTTGCTCGTTTCCTCGCTGTAGGATTTTTGTATAGGGCCATTATTTTGTCCAAAAGTATGGGACCTATTCCCCACTGTATAAGGGTCTCTCTGAGGAAACTCCATCCCACCCTGTCAAATGCTTTCTCAGCATCAATCGCCAATAGACAGGATGGGATGGAGCTCCTTTTTACATGCTCCATCAATGTGAGTGTTTTTAGAGTGTTATCCCTTGCTTCTCTCCCCTCTATAAAGCCCACTTGATCTAAGTGTATGGACACGGGCATTAATGGGGCAAGTCTATTGGCAATTATTTTAGCATACACTCTTAAGTCAATGTTTATTAGAGAGATAGGTCTATAATTTCCACATAGAGTATGATCTTTTTCTGGTTTGGGTATAAGTGAAATGTAGGCCTGCATACTTTGTGGAACAAGGGGCTGTAGTGTAGATATTGCATTAAATGTCTGTCTCATAATTGGGACAAGTTCTTTTTTAAATGTTTTATAAAATCTCGGGGTAAAACCGTCAGGGCCTGGACTTTTCCCTGGTACTAATGCATCAATTACATTTTGTATTTCTATCTCAGAGAAGTCTTGATCTAGTTGTATTCTATCTGTCGGAGCTAATACAGGGAGTGCTGTTTCTCTCATGTATTGTTCTATGTTTTGTTGGATGCTCTTTGAGTCTCTATTCGTAATATTATTAGGGATATTATATAATTTTGTATAAAAAGTCTGGAACTCTCTCAATATCTCTTTTGGGTCGTATCTCATATTACCTTTATCCGATCTGATCTTAACAATAGGCTGTATATTGCCCCGATGACGCAGAGCTCTGGCGAGGAGTTTACTTGGTTTGTTACCCTGTTGGTAGTATAGGGCACGGTTACTATCTCTTATACGTAAGGTTTGTTCATCAATCAAGGTTTTTAATTCTATTTTTTTCTCTGTTAACTCCATTAGTATTTCGCGTACTGGATTTTGTTTGTGTTGAGCTTCTATTATGGGTATTTCTTTTAATAGTTGGGCTATTTTGTTGCCTTTTGATTTTTTCAATCTAGCCCCGTGTTTTATAAAAAGGCCTCGGATTACACATTTTAATGTTTCCCATTTCATAGGTAGCGAAGTAGTATCTTCTCTGTGGTCGTGCAGGAAATCTGATATTGCCTTCCTTATTTCTATCACACAAGTCTCATCATGAAGCAAGTTATCATTGAGCTTCCAATTCCCTTTCTTGTTACTACCCTTAAGCAAATCCAGAACCAAAAATACGGGTGCATGATCTGACCATATCGAACTACCTATTTCAGAGGATGAAGTTACCGCCATCCCCATTTGGTTTATCAAAAAAAAGTCTAATCTATGGTATGTCTTATGTATTATTGAGTGAAATCCCTATCTGTTGGGTGTAGTGCCCTCCATATATCAATCAACTGGTATTTAGCTATCGTATCCAAAAAGTTTTTCTTCTCTCTGCCCATCTGTATTATCGAAGATGCTGTAGTATCCATTTCCCTATCAAGTACCAGATTAAAATCTCCTCCAATTATTATTATCCCTTCAGCTTTTTCCATAAGCTGTTCTAACATTTGTGTTCCTGCTTTATATTGTCCTTGATTAGGTAGATATATGTTAATGAATGTATACTTTTTGCCGTATATAATAAGTTTGAGTAATATTGCTCTTCCATCCTTATTATGCCATTCTTCTAGCAATTGGTGAGGTATTGTTTTATGTATTGCTATAGAGACGCCTTTTGATTTTGAATATCGAAAGGAGTCATGATACCAGGTAGTGTAGAATCTGTTTTGCAGGTTTGGGACGTGGTCTGCACGGAAATGCGTCTCCTGGAAAAAGATTACCCCCACTTTTTGTTTATGAAGAGAGTACAGGACCTGTGATCTTTTTGATGCTGAGTTGAGACCTCTAATGTTGTACGAACATATTTTCATATTTTAGGACCAATAGAGCCGTTAAGAAGAGAAAGAAAAAGGAAAAAAAAAAAAAAAAGTTTGATGTGGAGGAATTTGAGTGTCCGGCACAGAGTCCTGACCTCAACCCTACTGAGCACCTTTGGGATGAAGTGGAACTCCGATCGTAAGCCAGGTCGTCTCATTCACCATCAGTACCCAAACTCACAAATGTTCATTTGACTGAGTGGACACAAATTCCCACAAAAGAGTGAAGACAGCTCCATAAAGACATAGTTTGATGGGTTTGGTGTGGAGAAACGTGAATGTCCTGCACAGATCAATGACCTCAACCCTACTAAACAACTTTGGGATGAATCAGATTGCCAATTGTAAGCCAGGTCTTCTCATCCAAAATCAGCAGCTGACCCAACAAAAGGCCACAAATTACCCACAGACACCCTCCAAAATCTAGTGGAAAGTCTTCCCAGAAGAGCAAAGGCTGCAATAGCCACAAAGGGGGCAACTCCATATTAATGGCTATGAAGGATGAGCATAGGCAACCCCATATTATCTGTGATGGAGTTGGGGGGTAAGCATCTCCATATAAATGCCCATGGTTTTGGAATATTGGAGTTGGTTTTATTGTCAAAGCTTAATTGAACAAGCTGATGTTATAAGTTTACATAAATCAACCTTACAATGTCCAAAAATCTCATATAGGTGTGATGGTCGGGGTCCACTAACTTTTCCCATTATAGGCTAATGGAAAAGGGCAACAGAAAACACTCCTGTGGACACATTATGGCTGAATTTCGAAGAGAATTGAGGAGCTATACTCAATTAATCTTACTGTGTTAGCTCTGATTACCTGGTCATGTGCATATAAAATTATTAAACACGAATTTGCTGTTTACATGATTGGGTGAATTAAGGGAATCATCATTTATTGTGTGCAGATTCTCAACTCTCAATTTAGAATTTCCGAAATTTTGAATTTTAAAATTTCCGAATTTTCAATTTTCTGAATTTTCAAAATTTCGGAAATTGGAAAATTGGAAAATCCGAAGATTCTAAATTTCAGAAATTTTGAATTTCTGTATTTTCGAAAATTCTTCACTTCGGAATTTCGAAAATTCAGATATTCGAAAATTTGAATATTTGAAAATTCAGAAATCTGAAAATTCGGCAATTTGAAAATCTGGATTTTCGAATTTCCAAAAAGAGCAAAAAAAAAACCGAATGAAACTAAAACAAGCAAATTTTTTGTCAGTGTACATGTCTACACACCACCTGACATTCCAGCATTCTTCCCTTGCTAAATGGACCACAGCTTGACAAGACTGTTGATTTATGTTTTATTATAGATGTACATTGTCTTCCACAAGGAACCGCCCCTGAAGAAAGGACAAGTTCCTGAAACGCGTCGGACGTAATTTCCATCTAGGAGACAATCATTATTTGTATTTAGTATTTAGTGTATTTTTTGTATATTCTGATGTTGTTCTTGAATAGCCAAATTGCAATCTTGATGCGGATATTGGCTTTTTATTGGCTTTTTTTAAAAATCATTACTTGGTCGTGTACCATTACCCAGTTGCCTTTAAAATCCCAATCCTCCTTGGGGGACCCCTTCTCACATAAGACTGTTGTAAAGGACAATACTTATCTTATTTTTAGTCTTTGTTTTGCTTTCTCACCCTAAAGCAGGCCCAAAATTATGCAAAATTATGCAATTTTCTTTCCTACAATAAAAGAAAATCGCTCGATTCCCCCCTCAGCGCTGTTTAGTGTTGATGAGGAAATCCGTCCCACGGGGGGGGGGGGGGGGGGGGGTGTGGAGAACCGTCCCCGCTGGGATAACACAGTGATTTATGGTAGCTGCTATGATTGCATGCTAGTTGGTGTATGTGAATGCGCTACTCCCTTAATATACCACCACCTGTAATGCTTATCAACTACCAATTTACAAATGTTTCATGTGCATAAGTTTAAAATTTTAGATCAATAAATCATATATCCATTCAATACATATACATATAACAAAAAGTCCTTCAGATATGTTGCAAAGTCTTGTAACCATTAAAGTGACTGACGTGCTCCTATATTGCTTCAATATTCATATGTGACTGAGTGGGACCCTCCACCATTCAGATTGGCCACTCACCAGATACTTCACTAGGGGTACGCCTTTGGTTCATTCAGGGATAACCACTCCACCTAGGTACCACTTCTCACCGGTTAAAAACTTGTGTTCTAATGCTCCTCATAGGAAAGCATAGGGACAAAAGGCGATCATAGCGCAATATGTTTGAACCATTTATTTTTAAAAAATTCCAAAGGTTAAAATCACTCACATTTAAAAGTGCCCTCGAGCCGGCACGAAGCTTATCCAGCAGTTACGGACGAGTGGCTATTAGCATGGTTCGCCTGGTGTTAGTGTGCGGCCTCCACGCTCGGATTGCGCTCCAAGCCTCGTTTCCGTTTTCGTCCGGTCACGTGATGCATAAAATTCTCCCAGCAGCCTCTACGCGTTTCGCATCATCAAATGCGTGATTGCATGCTAAACATCTGATATGCTGGCTGTACCTAAGTTGATCGATTGATCGACTTGGGTACAATCAGTCCGCCCCTAGATGGATCGAATCTTGACCGATCACTGCTGAACCGGCTTAGATTAGATCCATCTATGGCTGGGTTAACCACTTTAAGACCAGGCCAATAAAATGGGGATCGTTGCAATATTTAATGTCGCACCATTTTTGCACAGCGGTCTTCCGAGCTTAATTTTTTTGAGATTACACTTTTTTCAATTAACTACTTGCTGACCAGCTGCCGGCTCTATTGCGCGAATCGCCGTACCGGTGCGGAGCTTTGTTCAATAGCTATAGCAGGCGCGTGCACGCGTTGCTAGAGCCGATGCACGTGGCCGGGGGGGCCACGATGTCCGCCCACCCGCGATCGCTCCCCAGAGAGCCAGAACGGGGATCTGTCAATGTAAACAAATCAGATTCCCGTTCTGTCAGGAGAGTAGAGAGCGATCTGCTGTTCCTAGTGACCAGGAACAGCGATCTCACTCCTCCTCCAGTCAGTCCCCTCCCCTCCACAGTTAGAAGCACCTCCCTAAGACACACATTTAACCCCTTGGTCGCCCCCTAGTGTTAATGCCTTCCCTGCCAGTGACATTTACACAGTAATCAGTGCATTTTTATAGCACTGATCGCTGTATAAATGTCACTGGTACCAAAAAAGTGTCAAAAGTGTTCGATCTGTCCGCCGCAATGTCGCAGTCCCGCTAAAAATCCCTGATCACCGCCACCACCGGCGGTCAAAATTTTTTACAGGTTATTTGTTTAGAGTTACAGAGGAGGTCTAGGGCTAGAATTATTGGTCTCACTCTAAAGATCGCGACGATAACTCACATGTGTGGCGCGAGCACTGTCTACATATGTGGGAGCGACTTACGTATGCGTTCACTTCTGCGCACGAGCACGGAGGGATGGGGAGCTCTAAATTTTATTTTTATTTTTACAGTGTCCCTTTTTTTTTTTGCCACTTTTTTTCCTATTACAAGGAATGTAAACATCCCTTGTAATAGAAATAAGAATGACAGGTCCTCTTGATTGAGAGATCTGGAGGCCAAAAAGACCTCAGATCTCACATTTACCTTTAAAAGCAAAAAAATTTTTTTAAAAATCATTCCTTTAAGGCCGAAAGGCGGACGTGATGTCAGAGGTCACTCCGGTCCTCCAAGGGCATAGAGCCGAGTGGGGCTATCTTGCCCTCACTCGGCTTTACTGCCCAGGCATCTGATGGATCAGATCGGAGCGGCTCCGGGCTAACTGAGGGGTCCGGAAAGCCCCGAGACGACCGGGAAGCTGAGGGAGGGGGCACCTCTCCTTCCACCTCTAAAAGTGATCCCGTGGTAAATCCGCCGCTGAGATATTATATTATATATAATATTTTAGCTGTATATTTCCTGTTACTACCATAACCCACCACCATAGAATAATCCCAAATAAATTCTGCTGCTCCTGACAATTGCAGCGATACCACATATGTGTATGTTATGCTTTGTTTGTACCCATAGTACAGCCCCAACAATAGTGCGCACTGACCTATGTCAAACCTTGATCTAGCAAATTTTTTAATTTATTTTTGTATTATTTTTTTTTTACACACTTTTGTTTATTTACATCTTCATCTCCTGCAAGGAGAGAAAGATACAATGTATCTTTTTTTTTTTTCTCAATTCAGAAGCAAAAGAAAAAAACAGGCATGGACTGCACAGTGACTGATCACTGTGATAGCCAACCAGAGGCTATCACGGCGATCAGGTGACCAGAACTGGCAGTCCTGGGTCACGATCATTAGTACGAGACTCGGAGATCCCAATTAAATTATTATTAAATAGCCCACTGACACCAATGTTGGGGTTATTATTGCCTCCACTGAAACCAAAGCTGGAAATTATTATTGCGTCCACTAACACCAATGTTGGGGGTATTATTGCGTCCACTGACACCAATGTTGGGGGTATTATTGCGTCCACGGACACCAACGTTGGGGGTATTATTGCGTCCACGGACACCAACGTTGGGGGTATTATTGCGTCCACTGACACCAATGTTGAGGGTATTATTGCATCCACTAACATCAATGTTGGGGGTATTATTGCGTCCACTGACACCAATGTTGGGGGTATTATTGCGTCCACTGACACCAATGTTGGGGGTATTATTGCGTCCACTGACACCAATGTTGGGGGTATTATTGCGTCCACTGACACCAATGTTGGGGGTATTATTGCGTCCACTCAAACCAAAGCTGGAAATTATTATTGCGACCCCCAACACCAATGCTGGAGGTTAGTATTGTGTCCACTGACACCAATGTTGGAGGTTAGTATTGTGTCCACTGACACCAATGTTGGGGGTATTATTGCGTCCACTGACACCAATGTTGGGGGTATTATTGCGTCCACTGACACCAATGTTGGAGGTTAGTATTGTGTCCACTGACACCAATGTTGGGGGTATTATTGCGTCCACTGACACCAATGTTGGGGGTATTATTGCGTCCACTGACACCAATGTTGGGGGTATTATTGCCTCCACTGACACCAATGTTGGGGGTATTATTGCCTCCACTGACACCAATGTTGGGGGTAATATTGTCTCCACTCAAACCAAAGCTGGAAATTATTATTGCGACCCCTAACACCAATGTTGGAGGTTAGTATTGTGTCCACTGACACCAATGTTGGGGGTATTATTGCGTCCACTGACACCAATGTTGGGGGTATTATTGCGTCCACTGACACCAATGTTGGGGGTATTATTGCCTCCACTGACACCAATGTTGGGGGTATTATTGCCTCCACTGACACCAATGTTGGGGGTATTATTGCCTCCACTCAAACCAAAGCTGGAAATTATTATTGCGACCCCTAACACCAATGCTGGAGGTTAGTATTGTGTCCACTGACACCAATGTTGGGGGTACTATTGTGTCCACTGACAGCAATGCTGGAGGTTAGTATTGTGTCCACTGACAGCAATGCTGGGGGTTATTGTACCCCGTCTTCTTCAGTGTATTTTGCAATACACTGCAAAAAATGCAGCAGAACTGAAATTTTTGGGCTTTAAGATACAAAAATGCGCTGCTATCATGCAGCTCTCTGGAAGTGTTGGGGGACACATTTGCGGTACTTTTTAATTTTCCTGTGTGCCAGGATCCTCTTTGCCAGCAGACGATGGTTGATTGCAGTGAACACCTCTTCATCTTATTTAATAAGTGAACATTCACTTGGGAAAGTGAAAAGTCTCTAAGGCCAGATTCAGACTACTGCGTCTTGAGAATGCACGCAAAATCGCGCACTTTCCTGAAACACACAGAATCGCGCTGCCATTTACTTGTTAATGGAAAACCAATGCATCAATAAATGCAAGCGTTTCTACGTGTGGTTCGGTGAATTGCGTTTTTGGACACAAACCTGGGACATATTTTCTGCATGTAGGGCAGCCTATTGAAATGAATGGGCTGCTCTACACACGATGCACAGGAAGCAGTGGAAAACGCGTGGAGGCGCACCTGCGCTCATTTGCACCTGTATGCTGTAGACAGGTGCAATTTGTTTCGTTCCGAATTCGTTTAACGAATTTCAACAAATTAGTTAATTCAGAAATATCCAAATGAATGAAAACCCATTTATGAATTTTTCCAAATATATGTAAATTCGAATATTCCAAAATTATTAAATTCATAAGTGTGAAAATTCGGAAATCCGAAAATAAGAATGAAAATTCGAAAACCCGAAAATTAAAAAATCTGAAATAATAACTAACTAATAATAACTTAACTACTACTAACTATTAAATTATAGGTATTGGAATTTCCTTTTAAATTTGTCCGTTAGAGAACGTAACAAACACAAATTTATCCGAAGTTACGAATTATCCGAAATAACGAAAGCTGTTTCTAAGCGAATGGAACGTAATGAATTAATAATAATAAATAATAATAATAATAAAAACTTTATTATTATTATTTATTATTAATTTGTTCTGTTCCATTTGTTTAAATGTGGCATTCGTTATTTCGGATAATTCGTAATTTTGGATAAATTCGTATTCGTTACGATGACTAACAGCCAAATTTGAAAGGAAATTCCAATACCTATAATTTAAGAGTTAGTAATTATTAGTTTGTTAGTTAACTATTATTTCAAATTTTTCGGATTTTTGAATTTTCTAATTTATGAATTTACTATATTCAATCAAAACGAATGACCAGAAAAACGAAAAAAAAAAAAAAAATGAAATGAAAACGAACAAATTTTTTCAGCAGTGCGCATGTCTAGTATACTGTGATCCCTGCCTACAACTTCAGCAAAACAAAAGAATTGTCCAAATCAGAAAGGAAAAAAATCTATGATTTGCATATAAGCACTAACCAATATACAATGTAACTATATTTTTGCAATGTATTTATGAATGAAGCCTGCAAAACAGGGCCGGTTTGCTGTACAGTGTCCAAATTTAAAGGGACAGCAGGCTATAGAAATTGGATTGTCTGGTTCAAAATGGGACATATGGGACCCTATGCCTAAACAATCCATTCACCAAGCTTTGAGGGGCACATGGCGCAGTTCATTATTGGCACTGATGTCACCAGTTACGGTAATATTTATTTTTCTAACCTCTGATTTCTAGGGATCCATAAAATTGAGAGTCTTAATTTCCTTGTATAACTATTCAGTGCAGACAACAATCTCAATGCGTTGCTCAAGTTATTATGAAGGCTAAACACAACACCTCGACAGTAATTAAAGCTCAAAACAGTGCAGCGCAAATAACAAAATCATAAACAGCTAAAAAGCTGTGAACAATTCATGGTAGGTAGGATGGATGTCATAGTGATGATGTCATAATGATGATGTGTGTCAGAGTGAGTCCAGCCCATCCACCAAAGACATCAGCAGCCGCTCACCTCATACTAATGACCAAGAGGTCTGGATAAGCCTTCCCACATAGTGGGGATATCAGTCCTCCAATGTAGGGATGGGCGAACGGTTCGGCCCGAGCATAAGTTCGGGCCGAACTTTGGTTGATCGGATGTTCTGCAAACACCGAACAATATGCAGCGTTAGGGGCAAATTCGAAAGCCGCCGGAACACCGTTAAAGTCTATGGGACACTAACATAAAAAGTCAAAAGTGCTCATTTTAACCACTTGCTTACCGGGCACTTAAACCCCCCTCCTATCCAGACCCATTTTCAGCTTTCAGCGCTGACGCACTTTGAATGACAATTGCGCGGTCATACAACACTGTACCCAAATGAAATTTTAATCATTTTTTCACCACAAATAGAGCTTTCTTTTGGTGGTATTTGATCACCTCTGCAGTTTTTACTTTTTGTTAAAAAAATGTAAAAAACTGAATTAAAAAAAAAAAAAAATTATTTTTTTATATTTTGTTATAAAAAATTTAAAACGGGTAATTTTTCTCCTTCATAGATGTACGCTGATGAGGCGGCAGTGATGGGCAGCACTGCCAGGTGGTACTGATTGGCACTACAGGTGGGCATTGATAGGTGGCACTGTGGGCACTGTTAGGTTAGGGTGACCAGACATCCCCGGTTTCTGGGGACAGTCCCCAGATTGAGGACACTGTCCCCGGACTAAGTTTGTCCCCAGTTTTGTCCCCAGATTGGATTTGAACATGGGCTGGGGCAATTTCAAAGACAGCCTGTGCAGAATAAAAAGAAAAAATCGGAATTGCACCCCCCACTCCTCTGCCGCTCCTACTAGCTTATGGGAGTTTATTTTTCTCCATTATCTGTGCCCCTTTCTGATGATCATGTGCTGGTCAGAGCAGAGGGACTATTTCTTCAGTTTCAGGCGCATGCCCATTCAGCTCCACTCGCATGTTCTGCCTTGGCTCAAGTCCCGGCCAGCCGCCTGCCTGCTTATCTCCTTGCCTTCGCTGGTGGAGTGATCTTCCTCTGCTCCCCACCCAGTAGTAGCTGGGGCCTGAAGAGTAAAGCCCCATACACACTATCAGATTTTCTGCTGATTTTTGTCTTCAGATTTACCAAAACCATGTAGTGCAAGGGCCTGCCTGATTGCATACAAATTGAAACTCCTAAGGTTTGACCTCATATTATATGGTTTTGGTAAATCTGAAGGAAAAAATCAGCAGAAAATCTGATGGTGTGTATGGGGCTTTAGACTTGACAGGCTGTGAGGCGTGCGGCGGCGGCGGAGACGGGCAAAGAGTCGTCGATTGCTGCCATTAAAAGTTAAAAAAAAAATATGTCCCCGGATTTCATTTTAAAAATCTGGTCACCTTATGTTAGGTGGCACTGTGGGCACTGTTAGGTGGCACTGTGGGCTGTTTTAATTGGCGCTAGTAGGTGGCACTGATGAGGCAGATGTGCCTCTTCCATCCCAGCCGGTGATCGGCTTTTTTTTCTACTCACGCTGTCAGCGTGAGTAAAAAAAAAAAAAACGATTACCGATCTTTTGTTTACATCATGTGATCAGCTGTCATTGGCTGATCACATGATGTAAACAAAACCGGCCCCTTACTCGGATCGGTGATCAGCCAAGTCTCAGTGACTCGGTGATTGCAGGGCGCGCGCAGGGAGCGTGCACAGGGGAGGATGTCATATGACGGCCTCCCGGGAATTCAGGTCCGCGCTGTGGCCGTCATTAGGCCGTCATTCGGCCATAGCGCGGACGTCAGGTGGTTAAAGGCTTATATGCAAGTTATTGTCATAAAAAGTGTTTGGGGACCCGGGTCCTGCCCCAGGGGACATGTATCAATGCAAAAACAAGTTTTAAAAACGGCCATTTTTTCGGGAGCAGTGATTTTAATGATGCTTAAAGTGAAAAAATAAAAGTGAAATATTCCTTTAAATATCGTACCTAAGGGGTGTCTATAGTATGCCTGTAAAGTGGCGCGTGTTTCCTGTGCTTAGAACAGTCCCTGCACAAAGTTACATTTCTAAAGTGCCGCATTTTTCCCGTGTTTAGAATACCACAGCAAAATGACATTTCTAAAGGAAAAATTGTCATTTAAAACTGATCGCGGCTGTAATGAATTGTCGGGTGTCTGCAATATAGATAAAACTCATTGAAAAAAAGAGCATGGGATCCCCCCCAGTCCATTACCAGGCCCTTTGGGTCTGGTATGAATATTAAAGGGAACCCTAAACCAAAATTTTAAAAAAAAAATTGCGTGGGGGTCCCCCTGAAATCCATACCAGGCCCTTCGGGTCTGAAATGGAAATTAAGGGGAACCCTGCACCAAAAACTTTTTTTAAAATGGCGTAAGGGTCCCCCTAGAATCCATACCAGACCCTTATCCGAGCACGCAACCTGGCAGGCCGCAAGAAAAAAGGGGGGGACAAGAGAGTGCCCCTCCTCCTGAACCGTACCAGGCCACATGCCCTCAACATGGGGAGGGTGCTTTGGGGGTGAACCCCCAAAGCACCTCGTCCCCATGTTGATTGGGACATGCCCAGTGGTCCTTGCCCAGTGGTTGTGGGGGTCTGCGGGCGGGGGGCTTATCGGAATCTGGAAGCCCCCTTTAACCACTTACCCAACCAGCCCATAGCCGAATGACAGCTACAGGGCGGTCAGATAACTCTGGGAGGGCGTACAGTGACGTCCTCCCAGAATCCCACTCTCGCACGCCCCCCGGGGTGCACACCCGAGAACATCAGTGGACCCGGCGCATCACTGTAAATGGGCGCTGATCGCGGCCGTTTACCATGCGATCGCGCCGTCACATGACGGAGCGATCATATGTAAACAAACCTGTTATGACGTCATATGACGTCCTTGACTTTGTGCGGGGATATCTGAATGATGGGTGCAGCTACAGGCATCATTCAGATATCAGCGTTTTCAGTCAGCGATTCCCTACACCATAACAATGATCATAGCGTCTGTTCCACTGCTTGATCGTTCTTACGGGAGGCGAGAGGGGATGCCCCCTCTCCCGCCGCCCTCCGGTGCTTCTGTCGACTCACCGCTACGATCAAAGCCAGGTTCGTTTTTTAATTTTTTTTATTTCAGGCTTCCCAGCCTAGAGGTGAGATGTGGGGTCTTATTGACCCCATATCTCACTGTAAAGAGGACCTGTCATGCCATATTCCTATTACAAGGGATGTTGACATTCCTTGTAATAGGAATAAAATGATCAAAAAATGTATTTTTTGGAAAAAAGTGTCAAACTAAAATAAATTAAAATGAACAATAAAAAAAATTTTTTTTTAAAGCTCCCCTGTCCCCACGTGCTCGCATGCAGAAGTGAACTTGTACCTAAGTCCCTCCCATATATCAAAATGGTGTTCAAGCCAAACATGTGAAGTATCGCTGCGAACGTTAGAGTGAGAGCAATAATTTTGGCCCTAGACCTCCCCTGTAACTCAAAACATGTAACCAGTAAAAAATTTTAAAGCATCGCCTATGGGGATTTTTAAGTAGCGAAGTTTGGCGCCATTCCACGAGCGTGTGCAATTTTAAAGAGTGACATGTTAGGTATCTATTTACTCGGTGTAACTTCATCTTTCACATTATGCAAAAACATTGGGCTAACTTTACTGTTTTTTTTTTTTTTTAAAGTACAAAACCAAAAAAAAAAAACGCGTTCGAAAAATTGCTGCGCAAATACCGTGCGAGATAAAAAGTTGCAATGACCGCCATTGTATTCTCTAGGGTCTTTGCTAAAATATATATATAATGTTTTGGGGTTCTATGTAAATTTTCTAGCAAATAAATGATGATTTTTACATGTAGGAGAGAAAGGGGCAGAATTGGCCTGGGTGCTCCAGAACGCCTGAAGGTTATCCCTGCATGTTGGGCCTCTGTATATGGCCACGCTGTGTAAAAGTCTCACACATGTGGTATCGCCATACTCGGGAGTAATAGCAGAATGTGTTTTGGGGTGTAATTTGTGGTATGCATATGTGGTGCGTGAGAAATAACCTGCTAATATGACAATTTTGTGAAAAAAGAAAAAAAATCTTGATTTTGCAAAGGATTGTAGGAAAAAATGACAACTTCAAAAAACTCACCATGCATCTTTCTAAATACCTTGGAATGTCTTCTTTCCAAAAGGGGGTAATTTGGGTTTTTTTTGTTAGGGTCTCAAGAAATTAAATAGGCTGTCAGTACTTCAGGTGTGATCAATTTTCAGATATTGTCACCATAGCTTGTAGACTCTATAACTTTCACAAAGACCAAATAATATACACCAATTTGTACTTATTTTTACCAAAGATATGTAGCAGTATAAATTTTGGCCAAAATTTATGAAGAAAAATTACTAATTTGCTAAATTTTATAACAGAATCAAAGAAAAAATAATTTTTTACAGAATTTTTGGTCTTTTTTCTTTTATAGCGCGAAAAATAAAAAACCCAACAGTGATTAAATACCACCAAAAGAAAGCTCCATTTGTGTGAAAAAAAGGACAAAAATTTCATATGGGTACAGTGTTGCATGACTGAGTAATTGTCATTCAAAATGTGAGAGCACCGAAAACTGAAAATTGGTCTGGTTAGGAAGGGGGTTTAAATACCCAGTGGTCAAGTGGTTAACAAGGGGACCCCCAGATCCAGACCTTCCCCCCTGTGTACCCCTACCATTTCACAAAAAAAGTGTCAAAATGTTAAAAAAAAACATGACACAGCTTGGGAGAAGTCCTTTATTAAAAAATAAAAAAATAGAAATGTCCCACAATGTCCATTCATCTTCTTATATCGCTCCGCCAACGGACCGAAAAAGACAAAAAAAAATCCGCCACCGACCTGCCTCCATGGGAGGATCCCGCTGTGTGACGGTTCATCGCCTTTGACAGTTCTTATATAACTGAGGGCGGGGCCACCCTTCGACGTACCCGGGTGACCCCGCCCCCCTCTGACGCCACGAGGACTTTCCCATGGCTTCCCCTTGGTGTCAGAGGGGGCGGGGTCACCCGTTTACGTAACCGGGTAATTAATCATTTTCAAAAAATAAAATAAATGTTAATTAATTTACTTTGAAATTTTAAGTACCTTACTTAATTTTCATTAGTTCTTAAAACACACCTTTTACATTTACAAATAATGTATAATATTGAGTAATCTAGACAAGACTTTTCAGGTATGTACATTTCCATATTCTAATCGAGTGCAATTTAAGCAGATTTTTGCCAAACGTGCAACCGCACGAGTTTTGATGCTGTAATTTTAAAAGAGTTTGAAGTTTTTTGGAACTTTGAAAACCTGCACAAGGCAGTTCCCATACATTTGAGACCCATCAGGACAAAAGAGCGTCACCAGTGACAAGAATTTTTCCAAGTCACTACAAAGCCATGCAATGGTATGGAAAGGTATAGATAGAATGAACATTGAACAAATTACACTGTAAAAAATATTGTGCTCCAAAAAATTGAGGCAACTATTTGCATCAGCTTTTTAAGTACTGTCAACTAAACTTGTTTTTTCTGACTCATTATGACTTTTCATGTTTTCAACTTTGTAGTTTTAAGTAAAGCCAAGTAATTTTTTTCAGTTTTTAGACCATAGTGTTTTAAAGCGGTTGCATACCCGCATTTTTTTTTTTTTTTTAACCCTGTAAAGCAAAAGGCATAATGAGCTAGTATGCACCGCATACTAGCTTATTATGAAATACTTACCTTAGAACGAGGCGTCAGTATCTTACCTGGTCCACGCCGAGGGAGCTGTCATTTTGCCTCGGCGTGTCTTCCGGGTATCGCGGTTCCAGCGCTGTGAGTGGCTGGAGCCGTGATGTCATCACTCCCGCGCATGCGCGCGGGAGATTTATTACTCGGCAAGGTCCGGCAGCTGCCGGGCTTCAGCCGAGAATCCCCTGTGCGCATGCGCCGCTGCAGTCAGCGGCGCATAGCAAGGGAAATATCTCCGAAACCGTAAAGGTTTAGGAGATTTTTTTTTACCTACAGGTAAGCCTTATTATAGGCTTACCTGTAGGTAAAAGTAAAAAAAAAGACTATACAACCGCTTTAAGAATGGAATACACACCTTAACTTGTCTGGAACTATAGCTTTAAGTAAAGCCAACTAAATTTTTCCAGTTTCTAGACTAGGGATGAGCTTGATGTTCAAGTCAGAAGTTCGACTCGAACATCGGGTGTTCACCCATTTGCCTGAACAGCGAACAGTATGGGGCGTTTGCGGGAAGTTTGAGTGCCGCGGAATGCCCCATAATGCACTGCGAGATCGCAGTGAATTAGTGTCTGATGATTGGCCAAAGCATACACCTGACCTGCATGCTTTGGCCAATCACAGCGCGCTCTGCAGAGTGCGCCATAATTGGTCAAAGGCAGGGTGCCTTTGGCCAATCATGGCTCAGGGGGACTAAGTCCACGCCCCACACTATATAAGGCTGCTCACATAGCGGCTGTGTGTAGTGTGTGACTGTGGACGGAGATAGATTGAGCTAGATTAGGCAGACAGTTTAGTTAGTTCCACTGTATTTGATACATATACAGTCAGTCTAATATATATATATGTAATATATGTATAAATGTATACTCTGCATTTAGCGTAGACTATATATTCAGTGTATACTCTATTTTTAAGCAGTGTATTTATATATATATATATATATATATATATATATATATATACACAGTCTAGTGTGTTTATATATATATATATATATATATATATATATATATATATATATATATATACTCTGCATTCAGTGTAGTGTGTATATACAGTTCATTTGGTGGTGTACAGTTTCTAATACACTTCAGGCGGTGTACACAGTATCTAATACAGTGTAGTGTGCTGTGAAAAGAAAAAAATCCCCATCATGCCTGGAAGGCCACCAAGGAGAGGCACACTCTTCCCTCTTTTAGGCCACTAAAAGAGGGGCAAGCAGCCTCTGTGTCTACAGTCAACCGTGCTGGTCGTGGACATGGTGCATCCTCTGCAGGTGGCCGTGGGGCACGCTTGTCCTTTTTTTCTGCTGCTGGCCGTGTTATTGAGCCAGAACATGCAGAGGAATTGGTGGAGTGGATAACAAAACCGTCCTCATCCTCCCCATCCTCTGTCACCCAGGCTCAGGGTAGTTTGCCTTCCAACGCAGCTGCCAAAGCGGCCTATTCCACCGGCTCCTTGTCCACAGTCACTCCTTCCGTAGCCCCACCATCATGCATGGAGGAGTCCCCAGAATTATTCGACCATTCTTAAAATCACTGCTCCTGAAAAAAACATCCGTTTTAAAAACTTTTTTTTTTGCTTTGATACCTGTCCCCTGGGGCAGGACCCGGGTCCCCAAAAACACTTTTTATGGCAATAACTTGCATATAAGCCTGTAAAATGAGCACTTTTGATTTTTCATGTTCGTGTCCCATAGACTTTAATGATGTTCGCGTGTTCGCACCAATTTTTTGTCTGTTCACAAGTTCTGGTGCAAACCGAACCGGGGGGGGGGGGGGGGGGGGGTGTTATTTGGCTCCATACAATTAAGTTAGGAACACATGCATGTATGTATTCCTAACCTAAACCTATCGTCTATAAACTGAGAAAATTGAGTTGGCTTTACTTAAAACAACAAAGTTGAAAACATGAAAAGTATAATGAGTCAGACAAAAATAAGTTTAGTTGACAGTACTTAAAAAGCTGTTGCAAATACGGTAGTTGCCTCAATTATTTTGAGTAGACCCAGCACAATATTTTTTACAGAGTGGGGGGAAAGGGAAGAAGGGAATTAATTAGGACTGATTGGGGTTAACTAAAGGGTAATAAGGGGTTAAAAAGAAGTACTATTTATTTATTTATTTATTTTCTCCCTTGTAAGGTTTCTTTAACTGATGTCATGTACAGATCAATGGTCACATGATTGATCTACATACAAATAAAATAGTAAATATAATGTAACAATACAATGCTACACTGTATTCACTCAAGTGACATTTGCAGTCTACTTACTCACCGTCTTTCACAGGAGGGGGCTGAATTGTTTTTTGTTTTTTTTTAAATATATATATATATATATATATATATATATATATATATATATAATATATATTTATATATATATATATATATATAATATATATTTATACACATGTTTTTGTACTGAAAATGCCCCCCTCGGCTTATACTCGAGTCAAGCACTTTTCTGCAGCAGAGAATCACATTTTCCAAACCGACTTTGGGGCCCCGTATCTCGGGGCCACTTGGCGCTAGGAACCCCAAATTTGGTGTGCAAGCCCAGTGGAACTAGCACTATTAATTTTTTTGGTATTCAGAACTGCGCTACTTTAACTGGTAAGTAGAGCTTTCTTTTGGTGGTATTTGATCACCACGGTGTTTTTGGGTTTTTTTTTTGCGATATAAATGAAAAAAGACAATATTACAAAGAATATTTTTTTTAAATTTCTGCTAAAAACAAATCCAATAAAACATTTATTTTAAAAAAAATCGAATTTCTTCATAAATGTTGGCCAAAATATATTCTGCTACATGTTTTTGGTAAAAAAAAAAAAAATCCCAATAAGTGTATAGTGATTGGTTTGCATGAAAGTTATAGTGTCTACAAACTATGGTATAGAAACTGGAATTTTTTCTTTTCTTTTTTTTTTTTTTTTATACTAGTAATGAAAATGATCAGCGACTTATAATGGGACTGCAGGGGGTAATATGACACTGGGGGGGGGAAACTGACTAACTGCCACTGACATCACCTGTGACGCTAATACAGTCATCAGTGCTAATACTATACACTGTCACTGTACAATATCTTCATTGACCTATCCGGAACCTGTTCTCATACAAAAAAAAAACTTTCATTATTACTATCATTATTATTAAACAGACAGTAAAAAAATAAATAAATAAAAATGTACATTGACAAATAATGATCAAAGGTATTGATTAAAAAAGCAATACAATAAACACTCAAACAAAAAAAAAACACCCTAAATACACCCTTAAATCCCCCACACCATCTAAATGATTTTTGAGCAGCTCAATGAGCAAAATTCTGGATCTCCTCTTCTGCAAAATTTTACCAACAAGGAAATCTGTAATTTCACATTGAGATCAATGTGGCTGTAATCACTCCGCTCATCCCCTCTGATTTCATTAGGAAATGGCGGCACTCTCATCGCCTAATAAATAGACTATTGATTTGTGACCAGCTGTGAGTTCAGTCTCTCCCATCCTCCGTCCTCTTCTCTCTGTAACCGGATGTCATGTGTCTGGTTATAATAAAATATTGTAGCTCGTAGCTGTGATGTCACTCCTGTATAATATATCTTATACACTATATTACCAAAAGTATTGGGACGCCTGCCTTTACACACACATGAACTTTAATGGCATCCCAGTCTTAGCCCGTAGGGCTCAATATTGAGTTGGCCCATTCTTCTGGGAAGGCTGTCCACAAGGTTTAGGATAGGGTTGTCTCAATACCGATAACCCATATTAGTATACTAGTATCGGTGCCGATACTGAGCATTTGCCCAAGTACTTGTACTCAGGCAAATGCTCTGATGCTTGATTTAGTTATAATCACCGATCTCCCTGTATAGATTTCAATAAATCAGCTGACATCCGCTTCTCCACCTCTCCCTCCCGCAGCTTTCAGCTGCTTTTGAAAAAAATCTATACAGGGAGATCGGTGATTGTAACTCCTCCCCAGCGCCGCACCGATCACCCCTGACTATCCACCATATCCTCCTCCAGTCCCCCTCCGTGCTCCTCCGGTCCCCCTCTATGCTCCTTGGTCCCCCTCCATGCTCCGGTCCCCCCCTGCTCCTTGGTCCCCCTCCATGCTCCTCGGTTCCCCTCCATGCTCCTCAGACCCCCTCCATGCTCCTCGGTCCCCCTCCATGCTCCTCGGTCCCCCCCCCATAACCCGGTCCCCCCCTGCTCCTCGGTCCCCCTCCATGCTCCTCGGTCCCCCTCCATGCTTCGGTCCCCCTCCATGCCTCTCTGCCCTCTTCTGTGCTCCTCTGCCCCCCTCCATGCTCCTCTGCCCCCCTCTGTGCTCTTCTGCCCCCTCTGTCCTCGATCTGTCAGAATGGAGAGCGGAGGAAGGAGCCAGTAAATATGTCATTCACCGGCTCCTACCTCCTCCCCCCGATCGCTCAGTTTGGCCGGGCGACCCGCTCTAGGAAAAGTCCTGGTAGGTTCCAAACTTCTTCCATTTACAGATAATGGAAGCCACTGTGATCATTGGGACCTTGAATGCTGCAGAATATTTTTCTGTACCCTTCCCCAGATCTGTGCCTCCATACAATCCTGTCCCTGAGGTCTACAGACAATTCCTTGGACTTCATGGCTTGGTTTGTGCTCTGACATGCACTGTTAACCGTGGGACCTTTATATAGACAGATGTGTGCCTTTCCAAATCATGTCCAATCAACTGAATTGACCACAGGTGGACTCCAATCAAGTTGTAGAAACATCTCAAGGAGGATCAGTGGACACAGGATGTGCCTGAGCTCAATTTTGAGGGTCGTGGCAAAGGCTGTGATACTTATGTACATGGGATTTTTTTCCTTTTTTATTTTTATTAAATTTGCAAATATTTCAAACAAACTTCTTTCACGTTGTCATTATGGGGTATTGTTCGTATAATTTTGAGGAGAAAAACATGAATTTCATCCATTTTGGAATAAGGCTGTAACGTAACAAAATGTGGATAAAGTGAAGCGCTGTGAATACTTTCTGGATGCGCTGTGCATACAGTGAACTCTATCAGCAATAGTATGTTTTATTAACCAATATGTACATTGGATGTATTTTTTAATCTTGGTGATCAATAAATTGTATGATTTTATTTCAAACGGTTTTCTCCTTTTGTTTTCTGTACAGTCCGAAATCGCTTTTTCTCTGCTTTCACAGGCCATCGGTACAACAGGATTGATCGATTTTCAGATATTCTCTATAACTTTCCTACAGACTAAATTATATACCGTACACTGATTTGTGTTATTTTTTACTAAAGAAACATAGCAGAATACATTTTGGCCTAAACGTATGAAGAAAACGTATTTCTTTGCAAAAAGTTACAACAGAAACAAAGAAACTTTATTTTCTTGTTTTTTTTTTTTTTTTTTTTTATATATTTGATCTTTTTTCATTAATTTAGCAATTTTTTTTTTTAAAAAAACACAGCTTGATTATTAAACACCATCAAAAAAAGCTCTATTTGTGTGAAAAAAAAATGATAACATTTTCATTTGGGTACAGTGTTGCATGACCGCGCAATTGTCATTCAAAGTGTGACAGCGCTGAAATTGGCCTTGGCAGGGAGGGAGTAAAAATATTGAAGTGGTTAATTGATTTTAAAAGCTGAATTGATTTGAATGTAAATTTCGAAATGAAAGTCTGCTTTGTATTTTTATTTATTTATTTATTTATTTATTTGTAATTCAATTATGTATTATTCTAGAATTAAAAAGGAAGAGCGGTTCCAGAAATGGGGGAGGGGGGAGTTATTACTTATTTATTACAGTTATTTAAATAGCGCCAATCACTTGCCCAGCACCGTACATAATGTACATTCACATCAGTTGGCCTTTAACACGTAGAAGCTTTTTATGAGATTTCAGGGCTTGGGTTCGCGTATACGTTAATAGCGTCTATTCCGCGTTCCCTCGCTGAGAAGGAAGCCGAATTCATGCAGCCGAGGGGGTTAATCGGCATTACGGCACGGCACCCGTTTAATGACGTTACGGCGATTCCACCTGCGCACAAATCCCCGGGGGCCCCCCTCCACCCACCCGCCGCTCCTTATCGCCATCGCAGGGAAGATTTGTGTCTTTGTGTTCCCTCTCAGCATCTTCGCGGCGGCTCCTGGAGGGGGTCTAATTTATAGAAATACCGTGGGAAAAAAGAGCGAATCCTTGGAGTGCGCAGAAGGGGCTGACCTCAATAACGAGCAGACATTAGTTCTGCCGAGCAGCCGGTTTGGGCAGAACAAGCTTTAGAGAAGTGCCGCGCCAGCACATGTAGCGGTATAGAAAATTTAATGGTCACTCTGGGGGCGGAGGTAAAGCCTTTCCTGAACTCGACATTATCTAAACAAACGCACTCCTAAATTGCTGAAGCGCGGGCAAATAATGATACCGGAGTGGGTGCTTTGCATTAAAAATTCATCGTTCCGAATATTAAAACTTTTTACTTCATCATGTCCAGGAACTGGGCATATGCAAACGAATGAGCACCCGGGCCGCGTCCCGGTCAGAAGGGGGCAGAGGAAGGCAAGAGCTGCAATGCACCAGCCTGTTTCTAGCGGGCCGCTCAGTCGCAGTACCGGGGACGGGCTGAGCGAGGGCACGCCGGAGAACGCAACCGAAGATGCAGATGCAAATGAAGAACATAAAAGGAGATAAAAGCTTGATGGATGGGAGGATGGAGCTTGTGGGTAACCTAAATGTAGATGTATATAGAACTCCAAAAAATGTCCAGAGGCATATACGGGTCTTCAAAGTTCCTCTGAACTACTTTGGAGTTGTATGAAGTCTGCTTTGGGGAAGTGCACATGGGCATTCAACTTAGAGTGCAGTGGCTTTCCTTGTTATATACTGTATATGGGTAAACGTCTAAACACCTGACCATCCCACCATATGAGCTTGGTAGACATTCTGTTCCAAAACTATGGACATTACTTTTCAGTTGACCCCCCTCCCTCATGGACATTGTTTTGAAGTCCCCCCCCCATGGACATTATTATGAAGTTGGTCACATCATGGCCATAATAGGGAATTGGACCTCCATGGACATAAATTTGGAGTTGGCCTTCCCATAGAAAGTAGTATCTAGTTGGCCTCCCCTGGACATTAATATGGAGTTGGCCCTTCATGGACATCAACCAATTCAGCCCCGGAAGGTTTTGACCAGAGCACTTTTTACAATTTGGCACTACGTTGCTTTAACTGGTAATTGCGCGGTCAAGCAATGCTGTACCCAAAACGAAATTTGCATCCTTTTTTTCCCACAAATAGAGCTTTCTTTTGGTGGTATTTGATCACCTCTGTAGTTTTTATTTTTTGCGCTATAAACAAAAAAAAGTGACAATTTTGAAAAAAAAAAACAATATTTTTTACTGTTTGCTGTAATAAATATCCCCAAAAATTAAAAAAAAATTTCTTCATCAGTTTAGGCCAATATGTATTCTTCTACATATTTTTGGTAAAAAAAAATCGCAATAAGCGTATATTGATTGGTTTGCACAAAAGTTATAGCGTCAACAAACTATGGGAAAGATTTATGGCATTTTTATTAATAATATTATTTTTTTACTAGTAATGGCAGTGATCTGCAATTTTTAGCGGTATTGCGACATTGCGACGGACAGATTGGACACTGTTGACACATTTTTGGGACCGTTGACAGTTATACAGCAATCAGTGCTATAAAAATGCACTGGTTACTGTATAAATGTCACTGGTAGGGAAGAGGTTAACACTAGGGGGCGATCAAGGGGTTAAATGTGTGTTCCCTCACTGTGTTCTAACTGTATGGGGATAGGACTGAGTAGGAGAGGAGACATATCGTTTCTACTTACTAGGAACAAACGACATGTCTCCTCTCCTCTGACAGCACAGGGATTTATGTGTTTACACACACAAATCCTCGTGCTGGCGCTCGTGCACATGATCGCCCACCCTCTGGCGGCTCCTAAAGGAAACCCCGTACGGGTATGGGGTTCGCGCAGGGGTGCCATTCTGCCCCCGTTAACAAACGTGAGCCAGTCAGGAACCGGTTAATATAGAGTTGGCTCTCTATGGACATTAATATGAAACTGGCCCCCCCATGGACATTTACAGTATATGAAGTTGGCCAATAGAAATTAGTATGTAGTTGGCCCCCATGGCCATTAATAGGCAGTTGCCCCCCCCCCCCCCCCATAGACATTAATATGGAGTTGGCCCTCCCATAGAAATTAGTATGTAGTTGGCCCTTACTAGACATTAATATGGAGTTGGCCACCCCATGTACATTAATATGGAGTTGGCCACCCCATGATAATTAATATGCAGTTGACCCCCCCCCCCCCCCCCCATGGACATTAATATGGAGTTACCCCCTATGGACATTAATATGAAGTTTGTCACCCTATGTCCATTAATAGAGATTTGGCCCTCCCAAAGAAATTAGTATGTAGCTGGCACCCCAGACATTAATATGGAGTTGGCCACCTCATGGACATTAATATGGAGTGTCCCCCCCCCATGTACATTATAATAGAGTTGACCTCCCCCCAGGCACAATAATATGGATGTGGCCACCCAATACACATTATATATTTTTTTATTTTTACACATTGTACATTTACATTAGTCCCTGCTCTCAAGACGCTTACAATCTCAGGCCCCTAACTCCTATTCATACATACACATACAGTACTAGGGTCAATTTAGACAGGAGCCAGTTGACTACAAGCATGCCTTTGGAGTGTGGGAAACCGGAGTACCCAAAAGAAACCACAAATTAGCCACCCTATGGACCATAATGGGGGAGGGGGGGTGGCCCTCCACGACCAGTAATATGGAGTTGGCCCTTCCAAGGCCATTAATGTGGACTTGGTCCTTTCATGGCCATTAATATGAAGTTGGCCCCCCATGGTCTTAATATGGAGTTGGCCCCACATGGCCATTAATATGGAGTTGGCCCTTCCATGGCCATTAATATGGAGTTGGCCACCCATCTGAGCAGTCACATAAATGCACCCATGGGGGATGGGCTCCTAGCATTAAGATTTGACTAGGAACTAAGATGTCATGGGCTGTTCCGGATGGATACCTGCATGTAGCCAGGTCCTGGGCTACAGCAATATGGAGAAGGAGACATTGCCTTTTATTCTTCTCTCCCTCTACTGAGATACTGATGTTACGCCATATAATCCATATAATCAGATGACAGCCATATAATCAGATGATAGACTCATTACACTACAGATCCCAATAGGCACTGTGCAATAGGAGAAGTGGAGAGATGATTTTTATTAAATTGCCGGGGAAAGCTCTTCCTCGTGGCACCAAGGTTTTGAGAGAGAGAGAGCACCCCCACCAGCGGGAGACCATACCAGCAGAGATCTGAGCCTGTGACTGGGAGTGAGGACACCCGGGGGCAGCGCAGCACCACCCACATCACAGCACCTGTACCGCTGCCGCAGGGAGACTGGAGTGTCCACTCACCCTTTGCTTCCCACTGCTGATCAGCAGAGGCTTTTGGGAGAGAGAAGAAGGGGGCCCCCTCTCCTATAGCAGCATGCTGGTGGTGAGAGGGCTATTCATCCATTGTTGATACTGCTAGTAGGGACTGAGCCACTGAGAGAGCCCAATCCACACCGCACCCATACTGCACCCAATACTAAACTTATTCCAAATCTATGCTGCACCTATACCAACTCCATACCGGGGAGGACAACCGTCTAAGACAGGAATTCTTCTCACTTCCCTCTGTGTCTCTGAGAATTCCTCTCACTTCCGTCTCGTTCTGGGAGAACGTCATACGCTGTCAACTCAGGGTCAACGCCCTTGCATGCCCACGGGGGGAGCACAGCACGGCAATCACGGGTAGGCTGTGTCCCTAGGACATGGCATGACCACGATTTCGGTATGACGCGGCTCTTTACCCATGTGATCAGCTGTGTCCAACATGTAAATGTGGAAGTGCCGTTTATCGGCTCTCCTCGCCTCACACGGACAGAATATGAGGAGAGGAGAGCCAATCAGCGGCTCTACTGCATACTCTACTAAAAAAGAAAAACTGAAATATCACATGGTCCTAAGTATTCAGACCCTTTGCTGTGACACTCATATATTTAACTCTGGTGCTGTCCATTTCTTCTGATCATCCTTGAGATGGTTCTACACCTTCATTTGAGTCCAGCTGTGTTTGATTATACTGATTGGACTTGATTAGGAAAGCCACACACCTGTCTATATAAGACCTTACAGCTCACAGTGCATGTCAGAGCAAATGAGAATCATGAGGTCAGAGGAACTGCCTGAAGAGCTCAGAGACAGAATTGTGGCAAGGCACAGATCTGACCAAGGTTGCAAAAAAATTTCTGCTGCACTTAAGGTTCCTAAGAGCACAGTGGCCTCCATAATCCTTAAATGGAAGACGTTTGGGGCGACCAGAACCCTTCCTAGAGCTGGCCGTCCGGCCAAACTGAGCTATCGGGGGAGAAGAGCCTTGGTGAGAGAGGTAAAGAAGAACCCAAAGATCACTGTGGCTGAGCTCCAGAGATGCAGTCGGGAGATGGAAGAAAGTTGTAGAAAGTCAACCATCACTGCAGCCCTCCACCAGACGTGGCTTCATGGCAGAGTGGCCCGACGGAAGCCTCTCCTCAGTGGAAGACACATGAAAGCCCGCATGGAGTTTGCTAAAAAACACCTGAAGGACTCCAAGATGGTGAGAAATAAGATTCTCTGGTCTGATGAGACCAAGATAGAACTTTTTGGCCTTATTTCTAAGTGGTATGTGTGGAGAAAACCAGGCACTGCTCATCACCTGTCCAATACAGTCCCAACAGTGAAGCATGGTGGTGGCAGCATCATGCTGTGGGGGTGTTTTTCAGCTGCAGGGACAGGACGACTGGTTGCAATCGAGGGAAAGATGAATGCGGCCAAATACAGGGATATCCTGGACGAAAACCTTCTCCAGAGTGCTCAGGACCTCAGACTGGGCCGAAGGTTTACCTTCCAACAAGACAATGACCCTAAGCACACAGCTAAAATAACGAAGGAGTGGCTTCACAACAACTCCGTGACTGTTCTTGAATGGCCCAGCCAGAGCTCTGACTTAAACCCAATTGAGCATCTCTGGAGAGACCTAAAAATGGCCGTCCACCAACGTTTACCATCCCCCCTGACAGAACTGGAGAGGATCTGCAAGGAGGAATGGCAGAGGATCCCCAAATCCAGGTGTGAAAAACTTGTATCTTTCCCAGAAAGACTCATCAAAAGGGGCTTCTACTAAATACTGAGCAAAGGGTCTGAATACTTAAGACCATGTGATATTTCAGTTTTTCTTTTTTAATAAATCTGCAAAAATGTCAACAATTCAGTTTTTTTCTGTCAATATGGGGTGCTGTGTGTACATTATGGGGGGCTGTGTGTACAATATGGGGCGCTGTGTGTACAATATGGGGGGCTGTGTGTACAATATGGGGGGCTGTGTGTACAATATGGGGTGCTGTGTGTACAATATGGGGGGCTGTGTGTACAATATGGGGCGCTGTGTGTACAATATGGGGTGCTGTGTGTACAATATGGGGTGCTGTGTGTACAATATGGGGTGCTGTGTGTACAATATGGGGTGCTGTGTGTACAATATGGGGTGCTGTGTGTACATTAATGAGGAAAAAAATTAACTTAAATGATTTTAGCAAATGGCTGCAATATAACAAAGAGTGAAAAAAATTTAAGGGGGTCTGAATACTTTCCGTCCCCACTGTATATATTGTTTTAACAGACACCCTAGGGAATAAAATGGTGGTCGTAGCAACTTTTTATGTCACACGGTATTTACGCGGCAATTTTTTTTAACGTGTTTTTTTTTTTTTTTGGAAAGAAACTGTTTCATGAATAAAAAAAAACACTAAAGTTAGCCCCATTTTTTTGTACACTATGAAAGATGATGTTACGCCGAGTAAATACATACTTAACATGTCACGCTTTAAAATTGCGCACACTTGTGGAACGGCGCCAAATTTCAGTACTTAAAAATCTCCATAGGTGACACTTTACATTTTTTTACAGGTTACATGTTTAGAGTTACAGAGGAGGCCTAGTGCTAGAATTATCGCTCTCACTCTAACGATGGCGGCGTATGTAACCTGTGTGTATCTGGCTCTCATACTAGCCAGTGACCTCACCGCACGTCCTTGACCCAAATCTTAAAAATACATTTGGACAGGCCTGTACGAACGTCGTAGCTGTGATGCTTTACTTCACAGCTGCGACTTTCTTTTATTATTTTTTTTTTTTTTAGCTGCTGCATCTTTAACGCAGCACCGCCTGTCAAACTCGCCTACTGATTTCAATGGGGCTACTCTGCAACTGCAAGCCAAATTCGCTCGCAGTAGCAGCATAGTCCAACAATGTAAAAATACTATTCAGCAATGTAAAAAAAAAACAAGGAGGTGGCAGTAGCACCTGATGAATGCCTGTCAGCTGCTGCTATACCACTCATTGAAAAGCAATCCCCCACAGATCACTTTTCAGAGGGCAGTAAGCCTTACCGCAAATGTGAAAGAAACTTGAAACACATCATCCATTTCGCACTCCCCACCAACCAGGTCACTCCCCGGCCACTTCCCATGTTAGCCACCTCCCTTCAACTTATATCAAAGGTGACCATTTCCCAACCTGCAGATGACAGACCCTACTCTATCTCATACCCTCCACACTCCTCTCCTGTACATAGTCATACACTTCTCTACTGTACAGAGTGCCCACTGTCATACCCTCCACACTCCTCTCCTGTACATTCTGCCCCATCATACCCCCCACACTCCTTTCCTGTACATACCGACCACTGTCATACCCTCCACACTCCTCTCCTGTACATACTGCCCACTGTCATACAATTCTCTACTGTACAGAGTGCCCACTGTCATACCCTCCACACTCCTCTCCTGTACATACTGCCCCATCATACCCTCCACACTCCTCTCCTGTACATACTGCTCACTGTCATCCCCTCCACACTCCTCTCCTGTACATACTGCTCACTGTCATTCCCTCCACACTCCTCTCCTGTACATACTGCCTGCTGGCATACCCTCCACACTCCTCTCTTGTACATACTGCTCACTGTCATCCCCTCCACACTCCTCTCCTGTACATACTGCCCGCTGACATACCCTCCACACTCCTCTCCTGTACATACTGCTCATTGTCATACCCTCCACACTCCTCTCTTGTACATACTGCCCACTGTCATCCCCACCACACTCCTCTCCTGTACATACTGCCCACTGTCATACCCTCCACACTCCTCTCCTGTACATTCTGCTCACTGTCATACCCTCCACACTCCTCTCCTATACATACTGCCCACTGTAATCCCCACTACACTCCTCTCCTGTACATACTGCCCACTGTCATCCCCTCCACACTCCTCTCCTGTACATATTTCCCACTGTCATCCCTTCCACACTCCTCTCCTGTACATATTGCCCACTGTCATACCCTCCGCACTCCTCTCCTCTACATAGTGCCCACTGTCATCCCTTCCACACCCCTCTCCTGTACATACTGCCCACTGGCATCCCCTCCACACTTATATCCTGTCCATAGTGCCCACTACCATACCCTCCACACTCCTCTCCTGTACATATTGCCCACTGTCATACCCTCCGCACTCCTCTCCTCTACATAGTGCCCACTGTCATTTCTTCCACACCCCTCTCCTGTACATACTGCCCACTGGCATTCCCTCCACACTTATCTCCTGTGCATAGTGCCCACTACCATAACCTCCATACTCCTCTCCTGTACTTATTGCCCACTGTCATACCCTCCGCAGTCCTCTCCTCTACATAGTGCCCACTGTCATCCCTTCCACACCCCTCTCCTGTACATACTGCCCACTGGCATCCCCTCCATACTTATCTCCTGTACATAGTGCCCACTACCATACCCTCCAAACTCCTCTCCTGTACATAGTGCCCACTGTTATACCCTCCACATTCCTCTCCCTCACCTGCACATACTTCCCACTTTTATACCATCCATACTCCTTCCCTACGCCTCTTACCCACAAAAACAGTTCTTTAAAATGGATATTGAATATCCTCAATGTTACCAGCTCTAGAATGGGCACACTTTTGTTAGTTCAACTAAAGGAAATCTTCTCAGTCCTCATATTTGTTCTGCCCATTATTAGTACTCATTACATTTTGTGATTACTACTACATAGTTACATAGTTACATAGTAGGTGAGGTTGAAAAAAGACACAAGTCCATCAAGTCCAACCTATGTGTGTGATTATGTGTCAGTATTACATTACATATCCCTGTATATTGCGGTCATTCAGGTGATTATCTAATAGTTTCTTGAAGCTATCAATGCTCCCCGCTGAGACCACCGCCTGTGGAAGGGAATTCCACATCCTTGCCGCTCTTACAGTAAAGAACCCTCTACGTAGTTTAAGGTTAAACCTCTTTTCTTCTAATTTTAAGGAGTGGCCACGAGTCTTGTTAAACTCCCTTCCGCTAAAAAGTTTTATCCCTATTGTGGGGTCACCAGTACAGTATTTGTAAATTGAAATCATATCCCCTCTCAAGCGTCTCTTCTCCAGAGAGAATAAGTTCAGTGCTCGCAACCTTTCCTCATAACTAATATCCTCCAGACCCTTTATTAGCTTTGTTGCCCTTCTTTGTACTCGCTCCATTTCCAGTACGTCCTTCCTGAGGACTGGTGCCCAGAACTGGACAGCATACTCCAGGTGCGGCCGGACCAGAGTCTTGTAGAGCGGGAGAATTATCGTTTTATCTCTGGAGTTGATCCCCTTTTTAATGCCAATATTCTGTGTGCTTTATTAGCAGTACCTTGGCATTGCATGCCATTGCTGAGCCTATCATCTACTAGGACCCCCAGGTCCTTTTCCATCCTAGATTCCCCCAGAGATACTGTGATGTATAGAGGAACGTAGGGGATGTCAGCTACTCTAAATATACCACTGGTAAAAAAAAAGCGTCCCTGAAAATATTTTTGAAATGTTGGCAACCATGCACTTGGGCACTGCCCAATGGCCACCGGGTCAATAGGTGGCCCCATGAGAGGCTCCTGGGATCCTAGGATAATAAAGCGGTGGTAAAGATTGCTAACATTACTATTTTTTAGAGGCCCTGAGGTAGGTTATGCCATAATGTACAAGTATGCACAGCATATTAGCACATTAGGGTACACTTACCTGTCAGTCTGAGCCCTCCAGCGCAGCGATGTGATCGATCCAGGGTGTCCCGGGCGCTTCCATCTTCATCCGGTCTTCCTTCTGGGTTTTTATTTTATTTTTTAATAAAAAGCCCCACCAAAATCCTCAGCACCAGGCCCATTATGTTCTTAATCTGGCCCTGACCACCCCTCCTATCCAGGTGGCCCCCCGCCCACCAGGCAAGTGCCCGGTGTGCCCTATGGCCAGTCTGGGCCTGGCCGAAATATAATGAATGTTTGCTTTTGGGTTTAATACTGCTTTAACCACTTCCCATCCGGGCCAATTCTGGCACTTCGCTCCTACATGTAAAAATCATCATTTTTTTTCTAGAAAATTACTCAGAACCCCCAAACATTATATATATGTTTTTTCTTAGCAGAGACCCTAGGGAAAAAAAAATGGCAATTGTTACAACTTATGTCACATGGTATTTGCGCATCGATTTTTCAAACGCGTTTTTTTTGTTTCATGAATTAAAAAAAAAAAACAGTAAAGTTGGTCCAATTTTTTTGTATAATGTGAAAGATGATGTTACGCTGATGTAAATCGATACCTAACATGTCACGCTTTAAAATTGCGCACTCTCTTGGAATGACGCCAAACTTTAATACTTAAAAATCTCCATAGGCGACGCTTTAAATTTTTTTACAGGTTACCTGTTTAGAGTTGCAGAGGAGGTCTAGGGCTAGAATTATTGCTCTTGCTCTAACGCACGTGGCCATACCTCACATGTGTGATTTGAACGCCGTTTACATATGCGGGCACGACTTACGTATGCGTTTGCTTCTTTGCGCGAGCACGCGGAGACGGGGACGCTTTACTTCTTCTTTTTTCTTTTTTTTTTTTATTCGTAATTTTACTTTTATTTTTATTTATTTACATTTCTCTTTAAAAATAATTTTTTGATCACTTTTATTCCTATAACAAGGAATGGAAATATCCCTTGTAATAGGAAGAATACGTGACAGGTCCTCTTTATGGAGAGACGTGGAGTATATAAGACCCCCACATCTTTCCTTCAGGCTGGAAAAGCTGAGATAAAAAAAAAAGAAAAACTCTCTCGGCCTATGCAGCTGTGTCCCCGGCATTGCTTACTTCTGCAGGCCCGGACGTGATGTCATAATGTCACGCCCGGGCCTCCCAGGGTCATAGAGATGACTGGGGACCATCTGGTCACGGGAAATCTCTATGCTCAACTTCCGGCGGCGACCAATTCCTTCTCCGGCTTGCCGATGGAAGGGGCGAGCCAGCAGAAGCTCCGGAGGGCCGCGGGAGCCCTCCAGAGCTTCTCCCGACTCGTCCCTGCTATCGGCGATCCTGTAAGAACGATTAAGAACAAAACCTCAGTAGCACATCAAATAAACTACCAATATACAGTACAAGCCAAACTTTCTACAAGTTTTTCAAATATTCATCCAGCTTTCAAACAAGTAGACAAAGGGAGCCTCAAAGCAAGCTGCTGTGCTTACTCCTCGCCTAACCCATAGTGCTCTGAGAATCCTTCGTCGTTTGTATTGTTTAATTGTAAATACAGTGACAAAACAGATGTAAAAACTTTTCAATAAAAAAAAAAAATTAAAAAAAAAGCAACAGATGATGGTTCCCCTTAAAATCCCAGACTTGATAAAGACAGAAAATATGATAAATAGATCCCCTTTAAGATTTGGGTTCACAGGGGTCCTCTGAGACGGGTGAAGCAGAGAGGACAGAGTAAATGCGGCCCGGTCCGGAGACAGCCTCACTGCCTGTAAAAGATAGAGAACGGCGTCTGGAGGCCGCGGCTCCCCAGCACTTAATGTTCTGTATTGTTAAAAGCCGAACGTCAGGATAACTTATAGAGAGACATCGCAAAAGTGGCAGTAATGATTTTTCATGTCACTTAGACATTACAGACGTCCTTAATTACTCTTTGGCAAAGGGCATATTTAAAGAGGAAGAGGAGAAGGTTCAGCAGCGTGATGAATAATTGAGGAGCTCACAAACAGTCATATCGGCTGTACGGGGCACTGGACACTTACAGGAAGCCGGGGCCGGCCTGAGGGCCCACCGCACAGGGCCACTTCATACTCAACACAGCCACACAGATAATAAGGGGCTCATTATCCATCCTGGAACCAACAGGAACGTGTATTTCCAATTTTAAAGGGGAGCTCCACCCAAAAAAAGGGGAAGCTCTGCTTGTTTGCTTCCCCCCCCCCCCTCCCTGCTTTCGGAACGTATTCACAGCGCTTCACTTTTTCTACATTTTGTTATGTTACAGCCCTTTTCCAAAATTGATTAAATTCATTATTTTCCTCAAAATTCTACAAACAATCCCCCATAATGACAATGTGAAAGAAGTTTCTTTAAAATCTTTGCAAATTTATTAAAAATAAAGAACAAAAAAAAAATCCCATGTATAGTACATAAGTCTCACAGCCTTTGCTCAATACTTTGGTGAAGCTCCTTTGGCACCAATTACTGCCTCAAGTTTTGAGTATGAAGCTACAAGCTTGGCACACCTATTTTTTAGATGTTTCTCCCATTCTTCTTTGCAGGAACTCTCGAGCTCCATCAGGTTGGATGGGGAGTGTCGGAGAAAAGCCATTTTCAGATCTCTCCAGAGATGTTCAATCGGGTTCAAGTCTGGGCTCTGAGTGTGCCACTCAAGGACATTCACAGCGTTGTCGCATAGCCACCCCTTTGTTATCTTGGCTGTGTGCTTAGGGTCGTTGTCCTGTTGGAAGATGAACCTTCGCCCCAGTCTGAGGTCCAAAGCGCTCTGGAGCAGGTTTTCATCAAGGATGTCTCTGCTGAAAAACATCTCCACAGATTGGAGTCCACCTGTGGTAAATTCAGTTGATTGGACATGATTTGGAAAGGCACACACGTGTCTATATAAGGTCCCACACTTAACAGTGCATGTCAAAGCACAAACCAAGCCATGAAGTCCAAGGAGTTTTCTGTAGACCTCCAAGACAGGATTGTATGGAGGCACAGACCTGGGGAAGGGTACAGAAGAATATATGCAGCATTGAAGGTCCCAATGAGCACAGTGGCCTCCATCATGCGTAAATGGAAGAAGTTTGGAGCCACCAGGACCCTTCCTAGAGCGGGCCGCCCAACCAAACTGAGCGATCGGGGGAGAAAGGCCTTAGTTGGTGAAGTGACCAAGAACCCGATGGTCACTCTGACAGAGCTCAAGCGTTTCTCTGTGGAGAGAGGAGAATATTCCAGAAGAACAACCATCTCAGCAGCACTCTACCAATCAGGCCTATATGGTAGAGCGGCCAGACAGAAGCCGCCCCCCACCTCAGTAAAAGGCACATGACAGCCCGCCTGGAGTTTGCCAAAAGGCACCTGAACAACTCTCAGACCATGAGAAACAAAATTCTCTGGCCTGAGGAAACAAAGATTGAACTCTTTGGCCTGAATGGCAAGCCTCGTGTTTGGAGGAATCCAGGCACCGCTCATCACCTGGCCAATACCATCCCTACAGTGAAGCATGGTGGTGGCAGCATCATGCTGTGGGAATGTTTTTTAGTGGCAGGAACTAGGAGACTCGTCAGGATGAAAAATGAATGCAGCAATGTACAGAGACATCCTAGATGAAAACCTGCTTCCAACAGGACAATGACCCTAAGCACAAAGCCAAGATAACAAAGGAGTGGCTATGGGACAACTCTGTGAATGTCCTTGAGTGGCCCAGCCAGAGCCCAGACTTGAACCTCATCTCTGGAGAGATCTGAAAATGGCTGTGCATGGACGCTGCCCATCCAACCTGATGGAGCTTGAGAGGTCCTGCAAAAAAAAAAAGGTTGAAACTGCCCAAAAATAGGTGTGCCAAGGTTGTAGCATCATATTCAAAAAGACTTGAGGGTGTACATGGTGCCAAAGGTGTTTCACCAAAGTATTGTACATATTTTTTTTTATTTTTTTTTCAATAAATTTGGGAAGATTTCAAACAAACTTCTTTCACGTTGTCATTATGGGGTATTGTCTGTAGAAAATTGAGGAAAATAACTAATTTAATCCATTTTGGAATAAGGCTGTAACATAACAAAAGGTGGAAAAAATTAAGCGCTGTAATACTTTCCGGGTGCACTGTATAATAAAGGCCTTCAATACTTATCTGGAGATGGCACCTTTCTCTCACCACAGCCCCCCTTATGTTTTCCTCACTTTGCACCTCCACAACCCAATCCTGACCATCGGCTATTCTCATAGAGCTCATCACTAACAATCACCCAGGGGGAGATTTCTCTGGCTGCAGGGTAGCCCCTCCAAGCTAACCCTTTGCACCTGTAAAGAGGACCTGTCATCTGTTTACGTTCCCAGCTCCTCCTGTTGAGTTCTCCATAATATAAATGTAGCACCATCCTCGATAAGCTGCTAGGCACATTTAGTTTCTTTTTTTTCTTTTTTTTAGCTCTTCTGTAATCAGAAGAGCAGCTGTTGATTGTTTGGATTGATCAGGGTCTCACAGCCTGCACACTTGATTGCTTCTTCCTGCCTTCTGGAAGGCCCCAGAACATAGAAGTGGATCAGGTCAAAAAAACAGTCTGAATATTTATGGGTCTCAGCCAATTTCTGGGGAGGTGTGCCCAGTAGGTGGTTGCGGGCCACATAAATAGTCTAGATTCTGGAGCATTCTTGTTCTTGTCCAGGAAGAGAGGTTCCCAGCCTGAAAATCCTAACTGTCCTCATTGAGGACCCAACCCAGCTGTGGCAGAGCTGGGGGGGGGGGCTGTTTTACTAAAAGCTCTGAAACTAAGCTAAGGATTTCACAGAGAATCCAGCCTGGAAGGTGCACTGAGGAATTGTCCGTCTGATATTGGAGAGAGGCGTCCAAGTATCCAGTGAGTAAAGACATGAGTGAAGGATCCTAGTGACTTCTGCTGCTGATATCCCTAGCATATAAATACCAGTGTTTGCCTGGCCTGGGACATTACTGAGGGCCCCTTTGTGTTTTTTGGGCCTATGCTGGAAGAACTTGAGAAGTAGTATTGCAGTGAAGTGTGTCCTCAATATATTGTTTAGCGTTCATGGAGTATCCCACAGCTCCCTATGCCCTATCCAAGTTATTCAGAAATAAATACCAAAAGGCAACCCCTAGACTGTTCATTGAGCCAGAAGAGTAAGTGTTGCAGTGTGCCTGGCTTATAGTTCCCTAATTTGGTAAAAGAACCTCTGGTAAACCAACGGGTCCTTTTTGGTATGTGCGCTACATAAAATAAATAAAAATTCAGAAGATATGTTTGGAACCCTTCATAATGGACACAGAAGAGGTGCACAGCCAAGATATATACACTGTGCAGCTAAAAGCATGTTGGGCACCAGGACCAAGACTTTGGGGTGGGGGGCGAGCAGGCACCTGTCCAGGACCCTGTATTGAGGGGGGGGGGGGTGCTGCCGAGTTGGCTGCTCGTTCCGCTCCTTACTGACAGGAGTGACTGCAGTGTCACTCCTGTCAGAAGGAGCAGAGACTGATAGCTGCTGCTGGAGGCAGGATTCAGCTTTCTCCTCCCTCCAGCCTGCATGGGGCTGAAAAGTGCCGGTGCTGAGACAGAGAACTATTCTCAGTCTCAGAGACCTGCTGCTGGGGAAGGAGGTTGGACTGTGTCCTTCTTCCTCTCTCCCCCTGTCATGTGACTTGTCATTGTCACATGACCAAAGAGAGGAAGGAACCGCTGTGAGTACAGTGGGAAAGGAGGGGCAACAACTCAAGAGCATAGGGACACCTGATGTAAAGGGGGACTCTATTGGGGACACTTGATGTAAAGGGGGACTCTGTTGGGGACACCTGATATAAAGGGGGACTCTGTTGGGGACACCTGATATAAAGGGGGACTCTGTTGGGGACACCTGATATAAAGGGGGACTCTGTTGGGGACACCTGATGTAAAGGGGGACTCTGTTGGGGACACCTGATGTAAAGGGGGACTTTGTTGGGGATACCCAATGTACAGGGGGACCCTTTTGGAGACACCTGTTGTAAAGGGGGACTCTGATGTAAAGGGGGACTCTACTGGGAACTCCACCTGGTAGGTGAGGGGTTCAACTGTCCCGACACAGGCGGGCACACTCACAAATTATTGAGTTCAGGTGCACAAAGCTCCATAAAGAAATGGTTTAACCAGTTTGGTGTGGAGGAACTTGAGTCTCCTGCACAGAGCCCTGACCTCAACACTACTGATCATTCTTTGGGATGAATTGGAAGGCTATTTGTGAGCCAGGTCCTCTCACCCAACATCAGAACTTGACCTCACTCTTCCTTTTTTTGACTGAATGGGCACACATTTACCACAGACACCTACCAAAATCTTGGGTGAAGTCTTCCCCCGAAGAGTGGGGGCTGTCAGAAATGGAGGCAACTCCATAATATTGGCTTTGGAATGGGATGTCCCACAAGGCCGTATAGGAATGATGGTCAGGTGACTACAAACTGGCCATATAATGTATACAGTTGTCCTTCAATAGCTGAGCTTACGTGAAGCTCAAGCGGGCAAATAGGCAATGATATAAATGCATGAATCCCCTTCTTGAAACATTATTTGCTTTACGTCTTCAGCTCCAGCTTCCGGCTACAACCATCATGAAATGTAAGCCCATGGGCCCCGCAGACCAGGACCCCCGATACCTAGTTGTTTAGCGGAAATAACTTAGTCATTAGGAGCTGCTATCCCGGTGGACTTTTTAAGCCGGAGTTTATTTATCATGGCTCTTTCGCGGTGCTCCCACAGCTGTCAGATGGGCCCAGCCAATATGACAATGGGCTTCTTCTTGATGGATGAGGACTCAGAAGAAAAGGTGCCTGTGAGCGAGGAGAGCGAACATGAAGCCTGAGGGGGAACGAATCTCAGCAGAGAGAGAGGAAGGAGGGGGGGGGGAGAGCCGGGACTGGAACCTTTCTGCCGGAGAGTGCATGTACTTAAAAACCACAAGAAGTAAATAAGTAATCTAATCAAATGGGCTGCCGGGAACACTTTATCCCCCCCGGCCTGGCTGTGTTTACAGAAAACTCGTAGGGGAGCGTTTAGCCGCCGTTGTGCGGTTACTGAGGTCCTGGCTCTGGTCGCGTTTATTGCTCTGTGATTGTGCTGCCCTCTTTTTATGTCCTGTTTATGTGTTGTGGCTTTTTGTCACGTCGTGACAGGTTATTACGCCTGCCGGGTCACTCCGCCGCGGCGGTCTCTTGGCTCGCCGTCTCCAGTTTGGGATGAAAAATAAAATGTTACTATTTTCTCCACTTGTAATGCGTTGAAGCACGGCCGGGACAAGGGGTGGGCAGGAGGGGCAGCTGCCCTGGGCACTGCGGTATCATGCGAGGTGGGAGGCAGAAGGGCGTGAAAAAAAATTCTAGGAGGGGGAAATTTAGGGGTGCGTGCTAGGAGTGGTGATTCAGGCGGATTTGTGTAGGGAGGGGGATGGGAGAAGAGGATTTGTGCTAGGAGGGGAGGCTGGGCACTGTGGTATCATATGAGGTGGGGGGGGGCACCACATGAAGATTGTGGGGAGGGAATTTGTGTTGAGAAGGGGAATTTGAGGGTGGCAGGAGGTAAGAGTTGTTCTAGGAGGACAAATTTAGGGAGGTGTGCTAGAAGTGGTGATTCAGGCGGATTTGTGTAGGGAGGGGGATGGGAGAAGAGGATTTGTGCTAGGAGGGGAGGCTGGGCACTGTGGTATCATATGAGGTGGGGGGGGGGGCACCACATGAAGATTGTGGGGAGGGAATTTGTGTTGAGAAGGGGAATTTGAGGGTGGCAGGAGGTAAGAGTTGTTCTAGGAGGGCAAATTTAGGGAGGTGTGCTAGGAGTGGTGATTTAGGGGGATTTGTGCTAGAAGGGGGGATTTGGAGGGATTTGTGTTGGGAGGGGGGATTAGGGAAGAGGATTGGGGGGGGGGTTGTGCTAAAAAAGTAATGGTAGAGTGGAAATATTTTTATTTTTTTTTTGGCAGGGGGGGGGGGGGTTGTGCTAATAGGGATGATTGCAGGGTATTTGTGCTAGGAAAGGAAATGTATGTGTGTGTGTGGGGGGTTTGTGCTAGGATAGGTGATTGGGGGAGGGGAATTGGTGTTGGAAGGGGGGGATTTTGATTGGGGAGGAGAGGATTTGTGCTTGGAGTGGAAATTTGAGGGGTAGAGGATAAGTGCTAGGAGGGTTGTGCTGGGGGCATATAGGGAGAGAGAGGGCTCGAGTTGGGAGGGAATGGGGGGCAAAGATTTGTGCTGGGTGGGGGGATTTCAGCACAGGGAGGCAGATTTGAGGGGTGAGCATGCAGATTAGTGCTTGATTTTTTTTTTGCTTTGTTTTTTGGGGGGGGGATTTTTACTGACACATAAAGCTTATACATCTTGGGGGGGGCACAATTGGGCATGTTTGCCCCTAGACGAACTTGTCCCGGGACTGGCTATAAGGGTCAATTTGGGGATGTTTGTGCTAGAAGAGGTAATATGGTAGAGGGGGGAGGGAATTTATGCTAGGAGGATAATTTTTTTTTGGGGGGGGGGGAGGTTGTGCTAGTAGGGATAAGTGGGGGGATATGCGGGGGGGGGGATTGTGTACCCGGCGAGGGGAAATTTGAGAGGTGGAGTACTTGTGCTACGAGGGGTGATTTTTTGGGGGGAATGACATTTGTGTTGGGGGGTGGAGGGGTAAGAGATTTGTGCTGGGAGGGGGATGGATTTGTACTGGGAAGAAGGGGAAATTATGCTTAGAGGGTAATCATGCGGAATAGTGCCCAACTTTTTTAGGGGAGGGATTTCTGCTGACACATAATGCTGAAACATCTTGGTGGGGTGCATTGTGGCATGTTTACCCTGGGCTCTTATGCCTTGTTTCCACTGAACGGATCGGTTCGGTTCGGTTCAGTACGGTACGGTACGCTATTTTGAGTGTTTCCATTATGAAAGCGGCCCATACAACCGAACCGCACCATTCTGGGTCCTGCTTCAGATGTGGGGACATAGAAAATTGTACGGTTCGGTTAGGGCGGAGCTATTGGCAGACGTGTGATGCCATGCTAGGCATTTTTTCTAAACCCACGTATGGCCCCTGGCGGTCCGACTTGCAGTGGAAACGCTCACCTGAATAGGCCGGACCATTCTCGGGCCTTCCAAACTGTACCGACCTGAACCGATCCGCTCTTTGGAAACGAGGCATAAGTGACCTTGTTCTGTGAACCATGAAGCTATATGGATATTGAAATATAACAGATGGGGCCAGAAGTGCAGGAAAAGGTACAACAGCCTTGACGTGTTTCACAGCTTGATTGCTTCATCAGGAGACCATATGAAAACACCTGTGAACCATGTATGAACAGCGCTGCATCCAATAGGAAAGCATGGGGCAGGTGCCTTTGTGACGTCATTGCCCTACGCCACGCTGCCCCATGCTTTCCAAGCCTCGTTCTGGACCCACCATCGCACGGCCATCTCCCAACTACAGAGGTTCCCAGTGAGGACTCCAAGACCAGCAGCGTTGAGAACCCAAGGATTTGATAGTTCACTGCCTCCACCCCCTTGGGATATCTGATGGGCCTTCCATATCTCCTGAAAACCAGCGATTAGTCGAACAACCGCTACCTGGTCGCCCATCTTTCTCCTGGACGCTTTCCAGCCTACAGATGTGCTCTTCTTTACTTTCTCCCATGTGAGTTGCTATTGTTTTTACTAATAACCATTTCAGCCCCGGAAGAATTGGCTGCTCAATGACCAGGCCATTTTTTGCGATACGGAACTGCGTCGCTTTAACTGGCAATTGCGCGGTTGTGCGACGCTGTGCCCAAACAAAATTGATGTCCTTTTTTTTTCCCCACAAATAGAACTTTCTTTTGGTGGTATTTGATCAGCTCTGCGGTTTTTATTTTTTGCGCTATAAACAAAAAAAATAGCGACAATTTTGAAAAAAACACAAGATAAAAAGAAAGAAAAAAGATAATTTTGTCCTCAGTTTAGCCCAATATGTATTCTTCTACATATTTTTGGTAAAAAAAATTGCAAAAAGCTTACGGTATATTGATTGGTCTGCGCAAAAGTTATAGCGTCTACAAAATAGGGGATAGATTTATGGCATTTTTTTTATTTTTATTTTTATACTAGTAATGGCGGCGATATGCAATTTTTATCGAGACTGCGACATTATGGCGGACACATCGGACACTTTTGACACATTTTTGGGTCGATTGACAATTATACAGTGATCAGTGCTATAAAAATGCAGTGATTACTGTATAAATGTCACTGGCAGGGAAGGGGTTAACACTAGGGGGGAAATCAATGGGTTAACTGTGTTCCCTACTCCCTAGGTGTGTGTTCTAACTGTGGGGGGATGGGACTGACTATAGGAGATGAGAGATAGTGGTTCCCAGCTAGTTGGAACTCACGATCTCTCTCTCCTCAGCTCACAGAACAGGGATTTGTGTGCTTACACCACACACATCCCTGTTTTGCAGCTCGTGCCCGCGATCGCTTGTGGCCGGCGGTCATCGCGACCGCCGGTCACAAGCATCAGCACCCCCCGCTGTGCAGCGGGTGCGCGCCTGCTATCCCACTTAAAGGGACAGACGTATAGCTACGATGGTTCGCGGGATCGTGCCGACCTGCCGCAGTATAATGATGGCGGCTGATCGGCAAGTGGTTAAAGTGTTCAATCCCCACACTCAGAGGCGCCCTCTACTTTTTTTTCACAGGCTAAAGACAAGGCCACCTTCCTGAAAAGCCATGCCAGGAGAATGGCAAAACTGAAGACATGGCCAATGATGAAAAGAATGCCAGTCCGCTAGCCAAACTGCACTTCCCATCAACCGCCTATACGGCCAGCTGTTCCACCACAACTCTACTACCTCTTCTCCCTCTTCTCCCTCTTCTCCCTCTGCTCCCTCTGCTCCCTCTTCTCCCTCTGCTCCCTCTTCTCCCTCTGCTTCCTCTTCTCCCTCTTCTCCCTCTGCTCCCTCTTCTCCCTCTGCTCCCTCTGCTCCCTCTGCTCCCTCTTCTCCCTCTGCTCCCTCTTCTCCCTCTTCTCCCTCTGCTCCCTCTTCTCCCTCTTCTCCCTCTTCTTCCTCTTCTCCCTCTTCTTCCTCTTCTTCCTCTTCTCCCTCTGCTCCCTCTTCTCCCTCTTCTCCCTCTGCTCCCTCTGCTCCCTCTTCTCCCTCTTCTCCCTCTGCTCCCTCTTCTCCCTCTTCTTCCTCTTCTCCTCTTCTTCCTCTTCTTCCTCTTCTCCCTCTGCTCCCTCTTCTCCCTCTTCTCCCTCTGCTCCCTCTTCTCCCTCTTCTCCCTCTGCTCCCTCTTCTCCCTCTTCTTCCTCTTCTTCCTCTCCTTCCTCTTCTTCCTCTTCTCCCTCTGCTCCCTCTGCTCCCTCTTCTCCCTCTGCTCCCTCTTCTCCCTCTTCTTCCTCTTCTCCCTCTTCTCCCTCTGCTCCCTCTTCTCTCTGGGCTGTTCTGGGTGCTTTCCTATTGGATGCAGCACCATATTCATACATGGTTCATAGGTGTTTTCATACGGTCGGTTGTGAATCCTCCACTGGAATGCTGAGCCGGTGCAGCCCTCCTCATACGGGGGGATCCAGCAGAAAGCTGTAGCTGGCTGTACAGGCGGTTGATGGGAAGTGCAGTTTGGCTAGCGGACCGGCATTCCTTTCATTATTGGCCATGTATTCAGTTTTGCCATTCTCCTGGCATGGTTTTTTTTAGTGGTGAAGAAAGCTCTATTTGTGTGAAAAAAAATTATAAAAAGTTAATTTGGGTACAGCGCCGCATGACCGCGCAATTATCATTCAAAGTGCGACAGCACTGAAAGCTAAAAATTGGCCTGGGCAGGAAGGGGGTGGAAGTGCCCGGTATTGAAGGGGTAATGTTCACATTGGATATCATGGGGCATTTATGAATTTGCATGGACTTTATTAGTTTTGCAAGAAAGTTATATGTATTCTTGGCCACAATACTTCCGGTCCCTTTGGTTGTTCCATGCTGGACGGTGGAACGCACGCCAGCTACGAGTGTGAGCCGCGAGGCACCATTCAATTACCTGACACGCTAACAGCCCCAGTGCCGGGCTAAGGCACCACCAATGTAAGCAGCCATTTGGCTTTGTCTTTTTATTGCCTTTTTCTAAATAAACAGGATTACACTATTGGTTCCTTTTATATTTATTTTCACATATCCCTTCCACGATCTTTGCGGAGGATGTTTTTTTTTTTTTTTTGCTTCTACAGTCTCCACCATTGCAGCAAGCATCATCTTGCTAAAATTGCTTTTGACCTGCTTTTTAAGTAAAGGGATCACTGCCATCTAGTAAGCAGAACCCACTTATGGAGCACTTTTGGGTGTATCTCTTTCAGCTGGTGAAGAATTACTCACAATTGTGAGACTCGGTTCACACAGGGGCAACCCGTCTTAGTCTTACAGCGCGACTTGGAGGCGACTTCAGCGCGACTTTGCAAGGCGACATGTAGGCGACTTCAGCACGACTTCAGCGCGACTTTGAGCGACTTACAACGCGACAGGCAACTTTGACTGTGGCCAATCACAGAATAACCAGCTCTCTGGGAGGGAGGGGTTTGCCGGGGTAAACTATTTTCTTTTCCTGTAAAGTCGCTTCAATATAGATGAAGATCTGACTTGGAGGCGACTTCCATTGAATTCTATGGGTACAGGTCGCCTAGAAGTCATCTTGAAGTAGTACAGGAACCTTTTCTGAAGTCGGAGCGACTTCCGTAGTGTACTCTAATCAGCCCTAATGATTTCCTTAGTCTACTTCTCTCTTCAACTATTATTTTTCAGCTGATTTTTTAATGTTTGCTTCTATTTTATTACCTATTAATATTTGAACTTTTTTGTTTTTGTTTTGTGTGGTATTATGTTTACACATTTCCCACTTAAAAAAAACGCAAAAATTGAAACTCCTTTATTTTATTTGTAAATAACATTGCAATGCTTTGTACCAGAGTCATAGTTTTACTGTCATTTTAATAGCTTGCCGACCAGCCATAATGCAGCAGGTTGGCACGTCTGCGCGAATCAACGTAGGTGTACGTCGGCCGCTTTAAGCGCTTTAGTGGGCGCGGCGGCGGAACCGATGCATGTGGCCGGCAGCCGCGATCGCTCCTTAGAAAGCCAGAACGGTGATCTGCCAATGTAAACAGACGGATCCCCGTTTTGTCAGGAAAGTAGGGAGAGAGCTGCTGTTCCTAGTGATTAGGAACAACGATCGGTCTCCTCCTCCAGTCAGTCCCCTCCCCCCACAGTTAGAAACACCTCCCTAGGACACACTTAACCCCTTAATTGCCCCCTAGTGTTAACCCCTTCCCTACCAGTGATATTTATACAGTAATCAGTGGCTATTTTTAGGTCTGATCGCTGTAAAATGTCACTGGTCCCAAAAAAGTGTCACGAGTGTCCGATCTATCCTCCGCATTGTCGCAGCCCTGCAAAAAATCTCTGATCACCGCCATTACTAGTGAAAAAAAATTGATAATAAAAATGCCATAAATCTATCCCCTATTTTCTAGACTCTCTAACTTTTGCACAAACCAATCAATATACGCTATTGCGATTTTTTTTTATACCACAAAATATGTAGAAGAATACATATTTGCCTAAATTGATGAAGAAATGTATTTATTTCTTTTTTATTTTGGGATATTTATTATAGCAAAAAGTAAAAAAAAAATGTTTTTTTTTTTTTTTCAAAATTGTTGATCTTTTTTTGTTTATAGCACAAAAAGTAAAAACCCGCAGAAAGCTCTATTTGTGGGGGAAAAAAAGGACATAACATTTCGTTTGGGTACAGCGGCGCACGACCGCGCAATGGTCAGTTAAAGCGACACAGTGCCGTATCGCAAAAAAGGGCCTGGTCATTAAGGGGCCAAATCCCTTCTCGGGGCTGAAGTGGTTAAACAAGACATATTATGGAATAAAGTGTGCACTTTTTATGTGCAGTAACGCTATTTATTTTTAAACTAACACAAAGTGTTTTGTTTAGTTTTGCTGTGTTTTATTGTCTAAGGATTATATAAAAAATAAAATAATGATTGTTGCAAGACAATACATGAAAAAAAAGCCTTGTTTGTCCTTAAAAAAACAATATATGTTTTACCTTGTCATCTTTAGTAATTACTAGGGATGCACCGATACCATTTTTTTTACAACGAGTACAAGTACTGATATTTTTTTTTATAGTACTCGCCAATACCAATTACCGATACCTACCGCAACTGTTTTGTTTACACTTCAGCTGTCAGCAACGGTACAAAGCATTGAAAACCCATTTACAAATTAAACAAACTGATTTTGTTTTTTCATTTTGCGCTTTTTTTAAATGAAATGTGTTATGTGTTAATATATATTTGCGAAAATATTCACTAACAAAGCAAACAAAAAAAAGTTTTAATTGTTTATCATTATCATTTATCAATTGTTTATCATTTATAAAATAGACATGAACAAAAAAAAAAAGCAGGAAAATATGTCTTAATGTACTTTTTGAAATCAGCACACACTGTCGTCGGGTTTTCAATGTACTTACTCATAATTGTATCTTTTAGTAAATTGTACTTATCCCCTTGAAGAAGACTTCTACTGTTCATGGTCGAAACGCGTTGTATGATCTTCCACATATTTCATGCAACATTTCAATGGTCACTGTATAGCTGTATTGATATGCATATTTTTGTATGTTTCTGTTTACCTCCACCATAGAGCTCATGTTTTAACAGATAGTCATGCTTCTGTAATTTTATTGACTTTTTGCAATAAATACATTTTTTAACCATTTCGGACTTTTTTGCTGCAATACAAAACCCTTAGGGAATTTTTTTCTACCTTCTGTACCGGCATCGGGGCATGCAGCTGACTCTTGCTCACCCATTGTATCACTTTCCCTTTTTTTGCAGGAAAATAATAATTAAATGGAGGAGAATAGGGAGTTAATAAAGGCAGATTAGAGTAAATTAAGAGTTAACAAGAGGAACATTTGTTCGTCCCCGCTGACAGCTCAAAGAACCGAGCCTGAAAGTATCGGTTTCAGGTATCGGTGCATTTGTATCGGCACCGATACCGATACTAGTATCAATGCAACCCTAGTAATTACAAATGTATTGCTGTAAAAGCTGCTCTGCTCCATAGAAGGTGAACAGGTGTGAGAGCCGAAGTAGTTAAAAGTCTGCCAAGTCTGCTGCCCAGGTCTTGCAGTTTTCGGGTGGCTCCATTCCTGTGCGGGGTTCTATGGAGACACCCTTTCATGGGCACTCACAGAGGAGGACTCTCAATGCGCAGACGTTGCCTGCTTTTTAATGACGGGGCGCACATGTGTAGAGTTATACCGAGGGTAGAACGTGAATGACGGGAAAGGCAATGCCCACAGGCAGACCAATAGGATTGGTCAATGACATGGCAAAATAAAGGAAAGATGGGACGTGCGGTCCCAGGAAGGGGGTAATCGGAAGACTTTTACTGAGGTTGTGAGTGCGCTTTCCAACTGGAAGTTCAGGGAAGCAGAACAAAGAAACCAGAGGTTGCAGCTAATAAACCCGTTTATAATGTTTCTGGACATTATTTTAACTACTTGCCGCCCGCGCTATAGCCGAAAGACGGCTGCAGCGCGGGCCTTAATTGCCGGGAGGTCGTGCGCCGCGCGCTCTGTGATCGCCGAGTCTATGAGACTCGGCTGATCACAGATCGGAGTAAGGGGTCGATCCCGGTCCCTTACCACATGATCAGCTGTCAGCCAATGACGGCTGATCACGTGATGTAAACAGAAGCTCGGTAATCTGTATTTTTTTTCCTCATGCTGTCAGCGTGAGGGGGAAAGAAAAACAATCACCGGTATCTGCCAGAGGGGCATCGATCCCTCACACAGAAAGCTGCGGCTGTGCCCACCAGTGTCACCTGCCAGTTCCCACTGTGCCACCTACCAGTGCCACCTATCAGTACCCACCAGTGCCATCTACCAATGCCCACAGTGCCACCCATCAATGCCCACCAGTGCTGCCAATCAATGCCCATCAGTGTCTAATAATCAGTGCCACAGATCAGTGCTGCCTATCAGTGTCACCTACCAGTGCCCACCAGTGCCACCCATCAATGCCCATCAGTGTCTAATAATCAGTGCCACAGATCAGTGTTGCCCATCAGTGCCACCCATCAGTGCCACCTATCAGTGCCCTTTAGTGCCACCCATCAGTGTTAACCATCAGTGCCCATCTGCGCCACCCATTAGTGCCACCTCTCAGTGCCACCTATCAGTGCCACCTCATCAGTGCTTATCTGTGCCACCTATCAGTACCCATTAGTGCTACCTTATCAGTGCTTATCAGTGCCGCCTCATCAGTGCACATCAGTGAAGGAGAAAACTTACCTGTTTTCAAAATTTTATAACAAACTATGAAACGGTTTTGTTTTTTTTTTTCTTTTCCAAATTTCGGTCTCTTTTTGTTTTATTTAGCAAAAAATAAAAAACCCAGCAGCAATTAAATACCACCAAAAGAAAGCTCTATCTGTGTGAAAAAAATGATAAAAATGTCATTTGAGTACAGTGTAGCATGACTGCGCAATTGTCATTCAAAGAGTGATGGCGCTGAAAGCTGAAAATTGCCCCGGGCAGGAAAGGGGGTTTAGGTGCCCGGTAAGCAAGTGGTTAAATTATTTATTGCCGGGAGCCAACATTGTCAAGAGCCACGTATAAAAAAAAAAAAAGTTGGTGCTTCAGTACTACTTTCACTATACTTCTCCCGTACCACCAACAATTCTGGAACCTACGTGATTAAATCAGCGTCCGGCCGCGTCTGAGCGGTCAGCAGACGACCGCTCGTGTTCACAGTGCAGGCAAAGCCGAGGCTGCCGGGGAGACTCCCCTTCAAGCACGGAAATCCATTTCAATGGCGGAACGCAGCCAAAAGCGCGCTCAGGTGGGGGGGAGGCGGGGGGGCCTCCCAAAGAGATTTATTTCCACGGCGTCCATCCACGCGTTATTATACACTATCTGGTCCCATTAACATGAAGAGGACACCATGAAACGCGGCTGAGATAGGCACAGTCTCGGGAAGATGCGGCACAAATGGATAGGCCGGTGTCGGCTGCGCCTTTATGGGGCTCTGCGTTCATAATTCCCCCCCCGACCAGCCGGCGGAGAGAAGTGGAAATAAATCTCGATGGGACTCTCTGCTTAACACGCGGCGGCATTGATATTCAAATACATTATAATGCCGGCAAATGGAGCTACAGCTGCTGCAGCCAGACCAGCGCGGGGGTGACGAATGGATTGATATAATCCGCGTTTTCCGATGGAGGCTTCGGATGCGGACAGAGAATTCACAGGGAGCCGAGCGCAGCGTGCTGAGGCGGGGAGATTGGGACTTGGCGTGGCATTTGGGGAACTCCAGGGTGGGTTGGAACTGGTCTGCCGCTGGTGGCGGCTACTTCACCTCCGACCACTCGTCACAATTCCCCCCCTACATAGAAAAAAGTGCCACAGGGACAATGCCCCTTGGGGCCAAAAAAAAAAACAGGCCAGGGCATTCCAGACCGAGCAGCCAATTCCTCCGGGGGGAGGGGGGGGGGCACCAGTAACGGGACATACACTATATTGTCAAAAGTATTGGGACACCTGCCTTTACACGCACATAAACTTTAATGACATCTCAGTCTTAGTCCGGAGGGTTCAATATTTAGTTGGCTCCGCCCTTTGCCGCTATAACAGCTTCAACTCTTCTGGGAAGGCCGTCCACAAGGTTTAGGAGTGTGTCTATGGGAATGTTTGACCATTCTTCCAGAAGAGCATTTGTGATGTTAGACGAGAAGGCCTGGCTTGCAGTCTCCGCTCTAATTCATCCCAAAGGTGTTCTATCTGGTTGAGGTCAGGACTCTGTGAAGGCCAGTCATGTTCCTCCACCCCAAACTCGCTCACCCATGTCTTTATGGACTTTGCTTTGTGTACTGGTGCGCAGTAGGGTTGCCAGCTCATCCCTTTAAAACCAAACACATATTAATTATACAGGTTCTGAGGCTGATTAAGGTGATAATTAAACTCACTTGTTGCCCTTATCTGCATTAAATTAGTCTTCAGAACCTGTGTAATTCCTATGTGTTCCGGTTCAAAGGGATAAGGTGGCAACCCTAGTGTGCAGTCATGTTGGAACAGGAAGGGGCCGTCCCTAAACTTTTCCCACAAAGTTGGGAGCGTGAAATTGTCCAAAATGTCTTGGTATGCTGACGCCTTAAGAGTTCCCTTCACTGGAACTAAGGGGCCAAGCCCAACCATTGCCGCCACTGTGCCCCGGCAAACGCAGCCAGCCCCCCCCCCTCCCGCCGGCCCGCCATCTGCACTTATCTTTCTCAGTGGGACAGCTCCTCGATGTCTTCTCCCATACTCTCTTCCCATTCTCTGCTATGATTGGACGCCTGGCGTCCAATCACAGCGCCTGTCGTTCCAGCCAATTAGGTGACGGGTAACAGATCTGAGCACCTGATTGGCGGAGAGGCAGTTTAGTGTTAGGAAAGCGAATATTCATTCGCTTTTCTAACACAGTTGAGTGACCTGTGAGCATCTTTTTTGACGCCTATTAGAGTCTCTAATCAGATGCTTCAAAAACACCCCCCGCCACTGTAATTCAGGGGCCCGGTGCCCAAAAAGGGTCCAGGCGCCTGAGTAGGGAGTGGCAGCGACGGCCATGAATAGATTCAAGCAAAGCATGAATCTATCTATTGGTGGTAGAGGGGGGCGGCAGGACAGAGGGGGGGCGCCCGTGCGCCCTTAATGCTAATTCTATTAGACACACTCCTAAATACTTTTGACAATAGAGTGTAACCAATTAAACTTCAGCTTTTGCCCCAAGCTGTTTACATGCAGAGAATTGAATTCTGATTGGTTGCTGGGAGTTCCTGCAGTTTGTGCATTGTACGACCTCAGTAATAAAGCCGGCTTGTGTTTCCACGCTCTCGCGGTTTCCCGCACGGTTAACGTTACGCCGCTCTTCACACCTGAACATAGGAAGATCTTTTTAAATCATTTTAGGGGGGGAGGAGAAGCCGGCGGCGGCGTCCTGTGCTCACTGATCAGGCGGAGACACGCGGAAGCGGCAGACAGAATTATACGTTGTAATTAAAGCCACTGCCGTCTCGCAGAGTTTAACAGCGCGGGAGATCGCGTCAATTAGAAGAACATTTATTTACAACTCTCATAGCGGACCGGCAGGAAGGAACCAAAGAGATTCACATCTGTAATAAAACGCCGTTCCGGAGGAAACCGCAACAAACCGAGAAAAGTCATCATTTCCCGTCCCATCAGTGGCATTATATCTGTGCATACAGATAATATTTGTTTGTTAAAGGGGAACTCCGGGCACAAACCCTTTCATCTAAATATCTTCCTCAATAGCCACAAAGGATATAAATCCACTTTGTGAGCACCAACTGCCTTTGAAAACCCAGATATTACCTTGTAAAAGTAGCAGTGACATCATCACTGTGCTGTACATAGCCTGTGCAGAGAGCAGAGATGTGGGAGGGGCTCAGCAGGCTCCACCCACTACAGGCTGCCTGCAGTAAACTACAGGAGGGGGCGGAGACAAGACCAGTCACCCTGCACAAGAGGGAGAGCAGAACTGTGGGAGGGGCCCAGCAGGCTCCACCCACTACATGCTGCCTGCAAAAAACTACAGGAAGGGGCGGAGACAAGACCAGTCACCCTGCACAAAAAGAAAGAGCAGAGCTGTGGGAGGGGCCAAGCAGGCTCCACCCACTACAGGCTGCCTGCAGAAAACTACAGGAGGGGGCGGAGACAAGACCAGTCACCCTGCACACGGAGAAAGAGCAGAGCTGTGGGATGGGCCAAGCAGACTCCACCCACTACAGATTGCCTGCAGAAAACTGCAGGAGGGGGCGGAGACAAGACTAGTCCCCCTGCACAAAGAGAGAGAGCAGAGCTGTGGGAGGGACCCAGCAGGCTCCACCCACTACAGATTGCCTGCAGAAAACTGCAGGAGGGGGCGGAGACAAGACCAGTCTCCCTTCACAAGGAGAAAGAGCAGAGCTGTGGGATGAGCCAAGCAGGCTCCACCCACTACATGATGCCTGCAGAAAACTGCAGGAGGGGGTGGAGACAAGACCAGTCCCCCTGCACAAAGAGAGCAGAGCTGTGGGATGGGCCAAGCAGGCTCCACTCACTACATGATGCCTGCAGAAAATTACAGGAGGGGGCGGAGACAAGACCAGTCACCCTGCACAAAGAGAAAGAGCAAAGCTGTGGGATGGGCCAAGCAGGCTCCACCCACTACATGATGCCTGCAGAAAAATACAGGAGGGGGCAGAGACAAGACCAGTCACCCTGCACAAAGAAAAAGAGCAGAGCTGTAGGAGGGGCCAAGCCGGCTCCACCCACTACATGATGCCTGCAGAAAACTACAGGAGGGGGTGGAGACAAGACCAGGCACCCTGCACAAGGAGAAAGAGCAGAGCTGTGGGATGGGCCAAGCAGACTCCACCCACTACAGATTGCCTGCAGAAAACTGCAGGAGGGGGCGGAGACAAGACTAGTCCCCCTGCACAAAGAGAGAGAGCAGAGCTGTGGGAGGGACCCAGCAGGCTCCACCCACTACAGATTGCCTGCAGAAAACTGCAGGAGGGGGCGGAGACAAGACCAGTCTCCCTTCACAAGGAGAAAGAGCAGAGCTGTGGGATGAGCCAAGCAGGCTCCACCCACTACATGATGCCTGCAGAAAACTGCAGGAGGGGGTGGAGACAAGACCAGTCCCCCTGCACAAAGAGAGCAGAGCTGTGGGATGGGCCAAGCAGGCTCCACTCACTACATGATGCCTGCAGAAAATTACAGGAGGGGGCGGAGACAAGACCAGTCACCCTGCACAAAGAGAAAGAGCAAAGCTGTGGGATGGGCCAAGCAGGCTCCACCCACTAAATGATGCCTGCAGAAAAATACAGGAGGGGGCAGAGACAAGACCAGTCACCCTGCACAAAGAAAAAGAGCAGAGCTGTAGGAGGGGCCAAGCCGGCTCCACCCACTACATGATGCCTGCAGAAAACTACAGGAGGGGGTGGAGACAAGACCAGGCACCCTGCACAAGGAGAGAGAGCAGCAGTGAGCGGTATTTATTATAGGAAGTCTCACACTGGATTATTCCACAGATCTGGAATGATAACACACCAAGATTCAGGCCCCATTCACACCAGAACGTTTTGTAAACGCACGTAAAATGGGGTTTTTTACACGCATTTATGAATATATTGTTAATGACACTCCAAACATGGCAAGCATGTTGTGCATGTAAAAAAAAACGCACAACACGTGCGTCAAATGTACAGTTAAAAAACATGCAAAGCTCAATGCACAGACAGCTACATGAGCTACTTTGGTGCTTTTGTCACACGTAGGGCTGCCTATTGAAATGAATGGACTGCTCTAAGCGTGGAGCGCGGGAACGCACACACAAAAAGTGTCATTTTACACACTCAGGTGTGAATGGGCCTTAGCCATGTCAGATACTATCTTCGATTTGAATGAATGACTTGAATAGCGCTGCGAATGCGAACTGAATCGCCTCAAAGTTTGAGATCCGGTTAGCCGACCACCGCACGCCGATATACGTCGGCACAATGGCAGTTGTGGGCAAATGGGCGTACCTGTACATACCCTTTAATTACCGGGGTTAGCGAGCACGCCGCGTACAGCGTGACCGTGCCCGCGGGACCCTCGGACCCGATGTCCGCTGGTCTCCTGGCGATCGCATCACGGAGCCGCAGAACGGGGAGATGCCTATGTAAACAAGGAATTTCCCCGTTCTGGCTTGTGCCATGACAGAGATCACCGCTCCCTGTCACAGGGAGCAGTGATAACTGTCATGTGAGTAGTAGCCCCTCCCCCCCACAGGTAGAATCACTCCCTAGGACACACTTAACCACTTCATCGCTCCCTAGTGTTTAACCCCTTCCCTTCCAGTGTCATTTACACAGTAAACAGTGCATTTTTTTCCCTGTATAAAATGACAATGGTCCCAAAAGAGTGTCAAAAGTGTCCGATGTGTCCATCGTAACGTTGCAGTCACGATAAAAATCGCTGATCGCCGCCATTACTAATAAAAAAAAAATTAATAAAAATTCCATAAAACTATCCCCTATTTTGTAGACGCTATAACTTTTGCGCAAACCAATCAATATACTCTTATTGCGTGTTTTTTTTTTTTACCAAAAATATGTAGAAGAATACATATCAGCCTAAACTGAGGAAAAAATAATTGTTATATATAGTTTTGGGGGATATTTATTATAGCAAAAAGTAAAAAAATATTGTTTTTTTTTTTTTCAAAATTGTCGCTCTTTTTTTGTTTATAGCGCAAAAAAAAAAAACAGCAGAGGTGATCAAATACCACCAAAAGAAAGCTCTATTTGGGGGGAAAAAAGGACATCAATTTTGTTTGAGTACAACGTCGCACGACCGCGCAATTGTTCGTTAAAGCGACGCAGTGCTGAATTGCAAAAAGTGCTCTGGTCAGGAAGGGGGTAAAATCTGTAAAATAGTCTAAAATTCCATTTCTGGAGGTGGCTGTGTGCCATCTGGGGGATGCCTGGGGGTCCTGGGAGTATTATTTAAAGAGTACAATGTGTGAGAGCACCCTACATTAAATACAAGCCCAGTAAGTCTTGATTGCACATGAGAAAATGTCAGACAGCCAATGCATTTCGGGGGGGGGGGGGGGGGGGCTAAAAAAAAAGGTAATTATAAAAATCAATATAATTGAGAAGATCTAAAAAAAAAAATCATCTATTAAAATATTTAAACTCAGGTACATATCTCCCCATGATGATGTGACAGGGTCTCTTCAGGCAAATCAATCTGCGTCCCGTGTTGAGGAATACGAAGGATGTTGCTTGCGAAGGTCTCGCTAAATTTAGACGGTAGATGGTAATATTCATCGATTCCCCCGCCGTTGTCAGAAGTGCGTAAAAATTGCTCTTTCAATTGGGAAAGTGCGAGTATGATAAAAGATCAATACTTTTCTTTCCCTTCACAGAACATTCACAAACACTTGTTCCTGGAATAAATTGGATTTAAAGAAAGAGTTCCTTTGATGTGCTCAAGGTGATTGCAACAATGTAGTAGTTGAGTACTATCTATGATACTGTTACAGTAACATTTTCAGGACAGGCAGGAGGGGGGTTGTCTACTCCCTTCTTCCCAGTACAAGCAGTGCTGATAAAGGTTCAGCATTAACATTTTGCTAATCCTTATGCCGCGTACACACGGTCGTACTTTTCGTCTACAAAAGTCCAACGGACGCTGACGGACTAAAGCTGGCTGGTAATCCGATCGTGTGTGGGCTTCTCCGGACTTTCAACTGACTTTTTTAGCCTCAAATCCGACGTACTTTAGATTTGAAACATGCTTCAAAACTTTACTTCGTAACTACGACGGACCCCGAAATCCGCTCGTCTGTGTGCTAGTCCGACGGACAAAAAGCCACGCTAGGGCACCTATTGGCTACTGGCTATGAACTTCCTTATTTTAGTCCGGTGTACGTCATCACGTACGAATCCGACCGACTTTTGTGTGGTCGTGTGTAGGCAAGTCCGTTCATTAGAAAGTAGGCCGCAAGTCCGCCGCAAGTCCACCGAAAGTCTGCCGGAAGTCTGTCGGACAGGCTGTCTGACTTTTGTAGACGAAAAGTACGACCGTGTGTACGCGGCATTAGTGTATCAGTACTGCTTAAACTGAGAAGAATTGGTCAGTACTGCTTGGACAAAGAAGAAGGGGGTCAGTACTGCTTGGACAAAGAAGAAGGGGGTCAGTACTGCTTGGACAAAGAAGAAGGGGGTCAGTACTGCTTGGACAAAGAAGAAGGGGGTCAGTACTGCTTGGACAAAGAAGAAGGGGGTCAGTACTGCTTGGACAAAGAAGAAGAGGGTCAGTATTGCTTGGACAAAGAAGAAGAGGGTCAGTACTGCTTGGACAAAGAAGAAGAGAGTCAGTACTGCTTGGACAAAGAAGAAGGGGGGGGGGCAATACTGCTTGGACAAAGAAGAAGGGGTGAGTATTGCTTGGACTGAGAATAAGGGGTTCAGTACTGCTTGGACTGGGAAGAAGGGGAGACAATACTGCTTGGACCAAGACGGGACCAGCACTGTTTAGACCAAGAAGAAGGGGGGCAATATTGGTTGGACCAAGAAGAAAATGGACAGTACTGCTTGGAAGGGGGTCAGTACTGCTTGGACAAAGAAGGGGGCCAGTATTGCTTGGACAAAGAAGAAGGGGGTCAGTACTGCTTGGACAAAGAAGAAGGGGGTCAGTACTGCTTGGACAAAGAAGAAGGGGGTCAGTACTGCTTGGACAAAGAAGAAGGGGGTCAGTATTACTTGGACAAAGAAGAAGGGGGTCAGTATTACTTGGACAAAGAAGAAGGGGGTCAGTATTACTTGGACAAAGAAGAAGAGGGTCGGTATTGTTTGGACTGAGAATAAGGGGGTCAGTACTGCTTGGACTGGGAAGAAGGGGGGCCAATACTGCTTACACCAAGAAGGCACCAGCACTGTTTAGACCAAGAAGAAGGGGGGCAATATTGGTTGGACCAAGAAGAAAATGGTTAGTACTGGTTGGAAGGGTTCAGTATTGCTTGGACAAAGAAGAAGGGGGTCAGTACTACTTGGACAAAGAAGAAAGGGATAAATACTGTTTGGACAAAGAAGAAGGGAGTCAGTATTGCTTGAACTGAGAAGAAGGGGGTAAGTATTGCTTGGACTGAGAATAAGGGGGCCAGTACTGCTTGAACCGAGAAGACAGGGGGTCAGTACTGCTTGAACTGGGAAAAAGGTGGGGGGGGGGGTCAATACTGCTTGGACCAAGAAGGGACCAGTACTATTTAGACCAAGAAGAAGGTGATCAATGCTGGTTGGACCAAGAAGAAAAGGGTCAGTACTGGTTGGACAAAGAAGAAAAGGGTCAGTACTGGTTGGACAGAAAAGAGGGGATTAGTATGTCTTGGAATGGCAAAAGGGGTCAGTACTCAGTACTACTTGGACTGAGAAGAATGATGACCATTTCTGCTTGGACAAACATTAGGGGGTCAGCACTGCTTGGACCAAAAAGAAGGGGGTTAGTACTAATTGTATTAAGAAGAATGGTGATCATTTCTGCTTGGACCAGGATTAAGGGGATCATTGCTGCTTGGACTTAAAAAAAGGGTGTCAGTATTGCTTTGACCAAGAATTAGGAGGCTGTACTGATGGACTAAGATTAAGAGAGTCAGCACTGCTTAGACCAAAAAGTAGGGGGTCAGTAATGCTTGAGCTTGAGCTATAGAACATTGTAAACAAACCTAGATAGGGATTGCCTGGAGATGTTCAAAAAGGGCTCAATTTATAAATGATAACTTGTGCTTTACAAAAAAAATGTTGTCCCATCATAGCAACTTCTGACCACTTCCTGTGTCCCTGGCCCTTGTTCCTTGGACAGGAAATGAGGAAAATCTCACCACTGGGGACATATAGCAATAAAAACCCTTCCAAGCTCCAGCCAAATATCGGGATGCTGCCATTACTTTCCACCTTTGCTGGATATTGGACACTCTTGAACACTTTGTATGAACACTTTGGTTTTAGGCTCTCCCCTCCCGCCGCTCCTCAGCCCCACCCGCCCCTTCTTAATACCTCTAGTGTTTTTCTGGCCATTGTCGGCCCCAGCAGACAGATAAATGGCGTTCTTTTCTGTTGTTACCCTTTACGTCCGCTTTAATAATAAAGACAATGAAACGTGAAACAATGTGAAAAAAAAACCTCCCCGCCAAATTGCTGTTTGGAGAATTGTAACGCGCCCCAATTTCTGCCGCTTAGTACGACAAGCCGGACAAATCTGGATGACGGTAAGCAACATTGGCCGTAATAATTACCAATTAAAATGTGGAGGGAGGAGAGGCGCGGTCGGCATCATCCAACGCAGGAAAAGCAACCTCAGCAGATAGAAGACCGAGGGAAAAAATCACAGGAAGAAAGTGTTAGAGAATCCATGAAGGTCCTTCCAGAGGAAGATCGGAGCGGAGGGGGAACCGCCATTGAAAAATACTCCCCGATGGATTTAGACTAGATGTGCACCCTAACCGACCAACATTTACCATCAAAAACGATTGTCTTTTCTTAACTTATTTATTTTCACTTTTTTTCCTACTTTGGTGCATCTCAGGGCTACTGATCTCCTGTGGCCTCTTGTAGTCTCCATTCTCCATTGGAAGCATCTGTGACAGGTTGAGAACATAAGAACATGATTGGGAGAAAGGGACAAAGCGTTGTCACCCTGTAATAAGAAGGACCTAAACAAGGACCTTTCTGGCAGGATCACCAGGGATTAATTTAATGAAAGCTGTACATTAAAAAAAAAAAGATTAAAAAATACTTGCTTATAGGGGATTTTAGTGATTGGGTTAATGGGCAGACCCAGGAAGTCAACACAGGGATGGTGGGAACCTCTCATAATGGGCACAGCAGGTATACAGACCCGAGAACTCAGCACAGGGATGGTGGGAACCCCTCATAATGGGCACAGCAGGTGTACAGACCTGGGAACTCAGCACAGGGATGGTGGGAACCCCTCATAATGGGCACAGCAGGTGTACAGACCTGGGAACTCAGCACAGGGATGGTGGGAACCCCTCATAATGGGCACAGCAGGTGTACAGGCCCAGGAACTCAGCACAGGGATGGTGGCAACCCCTCATAATGGGCACAGCAGGTGTACAGACCTGGAAACTCAGCACAGGGATGGTGGGAACCCCTCATAATGGGCACAGCAGGTGTACAGACCCAAGAACTCAGTACAGGGATGGTGGGAACCCCTCATAATGGGCACAGCAGGTGTACAGACCCAGGAACTCAGCACAGGGATGGTGGGAACCCCTCATAATGGGGACAGCAGGTGTACAGACCTGGGAACTCAGCACAGGGATGGTGGGAACCCCTCATAATGGGCACAGCAGGTGTACAGACCCAGGAACTCAGCACAGGGATGGTGGGAACCCCTCATAATGGGCACAGCAGGTGTACAGACCTGGAAACTCAGCACAGGGATGGTGGGAACCCCTCATAATGGGCACAGCGGGTGTACAGACCCGGGAACTCAGCACAGGGATGGTGGGAACCCCTCATAATGCGCACAGCAGGTGTACAGACCCGGGAACTCAGCACAAGGATGGTGGGAACCTCTCATAATGGGCACAGCGGGTGTACAGACCCGGGAACTCAGCACAGGGATGGTGGGAACCCCTCATAATGGGCACAGCAGGTGTACAGACCTGGAAACTCAGCACAGGGATGGTGGGAACCCCTCATAATGGGCACAGCAGGTGTACAGACCCAGGAACTCAGCACAGGGATGGTGGGAACCCCTCATAATGTGCACAGCAGGTGTACAGACCCGGGAATTCAGCACAGGGATGGTGGGAACCCCTACTAATGGGCACAGCGGGTGTACAGACCCGGGAACTCAGCACAGGGATGGTGGGAACCCCTCATAATGGGCACAGCGGGTGTACAGACCCGGGAACTCAGCACAGGGATGGTGGGAACCCCTACTAATGGGCACAGAAGGTAAGACAGCACAATAATTACCCTCCTGATGTGCCGGCATTGGATGTACACAGCGGAAGATAAAGGGACAGTAACAGAATTCTAGGATGTAAAAATCTCATCTGGCCATTTGCTGATTGATCACTAATATCCTCCTCACCAATTGGATAAGTGATTAAACGTAATGACTTTAAACAAGTTGTTACTAACTCATTTAATAGATCCAAACAAAATGTTTGCAATGACAGAAGTTACTGAAGCAGCGCTCGTTCCACCCTGGAGGGTCATAGATTTCTGCGTCCAATTTACAGGAGTGAACAGATCCCCAGCTCGCTGCTCACGGTGTATAGTAATGTCCAGTAGCTGGATTCTCCTCCATCAGAGCATTGTGTCATCTCATCAGAGGCCAAACATAGATGAAGATAGAAGACGCAAGTTTAAATAAGAAAAAAAAAAAAAGGATCTTTCCTAAAAAGGTCAGTCCACCCAAATTTGATATTGAATCCTGGTGGGCAGAGTCAGCCCCTGGGTTCATATATGCCATACTATAATTCCTGGCTCTGTTTCTTTCCACCTGGGAGCTTTCGGTGTCCCCGACCACCTTTGTGAGTTCCAGCCCCACTTTTATTCCCCATAATAATAAGCAAATACAATGCAATGATCAAAATACCTACAATAATACAACTATATACACAATAATACAACTATATATACAATAATACAACAATAAATACAATAATACAAATATAAATACAATAATAGAACAATAAATGCAATAATACAACTATAATAACAATAATACAGCTACTGTATCTATACAATAATAGAACAATACAATGCAATAATACAACAAATACAACAATAAATGGAATAATACAACTATAAGTGCAATAATACAACCATAAATTCAAAAATGCAACTATAAATACAATAGAGCAATAAAGAGAATACTGCAACTATAAATACAATAATAGAGCAATAAACACAATAATACAACAATAAATGTAATAATACAACTACAGTTGTTCTCATAAGTTTACATACCCTGGCAGAATGTATGATTTCTTGGCCATTTTTCAGAGAATATGAATGATGACACAAAAACTTTTCATGGTTAGTGTTTGGCTGAAGCCATTTATTATCAATCAACTGTGTTTACTCTTTTGAAATCATAATCACAAGAAAAACGACCCAAATGACCCCGATCAAAAGTTTACATACCCTGGTGAGTTTGGCCTGATAACATGCACACAAGTTGACACAAAGGGGTTTGAATGGCTATTAAAGGTAACCATCCTCACCTGTGATCTGTTTGCTTGTAATTAGTGCGTGTGTGTATAAAAGGTCAATGAGTTTCTGGACTCCTGACAGACCCTGGCATATTTCATCCAGTGCCGCGCTGACGTTTCTGTATTCTGAGTCATGCGGAAAGCAAAAGAATTGTAAAAGGATTTGCGGGAAAAGGTAGTCGAACTGTATAAAACAGGAAAGGGATATAAAAAGATATCCAAGGAATTGAGAATGCCAATCAGCAGTGTTCAAACTCTAATCAAGAAGTGGAAAATGAGGGGTTCTGTTGAAACCAAACCACGGTCAGGTAGACCAACTAAAATTTCAGCCACAACTGCCAGGAAAATTGTTCAGGATGCAAAGAAAAACCCACAAATAACTTCAGGTGAAATACAGGACTCTGTGAAAACATGTGGTTTGGCTGTTTCAAGATGCACAATAAGGAGGCACGTGAAGAAAGATGGGCTGCATGGTCGAGTCCCCAGAAGAAAGCCATTACTACGCAAATGCCACAAAGTATCCTGCTTATAATAGAGACAAGCCTCAAACCTTCTGGCACTGTCAGAAACCATGAATCAGACTGAGACAGAAGTACAGTTAAATCATACTTGTTTAATAATAATAAAAAAAAGGTAAACAGAGTAAACGTAGTCAAAACATAGAACGGATAGTCAGACAAGCCAAAACGTCAGGGAGCCAGAGATGAGTGTAGTAGAACAGCAAGCAGGATCTGGAGCCAGAAGGAATGTCAGCCAAGTAAGTCTTTATCAGGAACACAGGAGAGTGTCTCTAGAGATGTGACCAAGGCGAAGGCAGAGATCATCTGGGCTGGACGGCTTAGGTAGGCAGGACTGATGAGCAGGATATCATCAACAGGTGAGTCACTGTGGAGAGAAAGGAGCTGGCAAATAGCCAACAGCTGAGCGGCCAGCTTTGAGAAGGTAGGGCTGAGCCCTCATTTGGAGTGATGAGACCAAAATTGAGCTTTTTGACCACAACCATAAACGCTACATTTGGAGAGGAGGCAACAAGGCCTATGATGAAAGGTCCACCATTCCTACTGTGAAACACGGAGGTGGATCGCTGATGTTTTGGGGATGTGGGAGCTACAAAGGAACAGGAAATTTGATCAAAATTGATAACAAGATGAATGCAGTATGTTATCAAAAAATACTGGAGGAACATTTGCATTCATCAGCCAGGTTAACCAAAGCACAAAAACACAAGGTGAGTATAGTAGCAAGTCCTAGTTGCAATCTTGAAACACCCAATACGAGGACAATATGCGACCAGTCTAAACTATGTGGCATGTTCACCAATGCCAGGAGCATGGCGGACAAGATGGGTGAACTAGAGATACGGTTGTACAAGGAGGATTTGGATTTTGTGGGAATTTCAGAGACCTGGTTCAACAGCTCTCATGATTGGCTGGCAAACATTCAAGGGTATACCCTATACCGCAAGGATAGAGAAGGTAAAAAAGGGGGAGGGGTATGCCTATATATCAAGAATAATGTACAAGTGAGTATGAGAGATGACATCACTGAGGGGGCTAGGGAGGAGGTGGAATCTTTATGGGTAGAGCTCCAAAGGGATGAAGCTAAGGGGAAAATAATACTGGGAGTATGCTATAGGCCCCCAAACCTGAGGGAGGAAGTGGAGACGGATCTCCTATCACAAATTGGATTAGCAGCAAGGATGGGAAGTGTTATCATAATGGGGGATTTTAATTATCCAGACATAGACTGGGCGGAGGGAACCGCGCATTCATTTAAGGCTCGCCAGTTCCTTAGTGTTTTGCAGGACAATTTTATGGGTCAGATGGTAGACGCACCAACTAGAAATAAAACATTACTAGATCTACTGATTACCAATAATACAGACCTGATAACAGATGTGGTAATACGGGGCAATTTAGGTAACAGCGATCACAGGTCAATTAGTTTCAGTATAAATCACACAAATAGGAAACATGAAGGGAACACAAAGACACTGAATTTCAAAAGAGCCAACTTCCCTAAACTACAAACCTTGCTAAAAGGCATAAATTGGGATAAAATATTAGGAACAAAGAATACGGAGGAGAGATGGGTTTGCTTTAAGAGCATATTAAATAAGGGCATTAGCCAATGTATCCCATTGGGTAATAAATTTAAAAGAGCGAACAAACATCCTGGATGGCTTAACTCCGATGTAAAAATGCATATAAAAGCAAAGGAGAAGGCCTTCAAAAAATACAAGGTTGAGGGATCATCCTCAGCATTCAGTATTTATAAAGAATGCAATAAGAAATGTAAGGGTGCAATTAGGATGGCTAAGATAGAACATGAAAGACACATAGCGGAGGAGAGCAAAAGAAATCCCAAGAAATTCTTTAAGTATGTAAACAGTAAAAAAGGGAGGACAGACCATATTGGCCCCATAAAGAATGAGGAAGGACATCTGGTTACAAAGGATGGGGAGATGGCAAAGGTATTGAATTTATTCTTCTCCTCAGTCTTCACAAGTGAATCGGGGGGCTTCAGTAACCAAAACTGCAGTGTTTATCCTCATGACACATCACAGGAAGCACCTCCATGGTTAACAGAGGACGGAATTAAAATTAGACTTGAGAAACTTAACATTAATAAATCACCGGGACCAGATGGCTTGCATCCGAGGGTACTTAGGGAACTCAGTCAGGTGATTGCCAGACCGTTGTTCCTAATATTTACAGACAGTCTATTGACTGGAATGGTACCAGCTGATTGGAGAAAAGCCAATGTAGCACCAATATTTAAAAAGGGCCCAAAAAACATCCCTGGGAATTACAGACCAGTTAGCCTAACATCAATAGTATGTAAACTCTTGGAGGGGATGATAAGGGACTATATACAAGATTTTAGTAATAAGAACGATATCATTAGCAGTAATCAGCATGGATTCATGAAGAATCGTTCTTGCCAAACCAATCTATTAACCTTCTATGAGGAGGTGAGTTGCCATCTAGATAAAGGAAGGCCCGTAGACGTGGTGTATCTGGATTTTGCAAAAGCATTTGACACAGTTCCCCATAAACGTTTACTATACAAAATAAGGTGCGTTGGCATGGACCATAGGGTGAGTACATGGATTGAAAACTGGCTACAAGGGCGTGTTCAGAGGGTGGTGATAAATGGGGAGTACTCAGAATGGTCAGGGGTGGGTAGTGGGGTTCCCCAGGGTTCTGTGCTGGGACCAATCCTATTTAATTTGTTCATAAACGACCTGGAGGATGGGATAAAGAGTTCAATCTCTGTATTTGCAGACGATACTAAGCTAAGCAGGGCAATAACTTCTCTGCAGGATGTGGAAATATTTCAAAAAGACCTGAACAAATTAATGGGGTGGGCGACTACATGGCAAATGAGGTTCAATGTAGAAAAATGTAAAATAATGCATTTGGGTGGCAAAAATATGAATGCAATCTATACACTGGGGGGAGAACCTCTGGGGGAATCTAGGATGGAAAAGGACCTGGGGGTCCTAGTGGATGATAGGCTCAGCAATGGCATGCAATGCCAAGCTGCTGCTAATAAAGCAAACAGAATATTGGCATGCATTAAAAGGGGGATCAACTGCAGAGATAAAACGATAATTCTCCCGCTCTACAAGACTCTGGTCCGGCCGCACCTGGAGTATGCTGTCCAGTTCTGGGCACCAGTCCTCAGGAGGGATGTACTGGAAATGGAGCGAGTACAAAGAAGGGCAACAAAGCTAATAAAGGGTCTGGAGGATCTTAGTTATGAGGAAAGGTTGCAAGCACTGAACTTATTCTCTCTGGAGAAGAGACGCTTGAGAGGGGATATGATTTCAATTTACAAATACTGTACTGGTGACCCCACAATAGGGATAAAACTTTTTCGCAGAAGAGAGTTTAATAAGACTCGTGGCCACTCATTACAATTAGAAGAAAAGAGGTTTAACCTTAAACTACGTAGAGGGTTCTTTACTGTAAGAACGGTAAGGATGTGGAATTCCCTTCCACAGGCGGTGGTCTCAGCGGGGAGCATTGATAGCTTCAAGAAACTATTAGATAATCACCTGAATGACCGCAATATACAGGGATATGTAATGTAATACTGACACATTATCACACACATAGGTTGGACTTGATGGACTTGTGTCTTTTTTCAACCTCACCTACTATGTAACTATACTATGTAGGAAGCTGCGCACGGGACGTACTTGGACATTCCAACAAGACAATCATCCAAAACACAAGGCCAAGTCGACCTGTCATTGGCTACACCAGAATAAAGTGAAGGTTCTGGAGTGGCCATCTCAGTCTCCTGACATCAATATCATTGAGCCACTCTGGGGAGATCTCAAACGTGCCGTTCATGCAAGACAGCCCAAGAATTTAAAGGAACTGGAGGCTTTTTGCCAAGAGGAATGGGCAGCTTTACCATCTGAGAAGATAAAGAGCCTCATCCACAAATACCACAAAAGACTTCAAGCTGTCATTGATGTTAAAGGGGGCAATACAATAGAACTGGACTATGTAAACTTTTGATCAGGGTCATTTGGGTAGTTTCTGTTGTCATTATGATTTAAAAAGAGTAAACACAGTTGATTGATAATAAATGGCTCCAGCCAAACACTAACCATGAGTGAAAGAAAAGTTTTTGTGTCATCATTGATATTCTCTGAAAAACGGCCAAGAAATCATAAATTCTGCCAGTGTATGTAAACTTATGAGCACAACTGTATAAGTACAATAATACAACTATAAGTACAACAATACAACTATAAATACAATAATAGAGCAATAAATACAATAATTCAACTATAAATACAATAATAGAGCAATAAATATAATAATGAAACTATAAATGCAAAAATAGAGCAATAAACACAATAATTCAACAATAAATGCAATAATACAACTTTAAGTACAATAATACAACTATAAGTACAATAATACAACTATAAGTACAACAATACACCTATAAATGCAATTATAGAGCAATAAACACAATAATACAACAATAAATGCAATAATACAACTATAAGTACAACAATACAACTATAAATACAATAATAGAGCAATAAACACAATAATACAACAATAAATCCAATAATACAACTTTAAGTACAATTATATAAGTACAATAATAGAGCAATAAATACAATAATACTACTATAAAAACAATAATACAGCAATACTTGCAATAGCGCAACTATAAATACAATATACACATAAATATACAGGATACAACAGGATGTTCAGAAACCACAAATGTATCGGAATGTACAGAGATGACGGCGATGCGTCTATCAATCCGCTCAGTCTGAAGATGTACTGGAAATCCACACAGCTCCGCTCTACAAGTGACCAAAGTGATTCGATTAACTTCATTCTCAAGTTTAATGTTGCATCTAAGTCACTTGTAAGACAGAGCGATGGATTGATAAAAACACCATTCCTGTACATTCGGATACATTTGTGGTGTCTGAACATCCTGTTAAGGACAAGTGATAACAGAATTATTCTTTTCATATGTGGCTGATGAGGTGAGAGCTCGGAGGTACTTTTCAAAGGTAAAGAGGAGCTCCAGACTCCTGTGTAAAAAAAGTCAGCAGCTAACAAAAACTTTATAATCCCACCTGTTCCACAATCCAGCGATGTGCTCACCCGTCCCCCCCCTCCCCCTCGAATGCCCCCTCAGCCCCCAGCCGATGTCATCTCTCATCTTCTGTCTTCGGGATCTTAACCCCTTCAATACCGGACTCTTTCACCCTCTTCCTGCCCAGGCAAATTTTCAGCTTTCAGAGCTGTCACACTTTGAATGACAATTACACTGTCATGCAACACTGTACCCATATGAAATTTGTATCATTTTTTTCACACAAATAGAGCTTTCTTTTGGTTGTATTTACTCACCACTGTGGGTTTTATTTCTTGCTAAATACATGAAAAAATACCAATCATTTTGGAAAAAAGAGCGTTTTTCATTGTTTCTGTTATAACATTTTGCAAATAAATACCGTATTTATTGGCATATAACACGCACAGGCGCATAATACGCACCTTCATTTTAGGAGGGAAGTTTCAGGAAAAAAAACTTAAATTTTAAACAAGGAACTTTAAAGCAAAATCAATGCAGGCTCACCATTGCCCATCTGCAGCCTCACCATTGCCCACCTGCAGCCTCACCATTGCCCACCTGCAGCCTCACCATTGCCCACCTGCAGCCTCACCATTGCCCTTCTGCAGCCTGATCAATGTCCATCTGCATTCTCACCATTGCCCATCTGCAGCCTCACCATTGTCCATCTGCAGCCTGACCATTGCCCATCTGCAGCCTCACCATTGTCCATCTGCAGCCTCACCATTGTCCATCTGCAGCCTCACCATTGCCCATCTGCAGCCTCACCATTGCCCATCTGCAGCCTCACCATTGCCCATCTGCAGCCTCACCATTGCCCATCTGCAGCCTCACCATTGTCCATCTGCAGCCTCACCATTGCCCATCTGCAGCCTCACCATTGCCCATCTGCAGCCTCACCATTGCCCATCTGCAGCCTGATCAATGCCCATCTGGGACAAGGAGGGGGGTGGGATGAGTGCCATCAGATTACATACAGCGAGACTCTCCTTTTAAGTCGGCGGCCTCTTTAATATAAAGTCCCGCCTCCTGGACCGGCTTCTATGATAGACAGAACAGTGGTCCAATGATGGCCCAGGAGACGGGACTTCCTATTACAGAGGCCGCTGAGTACACAGGAGATTCTCGCTGTATGTAATCTGACGGCGCTCGTCCCACCCCCTTCCCTGTCCCCTCCTTGCAGTATTGCCATATAACACGCACACGCTATCTGCACCCGATTTTCAGGGTGAAAAAGTATGTGTTATACGCTAATAAATACAGTAATCTTTCTTCATAAATTTAAGTCCAAATGTATTCTGTTCCATTTCTGTGGTGAAAATAACCCAAACCAGCGTTTATTACTTAGTCTGTAGGAAAGTTATGGAGTCCACAAACTATGGGGTATATATCTGAAAATTGATCAATCCTGATGTACTGACGGCCCATCTCATTTCTTGAGGCCTGAAATCGGCAGAACAGTACAAATATCATCCCAAATTACCCCTTTTTGGAAAGCAGACAGTCCAAGGTATTTAGTAAGAGGCCTGGTGAGATTTTTGAAGTTGTAATTTGTTGTCACAATTTTTTGGAAAATTAGGAATCTTTTTAAAAACTTTTTTTTTTTCAATTTTTTTTTTTTACATACTGTCACCAGTGAAGTACAACATTATTATATGACTGGTGTGGCGGTGATCAGGGATACTGACGGGTGAAAGTATGTAAAAAAAAAAAAAATAATAATTGTTTTTTTTTTTTTAATGCATTATGATTGCTTATATCAGTGAATTTCATTGGTATAAGCAACCATTTTTACTGAATAAAAACTGGTTCATTCAGTGAGTATTGCTGTGATTAGCTGTGATTGGCCCTGTCTGTACCATGTGATCATTGTGACCAATCACAGCTAGCAACACAATTGTACACATAGGACGGCATGAAAGGAAGCCATCTATTGTTTACCATTGTCATGTGATCTGCTTTGAATGGTCACATCGATCACATAGTACCGACAGCGGGAGGACACAGCCGGTGACAGATTGCGCCTACAGCGTGTTCCGGGAGGACGTCATATCATGTCCAGCCAGAATGACGAAAGTGCAATCGCCTATTGAATAACAATGAAAGTGCAATCGCCAATTGCAAAATGACCGCCAGTGGTTAATTATGGACACCTACAGCCAGGTGCGCATTGTGAATGGTCCCACAGTCTTCTGGGACCCGTGACTTGTCCCAGAAAACTGCAAGGAGGGAGGAGGGGGGGGGACTTCTACTTCCGATCGCCTAGTGCTTTCTAGGGTTTCTAGGCTTTGTTTCTACGATTTCAGAATAAATTGGGTTTTCATTTGGTAGTAAATGTTAACAGCTACCCCCTGAATTTCTTTTATTATCAAAGGAAAACTGGCCCAAAATAGTAAAAAAAGATATATTATTTAAAATGTAGCTGTATATTTCTCGCTATGACCATAACCTACCACCAAAGAGCAACGCAAAACACATTTTCTTCCTATCACAGCAATACCACATATGTGTATGTTAGTTGTTGTTTGTAGTAGGGTGCAGAAACAATGGTGCGCAGTTTGCTTTTATTTATCCTACCTAAAATACACTGACCTTTGACCCTGGCATTTGGCTCAGAGCATGACCTTTGAACCTAAGAATGACCCTAAGCCTAGTCCTTACACTGACCCAGATCAAACCCCGATCGAACAACTTTATCTTTTTTTTCACACTTTTTGTTTATATTTTTCCTCTCTAGCAAGGTGAAAAAGATACAAAGTATTATACAATATATCCTGTATGTATACAATGTATTATATAATGGATCATGTATGTGTACAATAAATTATATAATGGATCCTGTATGTATACGATGTACTGTATTATATAATGTATCCTGTATGTATACAATATATTATATAATGTATCCTGTATGTATACAATGTACTGTATCATATAATGTATCCTGTATGTATACAATATATTATATAATGTATCCTGTATGTATACAATGTATTATATTATATAATGTATCCTGTATGTATACAATATATTATATAATGTATCCTGTATGTATACAGTGTACTGTATTATATAATGTATCCTGTATGTATACAGTGTACTGTATTATATAACGTATCCTGTATGTATACAATAAATTATATAATGTATCCTGTATGTATACAATGTATTATATACTGGATCCTGTATGTATAAAATGTATTATATGATGTATCCTGTATGTATACAATCAATTATATAATGGATCCTGTATGTATACAATTATATAATGTATCTTGTATGTATACAATGTATTATATAATGGATCCTGTATGTATACAATGTATTATATAATGTATTCTGTATGTATACAATGTATTATATAATGGATCCTATATGTACACAATGCATTATATGATGGATCCTGTATGTATACAATGCATTATATAATGGATCCTGTATGTATACAATGTATTATATAATGGATCCTGTATGTATCAATGTATCTTTTTCTCCCTTCAAGAGAAGAAAAATACAGGGGCGGGCTGCACAGTGACTGATCCCTATGACAGCCAATCACAGGCTATCACAACAATCATGTGATTTGGGAACCAGTACGGGATCCAGGGCTCTTGGTGACAGCTCAGTCTCTGTGCTGGGATCGCTCTGTGCAGCTTGCTTTCAGCACAAACACACATACACATATATGCGCCCCCTTGGATGAAGACCCTCTTTAGTGAAGCCGCATATATGGGTATGCTCAGCAGGAAGAGTTTCAGATATAGAAACACTCAAAAATGCAATAATAACTAAAAATATATACTGCCTACTTTTTCAAGCTGAAAACCAGGCAGGTATTGTATAAAAGACACACAATAATGGGGCTTTGTGAGCTTTAATACAGACTTTTCTTAATGCAAGCAGTATGAGAAGCCGATTGTGACTAGGGATGAGCCGAACACCCCCCGGTTCGGTTCGCACCAGAACCCGCGAACGGACCGCAAGTTCGCACGAACGTTAGAACCCCATTGACGTCTATGGGACTCGAACGTTCGAAATCAAAAGTGCTCATTTTAAAGGCTAATTTGCATGGTATTGTCCTAAAAAGGGTTTGGGGACCCGGGTCCTACCCCAGGGGACATGTATCAATGCAAAAAAAACTTTTAAAAACGGCCGTTTTTTCGGGAGCAGTGATTTTAATGATGCTTAAAGTAAAAAAAAAAAAGTGAAATATTCCTTTAAATATCGTACCTGGGGGGTGTCTATAGTATGCCTGTAAAGTGACGCGTGTTTCCCATGTTTAGAACAGTCCCTGCACCAAATGTCATTTTTAAAGGAAAAAATCTCATTTAAAACTGCTTGCGGGTTTAATGTCATGTCGGGTCCTGGCAATATGGATGAAAATCAGTGAGACAAACGGCATGGGTACCCCCCAGTCCATTACCAGGCCCTTTGGGTCTTGTATGGATATTAAGGGGAACCCCGCACCCAAATTAAAATAAGGAAAGGTCCCTATATACTCTGAACAGCAGTATACAGGCGGTGCAAACAAGACAGGGACTGTAGGTTTGTTGTTAAGTAGAATCTGTTTGTAATTTTGAACATTTTTAATGTGTTTAGCTCCAGCCAAAAAATCTTTTCTAAGCTTTTTGGAAAACATAGGGAAGGGTTATCACCCCTGTGACATTTGTTTTGCGTCTTTCCTCCTCTTCAGAAGATTTCACCTCACTTTTTTGTCCCAATGAAAAATGTTTTTTGAAAATTTGGGTTTTTTTGTGGAACAAGGATTGGAAAGCATCAGTGGAAAGGAGAAATTGTTTTCCCATATTAACTCTTACATGAGAGAATTTCCCTTCCTATGGGTAGATTTCATCTCACTTCCTGTTGTCTCCTTCCGTTTGCAAGTAGGAGTCGTTTGTAAGTTAGATGTTTGAAAGTAGGGTCCTGCCCTATATACTCAGCAGAAATTTGGGCCTTAGGTGTTGCTGTGGCCAAAACACTGTAAGCCCTCACAGGGCCCTGCTGTGAAATATTAGATCAAGAATTGTAATTACATGCCCCTGTTGAACAGGAGCTGAAAAATTAGGCCTTAGGCACTGGTGCTGGTGCCACAACACTGCAACCCCTCACAGACACTCTAGTTGGAACGCAGGAACGAGCACTGCTGCAAAGTATTGCATCAAAAATTGTAATTACACGCCCCTGTTAGACAGGGGCAGAAAAATTGGGCCTTAGGCACTGGTGCTGGTGCCACAACACTGCAACCCCTCACAGACACTCTAGTTGGAACGCAGGAACGAGCACTGCTGCAAAGTATTGCATCAAAAATTGTAATTACACGCCCCTGTTAGACAGGGGCAGAAAAATTGGGCCTTAGGCACTGGTGCTGGTGCCACAACACTGCAACCCCTCACAGACACTCTAGTTGGAACGCAGGAACGAGCACTGCTGCAAAGTATTGCATCAAAAATTGTAATTACACGCCCCTGTTAGACAGGGGCAGAAAAATTGGGCCTTAGGCACTGGTGCTGGTGCCACAACACTGCAACCCCTCACAGACACTCTAGTTGGAATGCAGGAACGAGCCGTGCTGCAAAGTATTACATCAAAAATTGTAATTACACGCCCCTGTTATACAGGGGCTGAAAAATTGTGCCTTAGGCACTGGTGGTGGCGCCCAGAACCAAAAATGTTCTTACAAGCTATCAGTGTGATGATTGAGGAGGAAGAGGATAATTACTCAGGGATAATCACTCAGCATCAGCATAGGCAGTCTTTGAAGGGATCTGAAAAAAATTATTCAGTTACATCAGCATCAGGTGCTTGGTAGCTGGTGGTGATCCAAGACTGATTCATTTTTATGAAGGTCAGCCGATCGACCGAGTCAGTGGACAGACGCACCCTGTGATCGGTTACCACGCCTCCAGCAGCACTGAATGTACGTTCCGAAAGAACGCTGGATGCAGGACAGGCCAGTAGCTCAATTGCATACTGTGCAAGCTCTGGCCAGTGATCCATCCTCAAGACCCAGTAACCCAGAGGATTTTCGGTGGGAAAGGTGTCCAAGTCTGATCTTGCCCCTAGGTATTCCTGCACCATGTAAAACAGACGCTGGCGATGGTTGCTGGAACCGATCATACCTTGGGGCTGCGGACCAAAAAATTGTCTGAACGCATCGGTCAGACGGCCACCTTCTCCACCGCTCCTTCTTTGACTGACCGAAGCCTCAGCAACACGTTGTCCAGAAACAGGAGTTTGTAACCTCCCAGTCTCTGGGAACGCGTTGCACAGACCTTTCTGCAAGGCCTCCCGAAGATGTTTCATCCTCTGCTCCCTCTGCGATGGCAAGATAAGGTCCGCAACCTTACCCTTGTAACGTGGATCAAGGAGGGTTGCCAGCCAGTATTGGTCCTTCTCCTTGATACCACGAATACGAGGATCCTTACGCAGGCTTTGCAGGATCAGGGAGGCCATGCAGCGTAGGTTTGCTGAGGCATTCGGTCCGGAGTCCTCTGGGTCACTAAGGACAACAACGTCCGCAGCCACCTCCTCCCAGCCACGTACAAGTCCATGTGTTCCTTGGGACTGATCCCTTAAAGACTGCTGCTGATGCTGAGTGCCAGGCTCCACCTCCATACTGACACAATCTTCCTCCTCCTCCTCCTCCTCCTCCTCGTCCTCTTCCTGTGTGATCGGCGGGCACGCAGGAACACTGTCTGGATAAAGGGGGCCTTGAGAGCTAAGGAAGTCCTCCTCTTCCTGCCTCTGTTCTGCCTCAAGTGCCCTGTCCATTATTCCACGCAGCGTGTGCTCCAACAGGTGGACAAGGGGGACAGTGTCACTGATGCATGCACTGTCAGTGCTCACCATCCTCGTGGCCTCCTCGAATGGTGACAGGACAGTGCATGCATCCCTGATCATGGCCCACTGGCGTGGGGAAAAAAAACCAAGGTCCCCTGACCCTGTCCTGGTGCCATAGTCGCACAGGTACTCATTGATGGCCCTCTGCTGCGTGTGCAGCCGCTGCAGCATGGCCAACGTCGAGTTCCACCTGGTGGGCATGTCACAGATTAGGCGGTTCTTGGGCAGGTTAAACTCCTTTTGGAGGTCCGTCAGCCGAGCACTGGCATTATATGACCGGCGGAAATGCACACAGACTTTCCTGGCCTGCCTCAGGACATCCTGTAAGCCCGGGTACCTGCCCAAGAACCGCTGCACCACCAAGTTAAGGACGTGAGCCAAACAGGGCACATGGGTCAGTTGTCCCTGTCGGAGGGCAGAGAGGAGGTTGGTGCCATTGTCGCAAACCACCATTCCTGCCTTAAGTTGGCGTGGCGTCAACCACCTCTGAACCTGCCCCTGCAGAGCTGACAGAACCTCTGCCCCAGTGTGGCTCCTGTCCCCCAAGCACACCAGCTCAAGCACCGCATGGCATCTTTTGGCCTGCGTACTTGCGTAGCCCCTTGAACGCCTACGGAGCACCGCTGGTTCCGAGGAAGAGGCCATGGAGGAAGAAGAAGAGGAGGGGGTGGAGGAGAGAGGTGTGTCACAATCAGCATTTTGGAGGCGTGGTGGCGGAACAACCTCCAACACTACTGCACCTTGTCCTGCATCCTTCCCAGCTGCCAGCAGAGTCACCCAATGCGCCGTGAAACTTAAGTAACGTCCCTGTCCATGCCTGCTGGACCATGAGTCAGCGGTAATATGCACCTTACCGCTGACCGCCCTGTCCAGCGAGGCATGGACATTGCCTTCCACATGCCGGTAGAGAGCCGGAATCGCCTTCCGTGAGAAAAAGTGGCGTTTGGGTACCTGCCACTGAGGAACCGCACATTCCACAAACTCACGGAAGGGGGCAGAGTCTACCAACTGAAAAGGCAGCAGTTGAAGTGCTAGCAATTTTGCCAAGCTAGCATTCAACCGCTGGGCATGTGGATGGCTGGGAGCAAACTTCTTTCGGCGGTGCAGCAGCTGGGGCAGGGAAATTTGCCTGGTACAATCTGACGTCGGTGTACCAAAAGCAGATTGCCCACAAGTACTTGGCTGTGACACACCTAATTCTACACCTTCATTCCTCTCACTGCAGGTCTCAGAGAGGACTGAAGGTCTAGTGGGGTTGGAAATCTCAGCTGATGAGGAGCAAGGAGAGATCCTCTTTGTTCTTTGGTGTGGGTCTTTCAGATACGCTTGCCAACGAACTGCATGGCAGGTCAACATATGTCTGGTCAAGCATGTGGTACCCAAGCGGGAGATGTTTTGGCCACGCGAGATACGCTTGAGACATATGTTGCAAATAGCAGCGGTGCGATCTGATGCACTCGTCTCAAAAAAGGCCCACACCAAAGAACTTTTTGAATAACGCGCAGAGACTGCAGCGCCCTGCACATGTGGAGCTTTGGGGTGTGATGCAGTCAATGTGCTGCCCTTAGGCTGGCCCCTGGAGGGCATCCTGCCTCGTTGGTGATGTGCCGCCTCCTCCTCCTCCTCCTCTCTCCTATCAGGCACCCACGTTGAGTCAGTGACCTCATCATCCCCTCCCTCCTCATCACTGGAGCAAACCTGGCAGTATGCTGCAGCAGGGGGAGCATGACTGCCAGATTGCTGTCCTTCTTGGGCACCCCCTCTGTCCGTGCTCATGTTACTGCCTTCATCGAGCTCAGTATCATCATCAGAGCCTTCCAAACGCTGGGCATCCTCCTGGAGCATGTACCCAACACTGTGGTCAAACAGTTCGAGGGAATCCTCATGAGGACATGGTGGAGCTAGGGAAGGAGTCACTGATGACATTGAGCTGAGGGAAGAGGCCGCTGCTTTGCCAGACAAAGCACCCTGGGCATGGGTGAGAGAGGATGAGGAGGATGAGGACGGCTTGGTCATCCACTCGACCAAGTCTTCCGCATGTTGCGGCTCAACACGGCCAGCTGCCGAAAAAAAGGCCAAGCGTGTCCCATGGCCACGTGCTGATGAGGATGCACCGTCTCCACGACCAGCACTAGACACAGAGCCTGCTTGCCCTCTCTTATTGGCTTGTGACTGTCTGCCTCTCCTTCTTGGCCTTCCAGACATACTAATGGCCTGTAGCTGCACTAAGCTGGGATAGAACACCTGTAATTTTCTTCAGGTAGCTTTATATACTGTAACCAGACAAGCCTGCCTGTCAGTAGGAAGATAACAGGAACGGATCTAGCTGAACACTGTGAGCAGGACACACTGTACTAAATGTAAATAGTCTAGCTGCCTGACCGTGGTACTAATAGGATCAAAAAGAACACCTGTAATTTTCTTCAGGTAGCTTTATATACTGTAACCAGACAAGCCTGCCTGTCAGTAGGAAGATAACAGGAACGGATCTAGCTGAACACTGTGAGCAGGACGTACTGCACTAAATGTATATAGCAGGAACGGATCTAGCTGAACACTGTGAGCAGGACGCACTGCACTGAATGTAAATAGCAGGAACGGATCTAGCTGAACACTGTGAGCAGGACGCACTGCACTAAATGTAAATAGCAGGAACGGATCTAGCTGAACACTGTGAGCAGGACGCACTGCACTGAATGTAAATAGCAGGAACGGATCTAGCTGAACACTGTGAGCAGGACGCACTGCACTGAATGTAAATAGCAGGAACGGATCTAGCTGAACACTGTGAGCAGGACGCACTGCACTGAATGTAAATAGCAGGAACGGATCTAGCTGAACACTGTGAGCAGGACGCACTGCACTGAATGTAAATAGCAGGAACGGATCTAGCTGAACACTGTGAGCAGGACGCACTGCACTGAATGTAAATAGCAGGAACGGATCTAGCTGAACACTGTGAGCAGGACGCACTGCACTAAATGTAAATACCAGGAACGGATCTAGCTGAACACTGTGAGCAGGACGCACTGCACTGAATGTAAATAGCAGGAACGGATCTAGCTGAACACTGTGAGCAGGACGCACTGCACTGAATGTAAATAGCAGGAACGGATCTAGCTGAACACTGTGAGCAGGACACACTGCACTGAATGTAAATAGCAGGAACGGATCTAGCTGAACACTGTGAGCAGGACGCACTGCACTAAATGTAAATACCAGGAACGGATCTAGCTGAACACTGTGAGCAGGACGCACTGCACTGAATGTAAATAGCAGGAACGGATCTAGCTGAACACTGTGAGCAGGACGCACTGCACTGAATGTAAATAGCAGGAACGGATCTAGCTGAACACTGTGAGCAGGACGCACTGCACTAAATGTAAATACCAGGAACGGATCTAGCTGAACACTGTGAGCAGGACGCACTGCACTGAATGTAAATAGCAGGAACGGATCTAGCTGAACACTGTGAGCAGGACGCACTGCACTGAATGTAAATAGCAGGAACGGATCTAGCTGAACACTGTGAGCAGGACGCACTGCACTAAATGTAAATACCAGGAACGGATCTAGCTGAACACTGTGAGCAGGATGCACTGCACTGAATGTAAATAGCAGGAACGGATCTAGCTGAACACTGTGAGCAGGACGCACTGCACTGAATGTAAATAGCAGGAACAGATCTAGCTGAACACTGTGAGCAGGACGCACTGCACTGAATGTAAATAGCAGGAACGGATCTAGCTGAACACTGTGAGCAGGACGCACTGCACTGAATGTAAATAGCAGGAACGGATCTAGCTGAACACTGTGAGCAGGACGCACTGCACTGAATGTAAATAGCAGGAACGGATCTAGCTGAACACTGTGAGCAGGACGCACTGCACTAAATGTAAATACCAGGAACGGATCTAGCTGAACACTGTGAGCAGGACGCACTGCACTGAATGTAAATAGCAGGAACGGATCTAGCTGAACACTGTGAGCAGGACGCACTGCACTGAATGTAAATAGCAGGAACGGATCTAGCTGAACACTGTGAGCAGGACGCACTGCACTGAATGTAAATAGCAGGAACGGATCTAGCTGAACACTGTGAGCAGGACGCACTGCACTAAATGTAAATACCAGGAACGGATCTAGCTGAACACTGTGAGCAGGATGCACTGCACTGAATGTAAATAGCAGGAACGGATCTAGCTGAACACTGTGAGCAGGACGCACTGCACTGAATGTAAATAGCAGGAACGGATCTAGCTGAACACTGTGAGCAGGACGCACTGCACTGAATGTAAATAGCAGGAACGGATCTAGCTGAACACTGTGAGCAGGACGCACTGCACTGAATGTAAATAGCAGGAACGGATCTAGCTGAACACTGTGAGCAGGACGCACTGCACTAAATGTAAATACCAGGAACGGATCTAGCTGAACACTGTGAGCAGGACGCACTGCACTGAATGTAAATAGCAGGAACGGATCTAGCTGAACACTGTGAGCAGGACGCACTGCACTGAATGTAAATAGCAGGAACGGATCTAGCTGAACACTGTGAGCAGGACGCACTGCACTGAATGTAAATAGCAGGAACGGATCTAGCTGAACACTGTGAGCAGGACACACTGCACTAAATAGTCTAGATAGAAGATAACAGGAACGGATCTAGCTAAACTGAATACAGTGTATATATATATATGCAACACCTGGGATGCATATATATACACAATACACTGTAAGTGCAGCTAACTGACTGACTGTTCTGCCTAATCTATCTAACTCAAATCAAATGACACTGTCTGTCTCTCTCTCTATCAGCACACCGGAACACACACTACACAGGGCCGCCGTGCAGGCGGCCTTATATAGTGTGGGGTGTGTACTAAATCCCCTGAGCCATAATTGGCCAAAGCCACCCTGGCTTTGGCCAATTACAGCTCTCTCTACTGACGGCGCTGTGATTGGCCAAGCATGCGGGTCATAGTGCATGCTTGGCCAATCATCAGCCAGCAATGCACTGCGATGCCGCAGTGAATTATGGGCCGTGACGCGCCACACGAATTTGGCGCGAACGGCCCATATCGTTCGCAATTCGACGGACGGTCGAACAGCCGATGTTCGAGTCGAACATGGGTTCGACTCGAACACGAAGCTCATCCCTAATTGTGACATGATTTCAGTTTCTTGCCATGCCTGTTCAGCAGGTTGAGTGCCAGGTCTCCTCTCAGGCAGCCAATAAGCTAACAGGTTCTGCCCTAAAGGGCTAGACAATGTGTTGTTTTGGGTTCAACCAATATTGCATTATGCCTAAGCCGAGCCCCCTGCTGCATTCTTCCATGCCTGCCTATGTCTTCAGAGCTTCTTGTGATTCCAGTGACTCAAGTGACCACTGTATCTCCAAGACCCCTTTGACTCCAGAAACTCCAGCATCTTATGTGTCTCCAGTGACCCCTGTGTCTCCAATGACCCCTGTGTCTCCAGTGACCCCTGTGTCCCCAGTAACCCCTGTGTCTCCAATGACCCCTGTGTCCCCAGTGACCCCTGTGTCTCCAATGACCTCTGTGTCTCCAGCGACCCCTGTGTCTCCACTGACCCCTATGTCCCCAGTGACCCCGGTGTCTCTAATGACCCCGGTGTCCCCAGTGACCCTTGTTACTCCAGTGACCCCTGTGTCCCCAGTGACCCTTGTGTCTCCAATGACCCCTGTGTGTCCAGTGACCCCTGTGTCCCCAGTGAACCCTGTGTCTCCAGTGACCCTTGTGACTCCAGTGAACCCTGTGTCTCCAGTGACTTATGTGTCTCCAATGAACCCTGTGTCTCCAGTGACTTCTGTGTCTCCAGTGCCCCCTGTGTCTCCAGTGACCCCTGTGACTCCAGTGACCCCTGTGTCTCCAGTGAACCCTGTGAATCCAGTAAACCCTGTGTCTCAGTGACCTCTGTGACTCCAGTAACCCCTGTATCTTCAGAGACCCCTGTGTCCCCAATTACCCCTGTGTCTCCAGTAACCCCTTTGTCTCCAGTGTTTCCTGTGCCTCAAGTGACCAATGTGTCCCCAGTGACCCCTGTGTCTCAAGTGACCCCTGTGTCTTCAGTGACCCTTGTGACTCCTGTGTCTCAAGTGACTTCTGCGTCTCAAGTTTCCCTTGTGACTCCAGTAACCCTTATGTCTCCAATGACCCTTGTGACTCCATTGTCTCCAGCACCCCCCTGTGTCCCCAGTGACCCCTGTGTCACCAATGACCTCTGCATCTCCAGTGACCCTTTGGAACTCCAGTGTCTCCAAAGACCCCTGTGTCTCCAGTAACCATTGTGACTTCTGTGTCTCCAGTGACCCTTGTGGCTCCCATGACTCAAGTCACCCCTGTGTCTCCAGTAACCCCAGTGTATCCAGTGACTCCTGTGTCTCCAGTGACCTCTATGTCTCCAGTGACCCTTGTAAATCCAGAGACTCTGTGTCTACAGTCACCCCTGTGTCTCCAGTAACCCCAGTGTATCCAGTGACTCCTGTGTCTCCAGTGACCCCTATGTCTCCAGTGACCCTTGTAAATCCAGAGACTCTGTGTCTACAGTGACCCCCGTGTCTTCAGAAGAAACTCCAGTGTCTCCTGTATCTCCAGTGAGCCCAGTGTTTCCAGTAACCCCTAAACTTCTGTGTCTCCATTGATCCCAGTACTCCCTGTGCACTGCAGTGATCCCAGCATCTTAAATGACCCCAGCACTCCTGTGCCTCCAGTCACTCTACAGTGCCTTGAAAAAGTATTCATATCCCTTGAAATTTTCCACATTTTGTCATTAGGGATGAGCCGAACACCCCCCTGTTTGGCTCGCAGCAGAACATGCGAACAGGCAAAAAATTTGTTTGAACACACGAACACTGTTAAAGTCTATGGGACACGAACATGAATAATCAAAAATGCTGATTTTAAAAACTTATATGCAAGTTATTGTCATAAAACATGTTTGGGGACCCGGGTCCTGCCCCAGGGGACATGTATCAATGCAAAAAAAAAGTTTTAAAAATGGAAGTTTTTTCGGGAGCAGTGATTTTAATAATGCTTAAAGTGAAACAATAAAAGTAAAATATTCCTTTAAATTTCGTACCTGGGGGGTGTCTATAGTATGCCTGTAAAGGGGCGCATGTTTCCCGTGCTTAGAACAGTCCCTGCACAAAATGACATTTCTAAAGGAAAAAAAGTCATTTAAAACTACTTGCGGCTATTAATGAATTGTCGGTCCGGCAATACACATAAAAGTCATTGAAAAAAACGACATGGGATTCCCCCACAGTCCATTACCAGGCCCTTTGGGTCTGGTATAAGTATTAAGGGGAACCCCAAACCAAAATTTAAAAAAAATGGCGTAGGGGTCCCCCTCAAAATCCATACCAGACCCTTCAGGTCTGGAATGGGTTTTAAGGGGAACCCCGCGCCAAAATTAAAAAAAAAATGTTGTGGGATCCCCCCAAAAATCCATTTTCTTTTTTTATATATAGCGCAAAAAATAAAAACCGCAGAGGTTAATAAATACCACCAAAAGAAAGCTCTATTTGTGGGGGAAAAAGGATGTCAATTGTCAGTTAAAGCTACGTAGTGCCGCATCGCAAAAAGTGCTCTGGTCAGGAAGAGGGTAAATTCTTCCAGGGGTTAAAGTGGTTAAAGTGGTGTGCTGAGACTTATAGACATTTATGGGATTGTATTTTTTTTTTTTTTTAGTGGGATTGTATTTTTTTTTCTTCATGGGATTGTATTTTTATTTCTTCATGGGATTGTATTTTTTTTTTCATGGGATTGTATTTTTTTTTTCTTCATAGGATTGTATTTTTTTTTTCATGGGATTGTATTTTTTTTTCTTCATGGGATTGTATTTTTTTTCTTCATGGGATTGTATTTTTTTTTTCTTCATGGGATTGTATTTTTTTTCTTCATGGGATTGTATTTTTTTTTCTTCATGGGATTGTATTTTTTTTTTCCTCATGGGATTGTATTTTTTTTTTCCTCATGGGATTGTATTTTTTTTTCATGGAATTGTATTTTTTTTCATGGGATTGTATTATTTTTTTATGGGATTGTATTCTGTTTTCTTCATGGGATTGTATTTTTTTCTTCATGGGATTGTATTTATTTTTTCCTCATGGGATTGTATTTTTTTTTTCATGGAATTTTATTTTTTTTTCATGGGATTGTATTATTTTTTATGGGATTGTATTCTTTTTTCTTCATGGGATTGTATTTTTTTTTTCTTCATGGGATTGTATTTTTTTTTCTTTATGGGATTGTATTTTTTCTTCATGGGATCATATTTTTTTTTCCTCATGGGATTGTATTTTTTTTTCATGGAATTGTATTTTTTTTTCATTGGATTGTATTTTTTTATGGGATTGTACTCTTTTTTTCTTCATGGAATTGTATTCTTTTTTCCTCATGGAATTGTATTTTTTTTCTTCATGAGATTGTATTTTTTTTTCTTCATGGGATTGTATTTTTTTTCCTCATGGGATTGTATTTTTTTTTTCATGGAATTGTCTTTTTTTTTCCTCATGGGATTGTATTTTTCTTTTTCATGGAATTGTATTTTTTTTTCAAGGGATTGTATTTTTTTCTTCATGGGATTGTATTTTTTTTTTCATGGGATTGTATTTTTTTTTCATGGGATTGTATTGTTTTTTTGGTTGAACTAGATGGACTTGTGTCTTTTTTCAACCTATGTAACTTTTGTGGCACCAACTCTGCGCAGATGACGCGGACAGGCTGTAAGTTTTCTGCGTTTTTTTCCCCCTCGGTCTAATGATGAACTATGGTTAATCTTTGCAGAATCCATCGGTAAGACATCGGATCGAGGAGCCTTCACCTCCCATCCAGCGAGGAGTCAGTCACAGAGCCGGGACGGTTGAGTTCATGTCTCTTGGCGTTTGTGGCTTTCTCGTATGTCCCTCTCTCCGCGGCCTCTGCGGACACATTAAAATATATGATGGATGGCCCGAGCCAAGGTGAAAGCAATTGTTATTGATTGGGGGGGTGTATAGGAGATGATCATTGTATATCCAATTGATTGATGAAAAAAGGGAAGATCAGCAAAGTGCGGACTAAACAAAGTGACGGCTCTGAGGCTGGTAAATTTACGTTGTCCACTTCAGCAGAAGAGCCGGGACACTTATTCCTGGTTAAGAGAACCGTCCCGAGCGCCCGCAGCTGGGCGCCACCCTTCCCCCACCCCCCACCCTGCAGAGATCGATCACAGAGGATACCTATCGATTATATTGGAATGTTCTAAAAATGATCATCAAGGGTCGTTTAGGGCTCATTCACACGGGTAGAAAAATGCTGCGTCTAGATGTGCACAGCCTATTTTTCTTTTTTTTTATTTGTGCGCACCTAAAACGCAGTAATATAGTAATCAATGAGCCTATACACACACACAGCTGCGTCTACATGCAAAAAAAAAATGTGCGCTGCTGTTATCCATACACAAAAAAAAGGAGCTGCATCCAGAGTTCCACACATCTGCATATTTTACTCACCGTAAATGTGAATAATCGCGTACATGTGGAATGTGGAATTAAAGAAGAATTGTACGCGTCTAAAGGCTGTATTCACCTAATGCCCCGTACACACGATCGGACTTTCCGACAACAAAAGCGCGGACTTGTGTCTGAAGGGCGTTGGCCCAAACTTGTCTTGCATACACACGGTCACTCGAATGTTGGCCAACAATCACGAACGTAGTGACGTACTACGTGGTTTTTCAGCTCTTTAGCGCCACCCTTTGGGCTCCTTCTGCTAATTTCGTGTTAGTAGAAATTTGGTGAGTGTTGATTCGCAATTTTCATTTTGCGCTTTTCAGTTTGCGCATTTCAGTTTGTATCTGAACGGCCGTTCGTCAATGTTGCGGAATCGGAGGAGATAACGTCTTATTTATTATTGGCCTTGGAGTTATTGCTTTGAAATTATTTTTTTAGGTTGAATAATAATGATTTGATTTGGTATATTTTCTATATTTTTGGAGGCATAGAATGCACTTTTTGGTGAAGTTCTATTGGCAGATTTCATGTCTAATTTTATTTGTTTTCTGTAGTGTAGAATAATACTTGGCTTTGTGTTTTACTTCTAATGACAGTTTAGGAGTCGGCAGTTACATTTATAAAATACAATGTAACATTAACAAGGGACACCAACATAGTTGTATCTTTGATCTTAAAAACTACAAGATAATGGTGTTGTGGTAACTTGCCCAAAAAATTAAAAAAAAAATATATATATATATTATTCTTGATATCACTAGAAAAAAAAAAGCCTTTTATAAATCTGTTTGCAATAACTCCATCAGTATCACCAGCAAAGCAGCTTCATTATTATCCCATTAAAGAAGAAGAGAATTGTGCGCTGCATTTCCACATTTCGTAACTTGCCGCGTCACGAATGTTAATTCTCCATTACGAACGCAAGTTTACAAGACAGACCGCTTCTACTTCCGAGCATGTGTGGACGTTTGTGCGACGGACTTGCGTACACACGATCGGAAAGTCCGACAATGCACATTTGTTGGTGGGAAATTTGAGAACCTGCCAGCCAACATTTGTTGGCGGAAAGTCCGACAACAATTGTCCGATGGAGCGTGCACACGGTCGGACTTACCGCCAACGAGCTCGCATCCAACATTTGTTGTCAGGAAAATCCGATCGTGTGTACGCGGCATAAATGCGCCTAAACACGAGTACTTTATTCATTGTAGGCAGGATATTCTGCTAGCTCTGCCAGCAAGAACCTGCGTTCCGTGCAGGAAATACGCATATGCCCGTGTGAATAAGCCCCAAAGTGTGATTGATAAAATAGATGCATCGCATACTAGCTCATTATGCCTTTGTCTTACATGTTTTTTTATCTTTATTTTATTTATTGTATTTATTTATATATATATTTTATATATAATATTTTTATATTTTATTTATATTTATTTTATTTTTTTATTTTTATGTATCACATACTAGCTCATTGTGAAATACTTACCTTAGATCGAAGCTGTTGCAGCTTGACCGGCGCCATGTCTCCTGGAATCGCCGGTCATGGCATGGCCACTGAAGAAATGACACGAGTGGGTTGTTCCTTTAGTGCGCATGCGCCGATGATGTCGACGCATGCGTATATGGTAAATATCTCCCAAACCGTGCAGGTATAGGAAATGTTTACAGCACCTACAGGTAATTCTTATTATAGGCTTACCTGTAGGTACAAGTGGTGGAACTGGGTTTACAACCACTTTAACCACTTGCCTACCCGGGGCACCTTCCTGCCCAGGCCAATTTTCAGTTTTTGGCGCTGTCACACAATTGCACGGTCATGCAGCACTGTACCCAAATGACATTTTTATCATTTTATTCACACAAATAGATCTTTCTTTTGGTGGTATTTAAACACCGCTGGGTCTTTATTTTTTGCTAAATAAACGAAAATAGATCGAAAATTTTGAAAAAAAATAAAATAAAATGTTATAGTTTGTTATAAAATTTTGCACTCATGAGGCTGCACTGATGGTACTGATGAAGTGGCACTGATCGGCACTGATAGGTAGCACTGATGGGCACTGATAGGTGACACTGATGGGCACTGATAGGTAGCACTGATGGGCACTGATAGGTAGCACTCAGTGGTGGCTGTTTTTTTTCTTATTTTTTTTTGTGGGGGGGCGGAAACAACCACCCATCCCCCCCCCCACTGGTTGCCGGTCGGTCCGGCACTTACCCCAACGTGGCAGGTGGCAGGTAGCATGGTGCAGCGGCTTGGCTCCGAGTCCTCTCCTCCATGGCGGCTTCCAACTCCTCCAACCTCCTCCTAGGCGTACAATAGGATCGCTTGTCCTTTCTGCCAATCAGGTACCCGGTGTCAAAACCCGCTTCCTGATTGGCTGGGAGGAGGATCAGTGTTACGATTCGCTGTTGCTAAATAAATGAAAAAAGCGCACGCTCTGCGACCCGAGCCCGCCCTATATTGAAGCCTATTGGAGCCTCTGGCTCTAATCGGTACTTCAAAAAAAACAGCTCCTCCGCATTGGAATACATGCGCCGGTGTCCTGAAAGGGACCAGACACATGGATAGGGGGGGGCAGCGATAAATGGGGGAGAGGCACCCATGCGCCCTTAATGGACGGACCGCTCCTGGTAGCACTAATGGGCACTGATGAGGCGGCACTGGTGGGCAGTAATGAGGAGGCACTGATAGGTGGCACTGATGGGCACTGATAGGCGGCACTGATTGGCAGCACTGGTAGGCGGCACTGAGAGGTGATACTAATGAGGAGGCACTGATGGGCACTGATTGGCAGCACTGGTGGGCACTGGTGGGACTGCACTGATAATCAGTCTAGATGTCCCTTTAACACAAGCTGCTTATCGGCTCTCTTCTCCTCTCCTCGCGCTGTCAGCTCGAGAAAAGAAAAGCCAAACACCGGCTGGTGTTTATATCGTGATCAGCTGTCATTGTACACAGCTGATCACATGGTAATGGGCCCTTGTGATTAGCCCTTTACCCCAATCTGTGATCAGTTGAGTCCAAAGGATTCAGCAATCACACAGCGCGCAGCAGGGGGCGCGTGGGCAGGGTGATCATGGGAGGACATCCATGTACTCCCTCCTGGCAAAGTAAGCCCACGCTGTAGCCGTCATTCAGCTATAGCGAAGGCAGGAAGAGGTATCAGAGGGAGGAGTGGTGCCCCATTGTTGGTGTCAGTGGGAGACGTAGTGCCCCATCATTGGTGTCAGTGGGAAGAATAGTGCCCCATCATTGGTATCAGTGGGAGGAATAGTGCCCCATCATTGGTATCAGTGGGAGGAATAGTGTCCCTTCATTGGTATCAGTGGGAGGAATAGTGCCCCATCATTGGTGTCAGTGGAAGGAATAGGGCCCCATAATTGGTATCAGTGGGAGGAATAGTGCCCCTTCATTGGTATCAGTGGGAGGAATAGTGCCCCTTCATTGGTATCAGTGGGAGGAATAGTGCCCCTTCATTGGTATCAGTGGAAGGAATAGTGCCCCATCATTGGTGTCAGAGGGAGAAATAGGGCCCCAAGGGATAAAGGCATTCAAAGGGCTACATCTGGTCCTTGGGCCGCAGTTTGGAGACCACTGATACAAATAAAACGAAATGCTGTGGAAAGAAGGAAAATAAGAAATGTAAAGTGATAGCACACAAAAACAATTTGATGCAAGAAAAAAAAAATCAAAAGATTCCATTACCCTTAATACGCCCCTCCAAAAAAAAAACACCCTGCGGGTAAAAAAAAAAAAGAGCAAATTTCACCAAAGCTTTTATTGCAATTTTGCTGATTCCAGAAGAAATCCGGAGACTGGCCCATCTCTTCTAGACCTTCAGGTGGAAGCCGTTACCCCGGGGGGGGGGCCCCCATGGGTCATGTGACCCCCCATCTCCACCCCCCCAGGGTCACACCTGACATCTGTTGCCATGTAGGAGATAACGGGCGCTCTGTCATGGCGGAGAGCAGTGAGTGAAATCATCCATTTGGACGGCAGCCTGGACAAAATGCTTTTCCGTAATCTGTTACTAACTTAGTTAACCAGCGATGGGATGGAACCTAATTACAAATGGGCAGAATGTTTTAGATGACCCAGAGGAGCAAAACATCGCAATTTCCACCCCAGTGGAGCAAAGATCGCCTGAACTGCTTAGAGGCTGCAAAAGTATTTGTAGAGACCAATAACAATTACTGCTAATAAAATATCCAACCCTTTCATTACCCGAATCCGGGGAACTCAGAGCCGAGCCGGGAGAAGTCAGCACTTTACTCTGCCGGGGGGGGGGGGGGGGGGGGGGGGTGTCATCAGCTGTATGAGATACAATGGAACCCAAACTTCATGGCATGAAGGGATCGTTCGCAATGTGCTTTGCTCTTTGAAAAGCGCCTTCAGATTGCTATTCAGAGAGCATTTGACAGGTGGTGAGGGGGCTTTGTATTGCCTCTTCACCTCCTGCTTTAACCCCTTGAACCCCACACTAGCACACCGCTAACCGCATGCATTGCTTGTGGTTGTGGGCTGGGGCTGACTGGCAACTTTTGGTTCAACCCAAAGGCCCATGGTGCAGCGACTCAGCCCCCTACCGCTCTTCCTCTTCCCCTGCCTCCCCTCGACTCCCAACCCACGTTTGCTCCAGGTCAGTGGCGGCTGGTGCTCAACATTTTTTGGGGGGGCGCAAACAAACTGAAAAATACTGAAACCCCCCTCATCAATTGCAGCCTCACTGTGCCCATCAATTGCAGCCTCATATGTGCCCATCATATGCAGCCACTGTGCCCATCAAATGCAGCCACTTGTGCCCGTCATATGCAGCCATTGTGCCCATGAAATGCAGCCCCTTGTGCCCATCATATTCAGCCATTTGTGCCCATCAGATGCAGCCACTTGTGCCCATCAAATGCAGCCACGTGTGTCCATCATATGCAGCCACTGTGCCCAATCATATGCAGCCACTGTGCCCATCAGATGCAGCCATGTGTGTCCATCATATGCAGCCACTGTTCCCATCATATGCAGCCACTGTTCCCATCATATGCAGCCCCTTGTGCCCATCATATTCAGCCATATGTGCCCATCATATGCAGCCACTTGTGCCATATCAAAAGCTGCCAATGTGCCCCCCACACCGGCCCGCCATCTTCACTTACCTCTCTCGGTGGGACAGCTCCTCGATGCTCCTCGATGTCTTCTCCCGTCCTCTCTTCCCATCCTCTGCTATGATTGGACGCCTGGACGCCTCATAGCAATGCATGAATCTATCTATTGGTGCTAGAGGGGGTGGCAGGAGAGAGGGGGTGGCGCCCGTGCACCCTTATAGACCCACCACCACAGGTACTCTTTGCTCACTGGGTGGTTTGGGCTGGACAGTGCCTGTTGCACCAACTCTGGGCCCCTGACCTGGATGGCAGGGGACAGCCAAGGGCTGCAGGGGGCAGCCGGGGCTGGCCGAGGAAGGAGAGTGTCCACTAGGGCACGGAGCCAGCCTTTGCTCGGGCACCATCCATGCCGGGAGGGGTGGCCTGTGCTCTGTCCTCATCCTTATCCCATAAGAACACTGGCGGGACTTTTTGCTCCTCTTCACCAGGAAGCTTTTCAGCATACATGCAGCGGAAGTGGTGCAGCCTTTTTATGGGACATCAGAGTGGCCCAGGGGGGCGATTGCCCCCCCCCCCGCCCCCAGCCCAGTCTGCCTCTGGTTGTGGGGCGCATGCAGAGTAGCCCATTTACTTGAATGGGTCATGCTCAGTAGGTGCTATGGCCACCAAAAGTGGCAGGGGGTATAATTCCTAATGTGGCACGTGTACACTCCCGGCTGCTACCTCTGCAGTTAAAGGGGGAATGGTTTTTAAAGGGGGGTGAGAAAAAAAGGCAGTTCAATCGCAGGGTTTTACTGCCATTCAACTAGTGGTGAATGGAAGGTGGGTGAATTCTTTTCTAGGGGCGTTCCAGAATAATGCAGCAAGTGGGACTGAAAACAGCACTGTGAGTGTGGTCTGCTGTGATGATGCCCCACCCAAGGGGGGCGGGTCCAGGACACCCTGAAGAGTAGAGGTGCAGAATGGTGAGTATTGCAGCAAATGCTATTTTTTTATTTTATGTGATTTTTTTTTTCTTTACACAATAGAGTAAAAAAGTCTAACTGGAATTGGGCTTAAAGCTTAAAGTGGTTCTAAAGGGCTGAAGGTTTTTCTATGCATGAAGATAAAAAACCTTCTGCACGCAGCTCCCCCCTCCCTCTATACTTATGAGCCTAGTCTGGATCCAGTGATGTACACCAGAGCAGCGGCTCTCCAGGCTCTCTCCCTTCTCATTGGCTCAGAGACAGCAGCAGGAGCCATTGGCTCCCCTCTACTATCAATCACAGCCAGTGAGGAGAGAGCGCGATGGGGCCAAGCTGCGCTTTGCGTGTCAATGGACTTAGAGGCGAGCATGCACAAGTGACCCCCGTAGCAAGCATCTTGCTATGGGGCACTGAACAAAGGGGGAGAAGCCAGGAGCGTTGACGGGGGGTCCAAGAAAAGGAGGATCGGGGCCGCTCTGTGCAAAAAAACATTACAGAGCAGGTAAGTACAACATGTTTGCTATCTAATAAAAATAAAATTTCATCCTTTACAAACACTTCAACCACTTCCCGTCCGGCCTATAGCAAAATGATGGCCGGGAAGTGGTTCAGTTATCCTGACTGGGCGTCATATGACTCTGACACACTGCATCTCCGATCATGGTAAAGAGCCTCTGACGGAGACTCTGTACCACGTGATCAGACGTGTCCAATCACAGCTAATCACAGGGTGAACCAGGAAGTGCCAGTAATCGGCTTTTCTCAGTTCGTGCTGACAGGGAGATCCGATCAGCTACTCTCCTGTCTGAGGGGGGGGGGGGTCTGTGCTGATAATCAGTGCATTGATTATCAGCACAGTGCCCATCAGAGGTTCCCACCATAATGCCAATTAGTGCCCATCAGCTGCCAGTCAGTGCCCACCCAAATCGCCAATCAGTGTCCATCAAAGTGCTAATCAGTGCCCATCAAAGGGCCATTCAGTGCCCATCAGTAAAGCCTGTCAGTGCCCTTTACAGATGCCCAGCAGTATTTCCCGTCAGTACCCCCTCATCAGTGCTGACTCTCAGTGCCACCTATTAGTGCCCATCAGTGCCACCTATCAGTGCCCATTGGTGCCACCTATCAGTGTCCATCAGTGCTGCCTATCAGTGCCCATTAGTGCCTCCTATCAGTGTAGCCTATCAGTGCCCATCAATTCTACATATTAGTGCCTCCTCATCAGTGCCGCCTATCAGTGCCCATCAGTGCCACCTATAAGTGCCCATCAGTGCCGCCTATCAGTGTCACCTATTAGTGCCCATCAGTGCCGCCTATCAGTGCCCCCTATCAGTGCCCATAAGTGCCGCCTATCAGTGTCCATCAGTGCTGCATATCAGTGTAGCCTATCGTTGCCCATCAGTGCTGCATATCAGTGCCCATCAATTCTACATATTAGTGCCTCCTCTGTGCCCATCAGTGCCGCCTATCTAGTGCCCATTAGTGCCACCTATCAGTGCTACCTATTAGTACCTATCAGTGCCTCCTCATCAGTGCCCATCAGTGCCACCTATCAGTGCCCATCAGTGCCACCTATTAGTGCCCATCAGTGCCGCCTATCAGTGTCCATCAGTGCTGCATATCAGTGCCACCTATCAGTGCCCATCAATTCTACATATTAGTGCCACCTCATCAGTGCCCATCAGTGAAGGAGAAAACAAAATTGTATAACAGAAACAAAGAAAAACTTTATTTTTAATTTTTTTTTATTTCGGTCTTTTTTAGTTTGTTTAGCAAAAAATAAAAAACCCTTGTAGTGATCAAACACCACTAAAAGAAATCTCTATTTGTGGGAAGAAAATGATAAACATTTTATATGGGTACAGTGTGACATGACCGTGCAATTGTCATTCAACGTGTGACAGCGCTGAAAGCTGAAAATTGTCCTGGGCGCGGGGGGGGGGAGGGGGATGGGGGGGGGGCAGGAAGGGGGGGAAGGTGCCCGGTATTGAAGGGGTTAAGCATGTGAAGAGATGACCGGTCTTCTTTATTATAGAGAACGATCTTCAGCATTCTGCTATTCGATGGATAAAAGACATTGGTAGGATACATGACTTCTGACGCGCACATGAGACTCCGGCATGGCTCCATCATTGCGCAGTGAGTTCTCTCCGCCGTCCACCTTTTATAAGTATTGATCCCACCCAGCGGGGGAAATGAAATGTAAATGTATTATCTATAGAGAATTAGGCTTCCAGTCTGCCTCCAGCTATTACAGCATGTTGTGGGCCCCCTGGGGTGCAGGTTTCCAAGTCTCCGAGGGGCCACTACAAAAGCCGCGGTTGTGCTTGGACTCTACGTCTAGACTTTATTACAATAGATCGCGGCACAGGCCAGAGCCAACATGCTGGGTACGGCCCGGCGCTGTCCGGTAACATTCCGGGTCCCTCATTATGGAGCCGCACATTCTGCACAAATATGAATATTTACAGGGAGCCTGTCACAAAGAAAAGGGGGCTTGGATATGGAACTATTTAATTAAACGGAAATATAATCAATTCAGGTCAACTTTATTTTCATTATTTTGGAACGTTTACCTGATTATGAACTGCCTTGCTTCATAGTTCCGTTATGTCAATAAATATTTTATTTTCAGTTCAAATTAATCCAAAACTTTTTTTTTTCCATTGGCCAGAGAAACACGCCCTCTGATTCCTACTGTTTTAATTGTACTGTCTGCCCTCATATTGTAAAGAGCTGCGCAAACTGTTGGCGCTAGATTAATCCTGTATAATAATAATAATTTAAAATTCCTGTTTGTTTTTTTCTGCTGTGTCCAATTGGAGAGATTTCCCTTCACTTCCTGTCACCAATAGCGTCCCTAGGGGGGGGGGGGGGGGGGGCAGAGGGGGCCCTGACCCCCCCAACATTATGCTGTGCCCCACCATGTGCCCCCCCAATTAAAAAAAACATTTTTTTTTTACAAAAAGGCAATGTCTAAGAGGGAGAGAGTCCCCAGTCAGCTCCTGCGGGTGATTCCTCCCCCCTCCCTCTGCTCGCTGACACTGCATAATGCGAGCGCTCACACAACCGCAGTCGCCCGATCTGCTCCTTCCCCTGCATCCTCATTGGCAGGGAGAAGAGCGAGTTGCAGGAAGGACTCCACCAGTACTCTCAGTTACTGAAAAAACAGACTGATTTGTCCCATCCTTAGGACAGGAGAACCAGCCTGTAAATTCCAAGAGATGCCAGACCAGCGCTATCAATAGCAGGGGCAGGACAGCAAGAGGATGCTGGGAAACCCCACAGTGGCAGAACACCAGGGCCCGGAGGCAAGACAACCTTTGCAACCCTGATAGTTCTCCCACTGCTTTGGACCCTTATATTTTCTTGGTATGCTGGTGACATATATCTCTTGTTCTCTGCCACCCTGGGGGGGCCCAATACAGTAGGAAGGGAGCTCACTGCGGGACATGTGAAAGGGCCGTTTGTGGGATCGTAGTAAAGGGCCCCAGTATATATATATATATATATATATATATATGCATTTTTTAGTTGCCCCCCTACTTTTGTCCCTGTCCCCCCATGTGCCCCCCCTAAATATGAAATCTGGAGACGCCACTGCCTGTCACAGGGGGGTAGCAGCACCAAGAAGGTTTATTTTTTTTTATTCAGAAGGTAAAAAAAAACCTTCTGCCTTTAGAACCTCTTTAAATCTGAAGTTTAACCTTTTTGCCTATTTTGCCTTCCCTGATTTCTTCCTCCGCTCTCATCAACATGCTAATAAAGCCTTTCCATTTTCATGACATACCTTATTATATTATGACATCATCACCGCGTCTCTGTGCTTCTCAATACAATAGAATTAGATCATGGTCGGTGGGAGGAGCTTCCTGAAAACATCACAGCCCCCCGGCCTCAGTACTCCTCACAAGAGCTCTCAGTCCTGATGCCAGCAGTGGGAGGAGTTATGCAAATATCAAAAAAATGCCTTGATGGGTGAATGTTATGTCGCGTACACACGGGCGGACTTTTCCCGACAGTCATTCCGCCGGACTTTCAAACGAACGGACTTGCCTACACACGATCAACCAAAGTCCGACGGATTCGTACGTGATGACGTACACCGGACTAAAATAAGGAAGTTGATAGTCAGTAGCCAATAGCAGCCCTAGCGTCGGTTTTAGTTTTAGAGGTAGGTTTTAGACTAGCATACAGACGAGCGGATTTTTCGACCGGACTCGAGTCCATCGGAAAGATTTGAAACATGTTTCATTTCTAGGTCCGTCTGACTTTTGGGGAAAAAAGTCCGCTGGAGCCCACACACGATCGAATTGACCGGCGGAGTCCTGTCCACAGGACCAGGTCTGCTGGAAAGTCCGCTCGTGTGTACGCGGCATTAGACATGTGCAATTCGTTTTGTTACAAATTCGTTTTCGGACAAAATTCGGCATATTCATTCATTCGGAAGAATCTGAATGAATGAAAGACTCTTTTGATGAATGCATACGAAAACAAATTTTCAGAAAGAACGAAAATCCGAAAGAACAAAAATAAGAAAATTCAAAAGAATGAAAATCCGTAAATCCGAAAGAATAAAAATCCGAAAGAATGAAAATAGGAAAGAATGAAAATACGAATGAACGAAAATCCGAAAGAATGAAAATACGAATAAACGAAAATCCGAAAGAATGAAAATCCGAAAGAATTAAAATATGAAAAAATGAAAATATGAATAAATGAAAATCCGAAAGAATGAAAATACGAAAATACGAAAAAATGAAAATACGAATAAACGAAAATCCGAAAGAGTGAAAATACAAAAATACGAAAGAACGAAAATCCGAAAGAATGAAAATAAGAAGATTCGAAATAACGAAAATCCGAAATAATGAAAATCCAAAAGAACGAAAATCCGAATAAACGAAAACCCGAAAGAATGAAAATATGAAAATCCGAAAGAACGAAAATAAGAAAATCCGAAAGAATGAAAATCCGAAAGAATGAAAATATGAAAGAATGAAAATACGAATAAACGAAAATCCGAAAATACGAAAAAATGAGAATACGAATAACCGAAAATCCGAAAGAATGAAAATACAAAAATACGAAGGAATGAAAATCCGAAAGAATGAAAATACGAAAAAATTAAAATAAGAGGATTCGAAATTACAAAAATCAGAAAAAAAGAAAATCCGAAAGAACGAAAATCCAAAAGAATAAAAATACGAATAAAGGAAAATCCGAAAGAATGAAAATCTGAAAGAACGAAAATAAGAAGATTCGAAATAACAAAAATCCGAATAAAAGAAAATCCGAAATAACAAAAATCCGAAAGAACGAAAATCCGAAAGACTAAAAATAAGAAGATTCGAAATAACAAAAATCCGAAAAAAAGAAAATCCGAAAGAACGAAGATCCAAAAGAATGAAAATACAAATAAACGAAAATCCGAAAGAATGAAAATAAGAAGATTCGAAATAGCGAAATTCCGAAAAAAAAGAAAATCCGAAATAACAAAAATCTGAAAGAACGAATATCCGAATAAATGAAAATCCAAAAGAACGAAAATAAGAAAATTTGAAAGAATGAAAATCCGAAATAAATAAAATCCGAAAGAACGAAAATCCAAAAGCATGAAAAACTATTCAACCTACGAGTTTTTATTTTTTTAATTCTTTTTATTAGAAGTTTTCCACATAAAAGTTGCAAACATAAAAAACATATTAAACATTCCGTACTACCATTCAACAGCACCAGTGTACAATGTAGCTCCCAGATAAATTAAAGCAGCAATCTTCCCAGAGCAAATAATGAAGAAAGAATAATAAGAATTAAAAAAAAAAAGTATTTAAAAAAAAACAAAAAAAAAAAATATATATATATATATATATATATATATATATATATATATATATATATATATATATATATATATATATATATATATAAGATATATATAAGGGTACATACAACATAAGTACAGCAGCCAACACTATATCCCCCTTATAATAACTAGAGATATCAAAGTGCCCATCCAGACCCACATAGACCCAGCATCTTGTCAATCAGACGCTGTGGAGCTTTTATCTATCCAACCACCCCATACCTTTCTAACCACTTCAGCCCCGGAAGATTTGGCTGTTCAATGACCAGGCCATTTTTGCGATTAGGCACTGCGTCGATTAAACTGACAATTGCGCGGTCGTGCGACGCTGTACACAAACAAAATTGACGCCCTTTTTTTCCCCACAAATAGAGCTTTCTTTTGGTGGTATTTGATCACCTCTGCGGTTTTTAATTTTTGTGCTATAAACAAAAAAAAAGCGAAAATTTGGAAAAAAACCCACAATATCTTTTACTTTTTGCTATAATAAATATCCCCCAAAAAAAAAGTTTTCCTCAGTTTAGGCCGATACGTATTCTTCTACATATTTTTGGTAAAAATAAAAAAAAAACGCAATAAGCGTATATTGATTGGTTTGCGCAAAAGTTATAGCGTCTACAAAATAGGGGATAGTTTATGGCATTTTTATTATTATTATTATTTTTTTTTACTAGTAATGGCGGCGATCTGCGATTTTTATCGGGACTGCGATATTGCGGCGGACAAATTGGACACTTTTGACACATTTTTGGGACCATTGACAATTATACAGCGATCAATGCTATAAAAATGCACTGATTACTGTATAAATGTCACTGGCAGAGAAGAGGTTAACACTAGGGGGCGATCAAGGGGTTAAATGTGTTCCAGAGGTGTGTTCTAACTGTAGGGGGGACTGACTAGGGGAGATGACAGATCGCTGTTCATACTTAGTAGGAACACACGATCTGTCTCCTCTCCCCTGAGAGAACCGGGATTTGTGTGTTTACACACACAGATCACGGTTCTCTCTCCTTTGAAGAGCGATCGCGGGTGCCAGGCGGTCATCGCGCCCCCGCCGGGCACTCACATTGGCTCCGGGCGCGCGCCTCCGGCGGTGTATGCGCGCCCCTAGTGGCCAAAAGGCAAAGCGACGTAAGGTAACGTCGTTTCACCCAGCCATGCCATTCTGCCACAGTAAAACTGCAGCGGCTGGCCGGTTAAGCGGTTAAAGTAGAAATATAGCCAAAACCTTTTTTTTTTTCATTTTGGATAGAGTAAAGGAGGGTTATAACATTTTTTTCTGCCATCCGTGTCCCATTGGCGCTCCTCCTACAGCGTCCTAAAGGGCCGACGTACAGTTTCGGCGGCTCGCCCGGGGGAGCCAACCTGCCGCAGTGGCGGCCAGTTCGGGAACCGGTTTAGCAGGAGTGGAGTATATTTTTTATAAAATTTATATAAAATTTTTTGGGGGGGGGGGACAAACAAACTGAAAAATTCTGAAAAATACTTAAAAAAAAAAACATAAATTGCAGCCTCACTGTTTCTATCAAATACAGCCACTGTGCCCATCATATGCAGCCACTGTGCCCAGCCTATGCAGCCACTGTACCCACCAAATGCGGCCACTGTGCCCACTAATTACAGCCACTGTGCCCATCATATGCAGCCACTGTGCCCAGCATATGCAGTCACTGTGCCTACCAAATAAATACAGCCACTGTGCCCATCATGTGCAGCCACTGTGCCCACCAAATACAGTCACTGTGCCTATCATACGCAGCCACTGTGCCCACCAATTACAGCCACTGTGCCCATCATATGCAGCCACTGTGCCCATCATGTGCAGCCACTGTGCCCATCATGTGCAGCCACTGTGCCCACCAAATACAGTCACTGTGCCTATCATATGCACCCACTGTGCCCACCAAATACAGTCACTGTGCCTATCATATGCAGCCACTGTGCCCACCAAATACAATCACTGTGCCCATCATATGCAGCCACTGTGCCCACTGACCCTCCCACTCGCAGGACTCGCGGCTCTGACAGCACACTTGCCCCCCCCCCCATTTCTGGGCTTTGACAGCGGCACCCCCCTTGGAGCTCACGGCTCTAACAGCACCCCATCGCGGGGCTTGCAGCTCTGGCAGTACTCCCAACCCCCCCCGCACGCGTGGCTCATGGCTCTTAGCTCTGACAGACCCCCTGGCACTTACCGCCAGGCTCCTCTCCAAGTGCACCAGAGTGGCGGCGGATATCCTGCCTCCGCTCCAGCATGTGTCTCCTCCGCTCCTCTTCCTAAGCGCCAGGCATCCAATAGCGTGGCCTGGCGCTTTGGCCAATCGGGAAACAGGTCTGATGCCCTGCCTCCTGATTGGCGGGGAGGAAGGTTAGTGTGAAAATAACGAAAATTAATTCGCTATCGTCACACAACTGGGTGGGATCAGGGCGCACTCTCTGCGCCCCGAGCCCACCCTATTTTGAAACCTATTAGAGCCTCTGGCCCCCACCATAGGAGCCCATGCGTCTGGCGTCCTGAAAGGGGCCAAGCGCATGGATGGGGGGGGCGACGCCCGTGCGCTCACAATCCACGGGGTGCCACTGCTATGGAAGAACTTGAACTTCATGTGATCACGTGCCGCCACCAATCTAGGAAACGAGGCGCTCCATACACCGTCCCGATCATTGTCCAGCTGCGGGAAATCAGAGCAACCAACCATACAGCACGACAGGAGGCCAAAACCGCGGTAGTCAACCTACGAGCTTAATGAATCGATTACATTCGGATCATTTTGTTTTTCACATTTTCTATTATAATTAAATTATTAACTATTATTATAGTTTTTATCATTAGTTATTATTATAAACGATTAAATTATAGGTATTGGAATTTCCTTTCTAATTTGGCTGTTAGTGAGCGTAACGAATACGAATGCATCCGAAGTTACGAATTACCCGAAGTAACGAATGCCGCATCTACACACGCAACAAATACGAATGATCTGAATAAAAATCATAAGGAATTAATCCGATAAATAATAAAAAAATTAAAAAAAACGATTGAAAGAAAATGAACAGATTTCGGTAGTGCACATGTCTAGTGAATGTCAGTCTGGAGGAGGGGTAGGTTTCCCTAGGCAGGCTGTATTTGCATGCAGAACGCCTACATGTGATAACTGAAAGAACCGAAAATCCAATGAATGAAAGGGGGCGGGGGCCAGGGACCGTCAGTCTGAGGAGGAAAGGGCTAGATGATGTTGGACGTACCAGGAAATGAGGGCGGGGCTCTCTAGGACTTGCTGCAGCTTCTGATGCACATGGTGAGAAGCTCACAGTGTGCAGTGAAATCAGAGGAAGCCATTTCAGTCCAGGAGACTGAAGGGAAGGTCAGATTTAACCCTTCCCTGCGCCAGACAAAATGAAAAAAAATAAAATAATACGTTTGGCTGTAGATACGCTCGGCTATAAACATTTTCGTGAAACGGTCGGCGGGTGCAGCCTAATCCAGGTCCGCGTTCTATAAATACGCCATCTGTATGTAGATGAGCGAGTCGGCCTATTATCCGCTAACGCGTTTCAGGATGAGGCTTCTGGAGATCCGGTGACATCTCATCACAGGGAAGGATTTTCGGCAGTCAAATCGCAATGATTGGGGAATTACACAGGAGGCCGGAGCTGCGGCTGAGAGAAAGACGAATGAATATTGCATGATGTATAGACGGCGGGGCGATCTGTAGGATGAATTAACAGCCACATTTACATTAATACGGCGCCGTTATATATCGCGCTCTCTATGGGGCCCGGAGTGCGTTTCCACGTATGAATTCCTCTCCCTAATAGGATCAACCTGAACCGTCGGTATGGGAAAAAAAAAATAGCTAGAACCAATCGGCCAATTTCCTCCCGCGTCCGCCCGGGCCTGCGGCTCAGATGTTACCGGCTATGCTAAATCGGGGGGAGGGGGGGGTGAGTCGCCTCTGGATGCCTATCGTGGAGTCTTGAGGGGCCTGGCGCGGACGCCTGACACGGGACCCTGGAAGAGAGCGGGGACGGCCGGGCGCGGCGGAAGGGAGGGGACCGCGCTATTCAGGAAAGATTCACTCGGAAATCAATTTCCTTGCCAGAAAAATGATTTCTCCCAGCGGGAGCCGCAGGAGCAGCAGCGGGGGGGGGGGGGGGGCAGAAAAGTGGCAGAGGGAAGAGGGAATAAAACAAAATGCACATCGGTCTGAAATAGCCGCATCAGCGCTCCGCAGGAGGGGTTTTTTTTGGCAGCGGGGGTTAAAATGCCCCAGAGGACTTCAGACGCGTCAAAATGCCGATAGTCATACATGCGGAAATCTCACTTTTTTAAAATAGTTTGGTCGTAACTAGGGATGGGCGAGCAGCGCGGGCCGAGCATGAGTTCGGCCTGAGCATCGCCCGTTTGGGTTTCCATCCTAATTTTTCGTGCGTTTGGCGAATGTTCGTCCCGCCGAGTGCACGGTTATAATAATAGGTTGTTAAGGAGAGGGCCGGGAAGCCGACCACTGCGTCCTTAACAACGGATGAGTCATCAGCTGTCAGCGGTCTTCCCACGACGAAGGCTGATTGTCAAAAACTGTCCGTGCGTTTTTATTTTTTATTGTAACACTTTTTTTTGGCAAATGAGTAGGGGTACAATGTAACCCCTACTCATTCACATGGGGAGGGGGCCAGGATCTGAGGGCCTCCAGATAACGATAAGCCCCCCGGTCCACAGACCCCCCACAACCACAGCCCAGGGTTGTGGGGAAGAGGTTCTTATCCCAAACAACATGAGGACGGGGGCTTCTGGGTGGAGGGGGCAGAACCCCCCCTCAAAGCTACCCCCCATGTTAAGGGCATGGTATGTGGCCTTGTATGGTTCGTGAGGGGGCTTCCAGATACTGATAAACCCTCTGCCTGCAGACCCCCACAACCACCGGCCAGGGTTGTGGGAAAGAGGTCCTTATCCCAAACATGAGAACTAGGGGCTTTCGGAGGGAGGAGGCAGAACACCCCCCCTCATAGCTACCCCCCATGTTAAGGGCACGTGGCCTGGTATGGTTCTTGAGGGGGCTTCCAGATACTGATAAGTCCCTGGCCCACAGACCCCCACAACCACAGCCCAGGGTTGTGGGGAAGAGGTCCTTATCCCAATCAACATGAGGACAAGGTGCATTGGGGTGGAGCCCCCCTCCTCAAAGCACCCCCAATGTTGAGGGCATGTGGCCTGGTATGGTTTGTGAGGGAGCTTCCAGATACTGATAAGACCCCTGCCTGCAGACCCCAACAACCACCGGCCAGGGTTGTGGGAAAGAGGTCCTTATCCCAAACAACATGAGGACAAGGGGCTTTCGGGAGGAGGGGGCAGAACCCCCCCTCAAAGCTACCCCCCATGTTAAGGGCATGGCATGTGGCCTGGTATGGTTCATGAGGGGGCTTCCAGATACTCAGATACTAATAAGCCCCCTGCCTGCAGACCCCCACAACCACCAGCCAGGGTTGTGGGAAAGAGGTCCTTATCCCAAACATGAGGACAAGGGGCTTTCGGTGGAGGGGGCAGAGCCCCCCACCATCAAAGCCACCCAAGCTGTTGAGGGCATGTGGCCTGGTATGGTTCGTGAGGGGGCTTCCAGATACTGATAAGCCCCCTGCCTGCAGACTCCCACAACCACTGGCCAGGGTTGTGGGGAAGAGGCCCCTGTCCCAATCAACATGAGGACAAGGTGCATTGGGGTGGAGCCCCCATCCTCCTCAAAGCACTCCCCCCCATGTTGAGGGCATGTGGCCTGGTATGGTTCAGGAGGGGGAGGGCGCTCTCTCTTCCCCCCACCCCTTACCTGGCCTTGCAGGCTGCATGCTTTGATAGGAGTCTGGCATGGATTTTGGGGGGGACCCCAAGCAAATACAAAGGGGCTGGTGTGGATTGGGGGAGACCCTCACACAGTTTTTATTTAAAATTTTTCTATTGCTAGCAATGTTTTTTTTTTTTCTAATTAAATGTCATCTTTTTCGTTATAAAATGTAATTTTTGCTGCTGCAGGTTCTGTACAAGGTACAGATGCGCCACTTTACAGGCAGACTAAGGGGACCCCCAGGCACAATATTTAACCGCTTCCATACCGGGCACTTTCACCCCCTTCCTGCCCAGGCCAATTTTCAGCTTTCAGAGCCATCACACTTTGAATGACAATTGCGCGGTCATGCAACACTATACCCATGTGACATTTTTGTCATTTTTTTTTCTCACAAATAGAGCTTCTTTTGGTGGTATTTAATCACCACTTGGGGGGGGGGGGGGGTTATTGTTTGCTAAAAAAAAAAAACAAAATAAGACCAAAAATTTAAAAAAAAAAAAAAAAATCTTGGTTTCTGTTAAAAAAAAAAAAATTGTAAATAAGTAATTTTTCTCCTTCACTGATGGGCACTGATGAGGCGGCACTAAAGAGCACTAATGAGGAGGCACTGATATGGCGCACTGATATCGGGCACTGATGAGCACTGGTAGGTGGCGCTGGTGGGCATTGATGGGCGGCACGGATAGGCGGCACTGATGGGCACTGAAAGGCAGCACTGACTTGCATCACTGATGGGCACAGATTGGCATCACTTATGGGCACTGACTGGCATAATTGCTGGACACTGTTGGGGCTGCACTGATGATTAAAGAGCCACATCATCCCAGGGACATAACACGCCCGTGATCGCCACACCAGGCACCCCCGCGGGCGCGAGAATACGGTGAGACTGGGGGTGACGTCATATGACATCGTCCCAGAGTGAGAGAGCATCCCGCCGCCATTTGTCTAGACGGCGGGCGGGAGGTAGGTAAAGGAATTTTTCTATTTTATTGTTTCACTTTAACCACTCCCCACCCGCCGTACAGTAAAATGATGGCGGGCGGGATGCACTCTCGCTCTGATGCAACGTCATATGATGGCGCCCCCCACACACACAGACACCAGTAAGCCACGCCCCCCCTGCTTCCTCCTTAAAGGATCACTAAAGATACTTTTTTTTTTTAATAATAAACATATCATACTTATCTCCACTGTGCAGCTCGTTTTGCACAGAGTGGTCCCGAACCTGCTCTTCTGGGGTCCCTCGGCGGCTGTCTCGGCTCCGCCCCCCCCCCCCCCGCAAGGACTCAACACCTTCATGCAAGCTCCCTCGCATGGTGTTGAGTGCTTGCGGGCGCGCTCCCGTGATACAGCCGGCGGCCATAGCCGCTCACTGTATCACTCGGTCCTGCCCCCCGGCACGCCGCGTCATTGGATGTGATTGACAGCAGCGCGAGCCAATGTCGGGGGCGAGCGCGGGACTTTCGAGGGGTCAGGTAAGTAAAACAGGGGAGCATTCATCCGTAATGCAGGAAATACTGGTAGTGCATTGTAGACATGTGCAATTAGCTTCGTTCCGAATTTGTTTAACAAATTTCAAAAAATTCGGAAGTATCCAAATTAACGAAAAACCCGTTTAACAAATATTTCCAAAATTCTAAAATCCGAAAATTCGGAAATTCGAAAATTCTGAAATTTGGAAATTCGAAAGTCCGAAAATTCGAAAATCTGAAAATAAAGGAAAATTCAAAAGAACGAGAATCCGAAAATAAGAACGAAAATCCGAAAATAAGAACGAAAATCCGAAATTTCGAAAATCTGAAATAATAACTTAACTACCGTATATACTCGAGTATAAGTCGAGTTTTTCAGCACATTTTTTTGTGCTGAAAGTGCCCCCCTCGACTTATACTCGAGTCAAGCACTTTTCTGCAGCAAAAAAATTCATTTTCCGAACCGAATTTGGGGCCCCGTATCTCAGGGCCACGTGGTGCTAGGAACCCCAAATTTGGTGTGCAAACCCAGTGGTACTGGTACCACAACATACCCAAAGATGGAGTTCCTAGCACTAAGTGGCCCCGAGATACGGGACCCCAAAATCGGTTCGGAAAATGTCATTCTCTGCTACAGAAAAGTGCAAAAAAATTTCTGCACCGATCTTTGGGGCCCTGTATCTCGGGGCCACTTGGTGCTAGAAACCCCAGCTTTGGATATTTCATGGTGCTAGTTTCACTGGGTTTGCACACCAAATTTGGGGTTCTTAGCACTAAGTGGCCCCAAGATACGGGGCCCCAAATTCGGTCAACTGTGTCCATCTGCAGCAATGTCATTTTGGGACCCTTTGGGTTCAGAGACCCCAAATTTTGGCTGCAGCTAGGGGGCATCTAGGAACCCTTAACTACCGAGTTTGAAGTTCAGGGGACCTATGGCTGCAAATGGGCACAGTAAGGCATGCAAATGGGCACAGTGAGGCTGCAAATGGGCATTGTTGACCCTCTTTTCCACTTACAGTAGCTGTGCATTTCTCACCCTCGTCTTATACTCGGGTCAATAAGTTTTTCCCATTTTTTTGTGGTAAATTAGGGCCTCGACTTATACTCGGAACGACTTATACTCGAGTATATACGGTATTACTAACTTTTCGTAACTTCGGATAAATTCGTATTCGTTCCGTTCACTAACAGACAAATTTGAAAGGAAATTCCAATACCTATCATTTAATAGTTAGTTATTATTAGTTAATTAGATAAAGTGGTTGTAAACCCTTACAGACCCCTTTAACCTACAGGTAAGCCTAGACTAAGGCTTACCTGTAGGTGCAAGAAATATCTCCTAAACCTACACGGTTAAGGAGATATTTTCCTAAAAACAGGCACCGATGTCTACCGCATGCGGTGCAGGCGCACTGAGCGTGCCGTTAGTGAAGGCGATTATGCCGTCAACTGACGGCTCCCGCGCGCATGCGCCGGAGTGACGTCATCGCTGCTCCGGCCAATCACAGCGCCGGAGCAGCGATACCCGGAAGTCACTCCCGGTATCATGACTGCGATGGAGGAGGTGAACGAGGGTCGCTTCGGGGGCTTTGATCTCAGGTAAGTAATTCATAATGAGCTAGTATGCTATGCATACTAGCTCATTATGCCTTTGTCCTGTAGGGTGTATTTTTTTTTTTTAGAGAGGGTTTACTGCCTCTTTAATTATTTTGAATTTCCGGATTTCAAATTTTCAAATTTTCGACTTTACGAATTTTTGAATTTCCGAATTTCGGATTTTCGAGTATTCGAATTTCGGATTTTCTAAATTTTTGAATTTACGAACTTACGTTGGATTTTCGAATTTTACGGGTTTTGGATTTTCAAAATTTTCGCATTTTTTGGATTTGTGTATTTTCGAAAATTATGAATGTATGAATTTACAAATTTCGATCATAACAAATCATCCGAAAAATGAAAAAAAAAAAAAAAAAGAAAAACCGAAAACGAACAAATTTTTCGGCAGTGCATTGAGGTGCCATTGAAAATGAAACCGCAATAAGCTTTGCAAAAAATGCACATATTTCCTGAGACATTCTGCACTGGAAAAATGTAAAATGAGCCTTCAATGTAAAGAAAAAAAAAAAAAAAAACATAGTGCACACCGCGCTGGGGGAATCATAGAGATCCTGTACAGATCAGAAAGCAGCCACCACAGGCTGCCCTTCTACTCTATTTCATATCCAGCCTTTAAACAGGTAATGATAAATACACATAAATACACATACGTACGTACGGTGCCTTTTTTTTTTCACACGGGCGTTTTTATTTCCTGCTGTGTTGCGTGCCACATTTGTTGCTATAAGATGGTTACTTTTTTATCAAAATGTTCAGTCCTTAGGGAGAAGAAAAGGCACAAACACGAATGTTATTTGGGTGTTCAACGCGCGCCGGACGCATCGAACATCAAGTGTACGCTTTGCTAGAAAGGCTCAGGGATTGCGCTCACCATGAGCACGCCATTCCATCGATTGTACTCCGGTAATCCGGAATTCTGGAGATTCAGGTGAAGAAGAAATTCTGCTCGCAATTTCTCACGTGATCAGAAGTTTGGCCAATAGCGGCTCAGCGAGCGGCGTCTTCCCACAACAAACACAACAGCGCATTCAGCAATCACTTTGTGTTGTGTTTATTCATGTATCTGACAGGTGAGATCAGCAACACACAAATCTCGCTTCTCTCACCTGCGCCGAGCTGCGATCGTCATCACATCGCCTTTACGCCTCGCCGCTCCGCAGGTGTCACGGGTGGCATTAACTTCTTCCTGCCCAGCAGCGGCCACAGCGAGAGACCGGCCGGGCAAAGCCTGCTAATGACATGTAAGTGACACGCAGAGCGACAGCGGCGCTTCTTATTACCACCCGGCGTACGCCCGACAAAGGACCGCGCAAATCAGCTCTTCGCACCGCACTTCGCCCGCAGCTGACAGCGGGAATTATTTTTGTACATTATTTTTATATGCTAGTAAATAGTTTCTACCTTGTGTGAGTTTATGGCGCTATCAATAAACATTTACCTGGGAGCTGCGTGAGGTGCGATTCTTATTCATTTATAAAGAGTTAAAATATTCAGTGGCTCCTTGGTGGAGTGACGGGAGAGAAACGTGAGTGACAGACGGGGGAAGAGCAACGGGAGCAAATCTGTTCATTGAGACCGAGATTGGGGGCCACACATATCCCCATCCCCCCACACCTATCCCCATCCCCCATATCACCATCCCCCATATACCCATCCCCCATATCCCCATCCCTCCATACATATCCCCATCCTCCACACATATCCCCATCCCCCCACACCTATCCCCATTGCCCATATCCCCATCCCCCATCCCTCCATACACATTCCCATCCCCCACACATATCCCCATCCCCCCACACCAATCCCCATCCTCCATATCCCCATCCCTCCATACATATTCATATCCCTCACACATATCCCCATCCCCCCACACATATCCCCATCCCCCATATCCCCATCCCTCCATACATATTCCCATCCCCCACACATATCCTTATTCCCCATATCCCCATCCCTCCATACATATTCCCATCCCCCACACATATCCTTATTCCCCATATCCCCATCCCTCCATACATATTCCCATCCCCCACACATATCCCCATCCCCCATATCCCCATCCCTCCATACATATTCCCATCCCCCACACATATCCTTATTCCCCATATCCCCATCCCTCCATACACATTCCCATCCCCCACACATATCCCCATCCCCCCACACCTATCCCCATCCCCCATATTCCCATCCCTCCATACACATTCCCATCCCCCACACATATCCCCATCCCCCACACATATCCCCATCCCTCCATACATATCCCCATCCCCCATATCTCCATCTCTCCACACATATCCCCATCCTTCATATCCACATCCTCCATATCCCCATCCTCCATATCCACATCCTCCATATCCGCATCCCCCACACATATCCCCATCCCCCACACATATTCCCATCCCCCATACATATTTCCATCCCCCATATCCCCATCCCCCATACACATTCCCATCCCCCACACATATCCCCATCCCCCATATCTCCATCCCTCCATACATATTCCCATCCCCCACACATATCCCCATCCTCCATATCCTCATCCTCCATATCCCCATCCCCCCACACATATCCCCATCCTCCATAGATATCCCCATCCCCCACACATATCCCCATCCTCCATAGATATCCCCATCCCCCCACACATATCCCCATCCTCCATAGATATCCCAATCCTCCACCAGATAGACCAATCCTCCCACATATAGCCCAATCCTTCCACACATATCCCCATCCCTTATATCCCCATCCTCTATATCCTCATCCTCCATATCCCCATCCTCCATATCCCCATCCTCCATATCCCCATCCTCCATATCCCCATCCTCCATATCCCCATCCTCCATATCCCCATCCTCCATATCCCCATCCTCCATATCTCCATCCTCCATATCCCCATCCTCCATATCCCCATCCTCCGCACATATCCCCATCCCCCACACATATCCCCACCCCCCACACATATCCCCATCCCCCACACATATCCCCATCCCCCACACATATCCCCATCCCCCATACATATCCCCATCCCCCACACATATCCCCATCCCCCACACATATCCCCATCCCCCATACATATCCCCATCCTTCATATCCACATCATCCATATCCCCATTCCCCACACATATCCCCAACCTCCATATCCCCATCCCCCACACATATCCCCATCCTCCACACATATCCCCATCCTCCACACATATCCCCATTCATCACAAATATCCCCATCCCCCATACATATCCCCATCCTCCATATCCACATCCTCCATATCCCCATCCCCCATATCCCCATCCTCCACTCATATCCCCATCCTCCATAGATATCGCAATCTTTCACCAGATAGACCAATCCTCCGCAGTCACCCCAATCCCCCTACAGATTACAAATTATCCCACATATATCACATTCATCCATAGATATCCCAAACCTTCCACACATATCCCAAGCGTTGAACATCTCACGGAGCTCTGTTCAATCCATCATCGGAAAATGGAAAGAGTATGGCACAACTGCAAACCTACCAAGACATGGCCGTCCACCTAAACTGACCGTGCCGGGCAAGGAGAGCATTCATCAGAGAAGAGCCAAGAGGTCCATGGTAACTCTGGAGGAGCTGCAGAGATCCACAGCTCAGGTGGGAGAATCTGTCCACAGGACAACTATTAGTCGTGTTCTCCACAAATCTGCCCTTTATGGAAGAGTGGCAAGAAGAAAGACATTGGTGAAAGAAAGTCATAAGAAGTCCTGTTTGTAGTTTGTGAGAAGCCATGTGGGGGACACAGAAAACATGTGGAAGAAGGTGATCTGGTCAGATGAGACCAAAATTGAACTCTTTGGCCTAAAAGCAAAACGCTATGTGTGGCGGAAAACTAACACAGCACATCACCCTGAACACACCATCCCCACCGTGAAACATGGTGGTGGCAGCATCATGTGGTGGGGATGCTTTTCTTCAGCAGGGACAGGGAAGCTGGTCAGAGTTGATGGGAAGATGGATGGAGTCAAATACAAGGCAATCTTAGAAGAAAACCTGTTAGAGTCTGCAAAAGACTTGAGACTGGGGCGGAGGTTCACCTTCCAGCAGGACAACGACCCGAAACATCCAGCCAGAGCTACAATGGAATGGTTTAGATCAAAGCATATTCATGTGTTAGAATGGCCCAGTCACAGTCCAGACCTAAATCACATTGAGAATCTGTGGCAAGACTTGAAAATTGCTGATCACAGACGCTCTCCATCCAATCTGACAGAGATTGAGATATTTTGTAAAGCAGAATGGGCAGAAATGTCCTCTCTAGATGTGCAAAGCTGGTAGAGACATCCCCAAAAAGACTTGCAGCTGTAATTGCAGAGAAAGGGGGTTCTACAAAGTATTGACTCCGGGGGGCGCCATACAAATGCTATTTGTATGGCGATACAATACCACTTTTCATATATTTATATAATATGGGATATGTGTGGGTTCCAATCTCTGTATCAATAAATGGGTTTCTTCCTGTTGCCCTTCCTCCGTCTGTCACTCACGTTACTCTCCCGTCACTCCACCAATGAGCCGCTGAATATTTTAACTCTTTATAAATGAATAACATTAATGTCTAACACAGCTTCCAAGTAACTGTTTGTTAATAACGCCAATAACCTACACAAGGTAGAAACAATTTAATAGACAAAAAAAAACATACAAAACAAAAAAAAATAAGTTCACCAGAGCTTCACAGGTTGTCACTGAAGTCCTCTTCCCCTCCCCCATGATGACATCACAGAGCTGGTGGATGTTAGAGACCTTGCGCTCCTCCACCTTCCCTTTGAGGATGTCCCACAGATGATCAATAGGGTTTAGGTCTGGAGACATGCTTGGCCAGTCCATCACCTTTACCCTCAGCTTCTTTAGCAAGGCAGTGGTCGTCTTGGAGGTGTGTTTGGGGTGGTTATCATGTTGGAATACTGCCCTGCGGCCCAGTCTCTGAAGGGAGGGGATCATGCTCTGCTTCAGTATGTCACAGTACATGTTGGCATTCATGGTTCCCTCAATGATCTGTAGCTCCCCAGTGCCGGCAGCACTCATACAGCCCCAGACCATGACACTCCCACCACCATGCTTGACTGTAGACAAGACACACTTGTCTTTGTCCTCCTCACCTGGTTGCCCCCACACACGCTTGTCACCATCTGAACCAAATAAGTTTATCTTGGTCTCATCAGACCACAGGACATGGTTCCACTAATCCATGTCCTTAGTCTGCTTGTCTTCAGCAAACTGTTTGCGGGTTTTCTTGTGCATCATCTTTAGAAGAGGCTTCCTTCTGGGACGACAGCCATGCAGACCAATTTGATGCAGTGTGCGGCGTATGGTCTGAGCACTGACAGGCTGACCCCCCACCCCTTCAACCTCTGCAGCAATGCTGGCAGCACTCATACGTCTATTTCCCAAAGACAACCTCTGGATATGACGCTGAGCACGTGACCTCAACTTCTTTGGTGGACCATGCCTAGGCCTGTTCTGAGTGGAACCTGTCCTGTTATACCGCTGTATGGTCTTGGCCACGTGCTGCAGTTCAGTTTCAGGGTCTTGGCAATCTTCTTATAGCCTAGGCCATCTTTATGTAGAGCAACAATTCTTTTTTATAGATCCTCAGGGAGTTCTTTGCCATGAGGTGCCATAGTGAACTTCCAGTGACCAGTATGAGAGAGTGAGAGCGGTAACACCAAATTTAACACACCTGCTCCCCATTCACACCCGAGACCTTGTAACGCTAACGAGTCACATGACACCGGGGAGGCAAAATGGCTATTTGGGCCCAATTAGGACATTTTCACTTAGGGGGTGTACTGACTTTTGTTGCCAGCAGTTTAGACATTAATGGCTGTGTGTTGAGTTATTTTGAGGGGACAGCAAATTTACACTGTTATACAAGCTGTGCACTCACTACTTTACATTGTAGCAAAGTGTCATTTCTTCAGTGTTGTCACATGAAAAGATAGAAGAAAATATTTACACAATTGTGACTGAGGAGTTTACTCACTTTTGAGATAGATAGATAGATAGATAGATAGATAGATAGATAGATAGATAGATAGATAGATAGATAGATAGATAGATAGATAGATAGATAGATAGATAGATAGATAGATAGATAGATTATAAAAAAAAATAGAAAATTTGATTAGACAGAAATAAAGTTTATTTCTTTCTTTCGTTCTTTCTTATCTATTTATCTATTTTTTATATACTATCTATCTATCTATCTATCTATCTATCTATCTATCTATCTATCTATCTATCTATCTATCTATCTATCTATCTATCTATCTATCTCTATCTATCTATCTATCTATCTATCTATCTATCTATCTATCTATCTATCTATCTATCTATCTATCTATCTATCTATCTATCTATCTATCTATCTATCTATCTATCTATCCTCTATGTATTATTTATGTAGTCTCAGTACATATGATGTTGGTGTAGTGTAACGATTCCTCTCCATATCTCTGTGTGACAGATTTTCTTTAACTGCCGGCGGAACCTTCTAGAAATATTTATGAACGCTTTCATTTCTAGAAAAGTAAAGGTGACATTTGCACAGATATATTTCTTTTACAATCACACCTTTTAATGGCGTATATACTTAGAAAAGTGCCTTGCAAGTATATTTTTACACTCTATATGTTTCTTTAATACGAGGGTAGTATATTTTATCTCGTATTTCTCTCTCACCTCCAGCGCTCCGTCTCAGACATTTAACACCAGGCTTTTAATAGATACAGTGCGCTTTCTTCGCTGACCTCATTAAATCCGATTGGGACGGGGACTGAGATGTGAGCGGTAATAAAAGGTGCCGATAATTTTGACGAGACGGGGCGGACGCGCCTTTTTTTTTTTTTTTTCTATCCATTGGAAACGCATCTCTTTATTTCATTGGAATGAAATTCTCAGGTGGAAGGAACGATTGTGTAGTTAAAAAGAAAAATAGACCTTTGTCAATAAAAATGTCACAAATATTTTATAAATGATTTTCTCAAAAAAATGATAAATGTTCTCAAAAAAACCCTCCCAAATCCTCAGCACTCGCTTCTGTATGTGCTGCATTGCTTCCCTCTGAAGGTTCCAACCCAGCGGAACTCTGGATTTGGGGATCCTCTGCCATTCCTCCTTGCAGATCCTCTCCAGTTCTGTCAGGTTGGATGGTAAACGTTGGTGGACGGCCATTTTTAGGTCTCTCCACAGATGCTCAATTGGGTTTAAGTCAGGGCTCTGGCTGGGCCATTCAAGAACAGTCACAGAGTTGTTGTGAAGCCACTCCTTCGTTATTGTAGCTGTGTGCTTAGGGTCATTGTCTTGTTGGAAGGTAAACCTTTGGCCCAGTCTGATGTCCTGAGCACTCTGGAGAAGGTTTTCGTCTAGGATATCCCTGTATTTGGCCGCATTCGTCTTTCCCTCGATTGCAACTAGTCGTCCTGTCCCTGCAGCTGAAAAACACCCCCACAGCATAATGCTGCCACCACCATGCTTCACTGTTGGGACTGTATTGGACAGGTGATGAGCAGTGCCTGGTTTTCTCCATACATACCGCTTAGAATTAAGGTCAAAAAGTTCTATCTTGGTCTCATCAGACCAGAGAATCTTATTTCTCACCATCTTGGAGTCCTTCAGGTGTTTTTTTAACAAACTCCATGCAGGCTTTCATGTGTCTTGCACTGAGGAGAGGCTTCCATCGGGCCACTCTGCCATGAAGCCCCGACTGGTGGAGGGCTGCAGTGATGGTTGACTTTCTACAACTTTCTTCCATCTCCCGACTGCATCTCTGGAGCTCAGCCACAGTGATCTTTGGGTTCTTCTTTACCTCTCTGACCAAGGCTCTTCTCCCCCGATAGCTCAGTTTGGCCGGACGGCCAGCTCTAGGAAGGGTTCTGGCCATCCCAAACGTCTTCCATTTAAGGATTATGGAGGCCACTGTGTTCTTAGGAACCTTAAGTGCAGCTGAAATTTTTTTGGTAACCTTGGCCAGATCTGTGCCTTGCCACAATTCTGTCTCTGAGCTCTTCAGGTAGTTCCTTTGACCTCATGATTCTCATTTGCTCTGACATGCACTGTGAGCTGTAAGGTCTTATATAGACAGGTGTGTGGCTTTCCTAATCAAGTCCAATCAGTATAATCAAACACAGCTGGACTCAAATGACGGTGTAGAACCATCTCAAGGATGAACAGAAGAAATGGACAGCACCTGAGTTATATATATGAGTGTCACAGCAAAGGGTCTGAATACTTAGGACCATGTGATATTTCAGTTTTTCTTTTTTAATAAATCTGCAAAAATGTCAACAATTCTGTGTTTTTCTGACAATATGGGGTGCTGTGTGTACAATATGGGGTGCTGTGTGTACAATATGGGGGCTGTGTGTACAATATGGGGTGCTGTGTGTACATTAATGAGGAAAAAAATGAACTTAAATGATTTTAGCAAATGGCTGCAATATAACAAAGAGTGAAAAATGTAAGGGGGTCTGAATATTTTCCCTCCCCACTGTATATTCTATCTGATATGAAAAAGATGCTATATAATACAAAATAACATATACTATTGTTTGTTGGCCTATGTTTTGGCTGATAAAGAATTTTTATTAAACTTTGCCTTATGCTTGGCCACCAGAAATGAACTATTAAATGGAAGGGTGGGATTTGGTAGCGCCCGCTCTCTGTACCCGAGTGGAATGGGGGAGGGGACACCAATGCTGAACAATTCCTTCTTATTGCCTTTTGTTACAAATGAAGGAGCGAATTTTCTTTTTCGGCAGATAATGGGATTCAGGCGAGGTGCGCACTTTGTTAAGTAGATGTATGATGAAGGAGTGGGGCCGCCTTCCATCCTGTCTCCGCACTCTTATGTGAATTAATGACGCCGCCTCCAACGCTGTTTTTGTTTTACAGGTTTGTGCCAAGTTTTCATTCTTCTCTGCCGATGGAGTGAAACTCAGGGGGGTCTCCCTTTGTACGAGCGTTTTATCACTCTCATGTTTAAGTTTTTTGGGGTTTATTTTGGAAAAGAGAGATCACACAAACACTTTCAGGTCAAATCAAACTGTATATAAAAATGTAATAAAGAATTAACAGATAGCAGTAACAAATGTAGTAATATTGAAAAAATATAACAAAAAAAAAAAACGTGGCTACAAGCAGAGGCGTCACTAGAACCTTCAGGGCCTTGTTGCAAGAAACCACGAAGAGCCCATGCCCGGGGCCCTTCCCACTGATCCTCGGGGCCCTTTACTCCCATCGTGGGGGGCCCTTTATTATGGTCCACCTTCCTGTTGTCTTGGGGTCTCCCCGCGGCGCTGGAACTCCAGAGACCAGTAGCAAGTGCAACTTTAGTGACCCTGGTAGTTCCACCACTGGTGTCAGTAGTTTTTTTTATTTTTGTTGTTTTATTTTTTGTATCATTTTGTTACCATTTTACTTTATTTTATTTTTTTATTTTTTTTACAATTACATTTTTTTAATTTTTACATATTTTTTGGACCCCTATTGGAAGGTTTTGGTGAAATATCGGGAATCTAAACACATCCCGAATGTCTCACTTTTGAGACAGAGCAAGGAACTGAAGACAGATTCATCAGTCCCTTTCTCTGCAATCTCAGCTGCACAGAATGAATGAACAGGAAGGGCTCTGTACAGAGGCTTCATGTTCATTCATAAACCCGCCTTTTTTTTCTCACCAGGATAAGAGCACTTGGGATTAATATTTAGTAAGGGAAATTGGGATAAGGGTGTTTTCTGGGAGACAGCGGTAAGCAGCAATCTCAGAATCCAACCCTTTGTAATATTTAACCACTTCCTGTCCGGTCTATAGCAGAATGACGGCCAGGCGGTGGTTCAGTTTTCCTGACTGGGCGTCATATGATGTCCAGCAGGATAACTCCCGACACGCGCCAGTGGGGATGCGCAGCACGGCGATCGGTGGTGCAGCGTGTCAATCTGACACACCGCATCACCGATCTCGGTAAAGAGCCTCTGACAGAGGTTCCTTACCATGTGATCAGCCGTGTCCAATCACAGCTGATCACAGTGTAGACAGGGAGAGCCGTTTATCGGCTTTTCCTCACGCCTGACAGACGGGACAAGAGGAGAGACGATTGGCTGATTGTTTATCAGCGCAGCCCCCCCCCCCACGTATGCCCACACTGGACCACCAGGAATGCCGCCAGGACCACCAGGGTTCCCACCACACATTGATGAACAGGTATGCCCCCATGGCCACCAGGGGTGCCGCACAGTGCCCTAAAAGATGCCAATCAGTGCCCACAAATAATGCCAGTCAGTGCTCACTATAAATGCCTGCCATATGTCTCCTCATCAGTGATGCCCAGCAGTGCCAGCCATCAATGTCCAATCAGTGCCACCCATCAGAGTCCATCAGTGCCCACCTATCAGTGCCCATCCATGCCACCTATCAGTGCCACCCATAAGCACCCATCAGTGCAGCCTTACAGTGCCCATCAGTGCTGCCTATCAGTGCCCATCAGTGCCGCCTATGAGTGCCCATCAGTGCCGCCTATCAATGCCCATCAGTGCTGCATACCTGTGCCACCTATCAGTGCCCATCAGTGCCGCCTATGAGTGCCCATCAGTGCCGCCTATCAATGCCCATCAGTGCTGCATACCTGTGCCACCTATCAGTGCCCATCAGTGCCGCCAATGAGTGCCCATCAGTGCCGCCTATCAGTGGCACTTCATCAGTGCCCATCAGTGCCGCCTTATCAGTGCCCGTCACCCGTCAGTGAAGGAGAAAACTTACTTATTTACAAAATTTTATAACAGAATTTTATTTTTTTCGGTCTTTTTTTTATTTGTTGCACAAAAAATAAAAACCCCAGCAGTGATGAAATACCACCATAAGCAAGCTCTATTTGTGGGAACAAAATGATAAAAAATGTATTTGGGTACAGTGTAGCATGACCGCGCAATTGGCATTCAAAATGCGACAGCTCTGAAAGCTAAACATTGGCTTGGGCAGGAAGGGGTGAAAGTGCCCGGTATTGAAGTGGTTAAAGATTTATTTATTCACTAATTTTTTAGAAACACTGGGTTTAAGGTTTTAATTGGGGTTCCTCCCCCTTCTCTCCCACCCAATTAATAAAAAATTATTTAAACACATAAACTGAGGCATAGTAAACAAAGTTCACTATGCCCAGCTAGGACGGAATAAAAAAAAAAAAAACAGAGTCATGGATCGTTTCCGATCACCGACTCTATTCATTAAGACAAAGAAGGGGCCACATTTACCGTCTCCTTCCCCGTTCTCCATCCTGACAGATCCCCCGCTAAACATGTGCAATTAGTTTTTTAACAAATTTTGACAAATTGACAAATTCGTTAATTCATAAATATCTGAATTAACGAAAACCCGTTTAATGAGTTTTTCAGAATATTCGAAAATTCCTATATTCCTAAATTCATAAAGTCGAAAATTCGTAAATTCTAAAATTTGGAAATTCGAGAATTTGGAAATCCCGAAATTTTAAAATTCGGAAATTCGTAAATTCAAAATTCGAAAATCCAAAAACCCAAAAATTCAAAAATCTGAAATAATAACTAACTAGAAATAACTTAACTACCGGTATTACTAACTATTAAATTATAGGTATTGGCTGTTCATTCAAAATTTAGTAAATTCGTAAATTCTAAAATTCTAAAATCCTAAAATAAGAAAGAAAATCTGAAAATTCGAAAGAATAACTAACAAACTAACTAACTAATAACAACTATTAAATTATAGGTATTGGAATTTCCTTTCAAATTTGGCTGTTAGTGAACATAACGAATACAAATTTATCCAAAGTTAGGAATTATCCAAAATAATGGATGCTGTATCTAAACGAATGGAATGCAACAAATTAATAATAATAAAAATAATACAATATAAATAAAAACTTTTTATTATTATTATTTATTATTAATTGTTCCGTTCCATTTCTTTAGATGCGAGATTCGTTATTTCGGATAATTCGTAACTTCGGATGAATTCGTATTCGTTACGTTCACTAACAGCCAGATTTGAAAGGAAATTCCAATACCTATAATTTAATAGTTGTTATTATTAGTTAGTTTGTTAGTTATTCTTTTGAATTTTCAGATTTACTTTCTCATTTTCGGATTTTTGAATTTTCGAATTTACAAAATTTTGAATTGATGAATTTACGAATTTAGGGATTGCGATCACAATGAATGACCCGAAAAAAACAGAAAAAACCCCAAAAACGAATGAAACGAAAATGAACACATTTTTTGGCAGCCTCTGAATGCCTGCGGGAGGGAGAGGAGGAGAAGCCGGAATTCAGTGGCTGCATGAAGGGATCGGTTCCTCTACATGCCGCCACCCCTACCACCCTTCTATCCAGGCGTACAGGGGGGCCGCATGGGCTCCTTGGACCCTTGTGACCCATGTAGGTACGCCCTTGGCTACAAGTATGATATAGATGCCTTTCACCGAGGAGTTCCACCCGTTTCCAGTGGCTTGGGAGAAGATCAAATCAGGCTCATGCATGTAGCAGCTCTCTTGAGAGACAACCTTATTCCAGCTTTGGCTGTTGTATATACAGGAATAATTGGTAGTAATGAACAATTCTAACCCCTGCAAAACTAGATGTTCCCTAACTTGCGCGCATGCTTATAAAGCAACTAGACCTGCCCCAACTCGGGTGGGTGCCTTCACACATGCGTATGCGCCTTAGCATGCATAAATACTTGGTGCTCTACTTAAAGTGGCTCCAGAGACCAGAGGATTGCTGAGTGGTCGTCAGCTTCTACCGTTTGTGACCTGATCCTGTACTTCCCGGCTTGCCTTGACCCAGCTTGTCCTTGATACCCCGATGCTGATTCTGGCTTACGACCTGACCCTACCATCTGCCTGCTGTTTTGGTACCTTTTCTGCTCACCCGATATTGACCCCGGCCTGGGCCTGACTCTGCTTTGGTTCCTGATTTTGCACCTCTGCCTGCCTGACCACCTGAGATTCTGCATCCGCCTGCTTGCAAACTGGCTTGCTGCCTGCTGTTCCTGCTTCAGCACCTCCGCATCTACCAGAATATACTCTACATTGGCCTGCTGGCCAGCCTGCTTGCTGTCCGATGGTTCTGCACCGGCTGCTGTGTCTTTGCATCAGCCAGCTCATCGGTCCGCCTGCTGCTCGGCGCTTGCTGGAAGGTTCTTCCGGCCAGAATCTCCAATATGTCAACCGTGCCCCTCCATGCCCTTGTGCCCCTCCCCCATGCCCCTCCTGCACCCTGTCCAATCCATGCCCCACCGTGTCCCCCGTGCCCCCCGTGCCCCTCTGTGCCCCCCAGTCCCCTCTGTGCCCCCTCGTGCCCCTTTGTGCCTCCCCTGTGTCCCTCCGTGCCCCCCAGTCCCCTCCTTGCTCCCTGTGCCCCTCCGTGCCCCCCGTGCCCCCCTGGGCCCCTCTGTGCCCCCCCATGCCCCTCCATGCCCCTCCACGCCCTGTTATATCTTGTCATCGCCTCCAGGAGAAACAGGACAGGAGGTATAAGAGGAAGCCCTCTAGCCAGCTTGGCCTCGACCAGATATGGAATTACCTTTTCGGGAAGATAGCACACCTTCCTGATGGAGCTTGGTCAGCTCATAATAAGTACATTGCTAAAGTTTTTGATCAGTTAGGTGAAAACAATTTTTTTGAAAACGATTTTCTTGTGAGTAGAAATGTAGCGCTAGTGAAAAAACAGTGCTAGAAAACTGTGTAAATAAATAAAACATGCAAGGAACATATGAATGGAAAATACAATCAAAGGTGAATAAGTCCCAATAAACAATAAAATAAGTGGTGAATCACGAATAGGTCAGTCCCAGAAAGTGAAAAAATTGTTCATGTAGGGCCAAAGGCACAGCTGACTGAAGATTTCTTGATAGAAAAAAAGTCAGGAACACCAGGTGTAATCTCGACAGCAAATATCACAGAAGAAAATGAATGGGTACTCTTACCAGAACCGGTGGACCTTGATGTCAGCGACACCAGATCAAACAGGCATAGATAATGGAAATCTGGGTGCAGCAGGAACGGTTCGAAGTATCCTGAAGTATTCAGCAAAGGGTCTGGAACAGACACCAATATCCTCGGGGATCAGCAATTCTCCCAATACGATTACAACAAAAGAGCCGACCACTGAGCCAATGATGGCCGGATGGATGGATCAGGTGGGCTCATGATGGAAAGGATATGGAAAAAAAGAAGAAGGCTCCCAATGGTGCAGATCAAAAATAAATCAGGTATTTATTTTCATAAAAACCAGCATACAATAAAATTGTGATCACAGATTAAAAAAAAGGGCAAAGTGGAGAGCGGAAAGGCCAAGCCCTACGCGTTTCGTCCTACTAGGACTTCTACTGGGGCATCAAAATGATTTTCTTGCAAAACTGGACGAGATAATCAAACCTTCGAATTACTGAAAAAGACACAAATTGTATTTTTCGGTTTTACTCAAAACTGCTGCGATAGGAGATAGATCAATATTTTTGAGTTGTTAATTGTATGACACACCGAACAATCTTTTTGGTCTTCTGAATGTACTTTTTACCTACCTAGAGTACATTTAATTACAATACATTTACACTCACCGGCCACTTTATTAGGTACACCTGTTCAATTGCTTGGTAACACAAATGGCTAATCAGCCAACCACATGGCAGCAACTCAATGCATTTAGGCCTCTAGACGTGGTGAAGACAACTTGCTGAAGTTCAAACCGAGCATCAGAATAGGGAAGAAAGGGGATGTAAGTGGCTTTGAACGTGGCGTGGTTGTTGGTGGCGGATAGGCTGGTCTGAGTATTTCTGGGATTTTCACACACACAACCATCTCTCGGGTTCACAGAGAATGGTGGGTAAATTACACAGAACGGCGATCTGCCTATGTAAACAAGGCAGATCGCCGTTCTGACAGGGGAGAAGTGATGGATCCTGTGGTCCCGCGAAGCAGGGAATACATTCCATCTCTATCCCCTAGTACAAGCACCTCACACAATGCACTAAAACACTGGCCAGGCACACATTTATCCCTTTGATTGACCTAGATATTTAACCCCCTTCCCAGATGGTGTCATTAGTACAGCGACAGTGCATATCTTTAGCATTATATTGGTGTCACTGGTCCCCAAAAAGTGTCAAAAGTGTCAGTTAGTGTCAGATTGTCTGCCGCAATATGGCAGTCCCGCTATAAGTCGCTAATCGCTGCCATTACTAGTAAACAAAACAAACAAATAATAAAAAATTCCAGTATATATCCCTTAGTTAGTAGACGCTATAAAGTTTGCGTAAACCAATCAATATACACTTACTGGGATTTTTTTTTTTTACCTAAAACATGTAGCAGAATACATATTGGTCTAAATGTTTAAAGAAATTTTTTTTTTTATTATTATTTTTTTTTTTTTATTGGACATTTATTGGATATGTTTTTATAGCAGAAATTAAAAAAATATTGGTTTTTCTTACAAAATAGTTTTTTGTTTATAGGGCGAAAAATAAAAACCGCAGAGATGATCAAATATCACCAAAAGAAATCTCTATTTATTGGGGGGGGGGGGGAGTACATCAACTGTGCAATTGTCAGTTAAAGTAATACAGTGCCGTATCGCAAAAAATGGCCTGGTCATGAAGAGGGGGGGGGGTAAAAACTTCCATGGGTCAAGTGGTTATACAGATATCTCCCGTGGCGTTTTATCCCTTCTTCCACTAGGATCAGCCCCTAGATGGAGCCCTAGATGAACCCCTGGATTGGCCGCTAGATGGACCCCTGGATTGGCCACTAGATGGACCCCTGGATTGGCCACTAGATGGACTCCTGGATTGGCCACTGGATGGACCCCTGGATTGGCCTCTAGATGGACCCCTGGAAAGGCTGCTAGATGTACCCCTTGATTGGCCCCTAGATTGACCCCTGGATTGGCCCCTAGATGGACCCCTGGATTGGCCACTAGATGTATCCCTGGATTGGTCCCTAGAAGAACCCCTGCATTGGCCACTAGATTGACCCCTGGATTGGCCACTAGATGGACCCCTGGATTGGCCAATAGATGGACCCCCTGGATTGGCTACTAGATGTACCCCTGGATTGGCCACTAGATGGACCCCTGGATTGGCCAATAGATGGACCCCCTGGATTGGCTACTAGATGGACCCCTGGATTGGCCACTAGATGGACCCCTGGATTGGCCACTAGATGGACCCCTGGATTGGCCACTAGATGGACCCCTGGATTGGCCGCTAGATGGACCCCTGGATTGGCCCCTAGATGGACCCCAGGATTTGCCGCTAGATGGACCCCTGGAGTGGCTGATAGATGTACCCCTGGATTGGCCCCTAGATTGACCTCTGGATTGGCCGCTAAATGAAGCCCTGGATTAGCCCTTAGATGAACCCCTGGATTGGCCCCTAGATGGACCCATGGATTGGCCACTAGTTGGACCCATGGATTGGCCACTAGTTAGACCCCTGGACTGGTCCCTAGTTGGACCCCTGGATTGGCCCCAGTCAGGGGCAAATTTAGAGAATGATCTGGCTTGCTGTGAACTGAATGGTCACAAATTGAGCCACAAAAGCTTTTTATTTATTTATTTTTTTGATCTAGACATGTGAAATTGTTGCCACTCTGAAATCACTTTCCTATCTGACGTCTTCAGAACTACGGATAGAATATTACAGTAATAGCCTCGCGGTCGCAGCGTTCACTTTGGACGCCATCCTGACGCCCTCTGACACCAGGCATGTTCTGCATTGGATTATTATTTTTTTTTTTTTTTCTTACTTCCATTTCCTCCAGAATCGGCGGCTCTCGCGGAACATTCTGAGCTGTAATTAATGGGTGTAAGTCACTAAAAATGATTGCCGTTTGCAGAAAATGACGATCGTGTTCGCCTGAAAAATTAACATTGGCGGCCATAAAATAAATGGGAGATATATATATATATATATTCCTCCCGCCGGCCAGGCCAGGTGTGAATAATTCCGCACGAGGCAGCGAGGGTCGAGATTTCACCGTCTGTCAGCGCGCCATCGAGGTAATGGCCATCGATTTGGATCATTTTAAGCTCATGGATCGCTCATGTGCGAATCCCCAGCGGTGACCGTGAAATGGAGGATATGGAGAGGCAGGCCGGCAATTCTACCGCCATCCGCGGTCATTTTATGGGTTAAATCAGAATCTGTCACTGCGCCATTAAATGACAATGTGAGACGTGCCAGCTGTGCGTTCCGCTCGTTATTGGCGGGCTCAGCTGGGCCCATGTATAGATTTTATGTATGTGTGTAAGATATTCTATGTATATTTTCACGCAGCGCAATCTTCCGGATTGACAAAGATTTTTACATAGTGTTGTGCTGGGAGGCTTCCCTGGTATTTGCTGACCCCGATTGTTTTGTAACAATTCCTCTACTCAAAAAATATTATTAATTATAACATATGATAAATAAATAATAATAATGTAAATTTATACTTGTATATACTACATTGCTGTACAGAGAATACTCAACCAGTTCAGTCTCTATACCAGATGAGCTTACACTCTAATGCCCCCCCACAGTCACACACTATTATTATACATTTATATAGCTCTGACATATACCACAGTGTTGTACAGAGAACACTGAGCCAATCACATCAGACTCGGTACCAGAGGAGCTTACACCCTAATGTTCCCCTACAATCACACACTATTATTATTATACATTTATATAGCTCTGACATATACCGCAGTGCTGTACAGAGAACACTGAGCCAGGCACATCAGTCTCTGTACCAGAGGAGCTTACACTCTAATGTCGTCCCCCCCCCCCCCCACAGTCCCACACTATTATTATACATTTATATAGCTCTGACATATACCGCAGTGCTGTACAGAGACTATTGAGCCAGTCGCAACAGTTTCTGAACCAAAGGAGCTTACACTCTAATGCAAACTCCTCTCCCCCACAGTCACACACTATTATTATTATACATTTATATATAGCTCTGACATATACCACAGTGCTGTACAGAGAACACCGAGCCAGGCACATCAGTCTCTGTACCAGAGGAGCTTACACTCTAATGTCCCCCCCCCCCACAGTCACACACTATTATTATACAGTTATATAGCTCTGACATATACCGCAGTGCTGTACAGAGAACACTGAGCCAGTCACTTCAGTCTCTGTACCAGAGGAGCTTACGCTCTAATGTCTCCCCCCCATCACACATTATTATTATACAGTTATATAGCTCTGACATATACCGCAGTGCTGTGCAGAGAATATTGAGCCAGTCGCAACAGTTTCTGAACCAAAGGAGCTTACACTCTAATGCAAACTCCCCCCCCCCACACACACACACAGTCACACACTATTATTATTATAAATTTATATATAGCTCTGACATATACCGCAGTGCTGTACAGAGATCACCGAGCCAGGCACATCAGTCTCTGTACCAGAGGAGCTTACACTCTAATGTCCCCCCACAGTCACACACTATTATTAGAGTTATATAGCTCTGACCTATACCGCAATGCTGTACAAACAATATTGAGCCAGTCACATGAGTCTCTGTACCAGAGGAGCTTACACTCTAACGTCTCCCCAACAGTCACACACTATTATTATTATGAATTGATATAGCTCTGACATATACCGCAGTGCTGCTCAGAGAACACCGGACCGGTCATTTTAAGTGTCTGTTTGCACTATGCCCTGTACACACGGTCGGATTTTCCGACGGAAAAAGTGCGATCGGATTGTGTTGTCGGAAATTCCGATCGTGTGTGGGCTCCATCTGACTTTTTCCGTCGGAATTTCCGACACACAAAGTTTGAGAGCAGGATATAAAATTTTCCGTCAACAAAATCCGATCGTTTAAGTTCCGATCGTGTGTACACAAATCCGACGCACAAAGTGCCACACATGCTCAGAATAAATTAAGAGACGAAAGCTATTGGCTACTGCCCCGTTTATAGTCCGAACGTACGTGTTTTACGTCACCGCGTTCAGAGCGATCGGATTTTCCGACAACTTTGTGCGACCGTGTGTATGCAAGACAAGTCTGAGCCAACATCTGTTGGAAAAAATCTGATGGATTTTGTTGTCAGAATGTCCGATCAATGTCCGACCGTGTGTACGGGGCATTAGAGTGTCTGTACCAGAGGAGCTTACACTCTAATGTCCCCCACAATCACATCCATCTTTGAAACAGACTGAGAGAAAGATCGATCGATAGATAGATAGATAGATAGATAGATAGATAGATAGATAGATAGATAGATAGATAGATAGATAGATAGATAGATAGATAGATAGATAGATAGATAGATAGAGCCAGTCACAACTGTTTATGAACCAAAGGAGCTTACACACTAATGCAAACACCCCCCCCCACCACCACCACCACCACAGTCACATGCTATTATTATTATACATTTATATAGCTCTAATATATACCACAGTGTTGTACAGAGATCACTGAACCAGTCATATCCATCTCTGTACAAGAGGAGCTTATACTCTAATGTTCCCCCCACAGTCACACACTATTATTATTATACATTTAGATAGATAGATAGATAGATAGATAGATAGATAGATAGATAGATAGATAGATAGATAGATAGATAGATAGATAGATAGATAGATAGATAGATAGATAGATAGATAGATAGATAGATAGATAGATAATTCAGAAATGTAATGTGATAAAATGAAGTTCCTTGTATAGTATGTATATGTACAGTATAGGGGTAGATTTATTAAAACCGGAGCACACAGAATTTGGTGCAGCTGTGCATTGTAGCCAATCAGCTTCTACCTTCAGATTGTTCAATAAAGCCTTGGCAATAAAACCTGGAAGCTCATTGGTTTTTGTGCAGAGCTGCACCAAATTTCGCACTCTCCAGTTTTAATAAATCAACCTCAATATGTATAGATGTGTGTATATATATATATATATATATATATATATATATATGAAGTAAGTTGTATATCTCGGACTCTTTGGCGCGGGTGATTGCGGTTGTACACGGGACGGCTCATTACAAATATTCGACATAATAGATCATTTGGATATTTTTTCAGATTAAAGATAAAACAATCGGTCTCTGGTTCCTGGAGTCTAAAAGTCCTGAAATCTCCATGGCCGGGAAAGGGTTAAACACGGGGGAATATATATATATATATATATATATATATATATATATATTTCTTTTTTCTTCTCCGTTACTTAAGGAAAGCAGTGGGTGATGAGTGAGAGGGCCCATGGGGGCTCATTTCCTGCCGTCAAGCTATTGTCCAGGTAAGCAGTCAGAATGTTCCGGATGGTTCTGTGAAGCATGCCATTTTGCCGCATCAGACGCAGCTAATTACTTCTGCGTTGGGCCGCCCTTCCTATCAATATCGGTCCTGAACTGTATCAGCAATAGATCAGCGTTAGCGGGCGCTGATTGATATGTGTTGAGAAGAAGCCTCTCTGTTCTGCTTAATAAGACAGGGAAGTGCCTTTTAGGCAATTTGGAGTTTATGAATTAGTTTGCCGTCACTCAGAGCCCGTTCCCCCGTGTACCGCGTCCATCCGGCGCATCCTCCCGCGGGATCCCCAACACAACGTCCAGGATGGCCAATGTTCCACACAGAGTGGGATGACCATAGAGAGAGAAAATCAGAGAGAAGCCAAACTGATCTCTTCCAATCTCTATACATTGTAACAAATCTACAGATTGCTATAAGGAGCCAATCCAACGTATAACGCTCTTCATCTGGAGCATGGTTTCTCAACTAGCATTCCATGGAGCCCTAGGGTTCCTCCAGAGGTTGCTAAGGGTTCCTTGAGCAATGAGCAGCTTCTGCCTCTCAGATAAGTTCCCACTGACACCAATGATCTTTTTAGGTATCTAGGGGATAATTCTTCCCGATGACCACAAGTGTAAGGAGCATTCTCCCAACTAACCATCACACTAATAATGTATCATGAGTTGTAGATAAAGCAAATTTTGATAGAGGTTCCCTGAGACCGCAAAGGTATTTCAAGGGTTCCTCCATGTTGAAAAGGTTGAGAAAGGCTGATCGGGAGACTGGAGACGCAACATGACTTCCACCACAGACATACTCTTATTGGTTTAGAAGTTCTTTCATTCCTCTTACAGACTTTTTTATCTATTTCAGGGGTCTCCATACTATGACCCACTGGCCCCGCTAAAAGATTTTACCCGGCCCACCAGCTAGGGTCACTGGCTTATCCAAAATGTGCACTGAGTGAGGATTAAGATCAGCAGAGGCTGCCTATGGTCTCCACTTCTGATGTAAAGGGGACTCTGATGGGATGTGATGGGGACCTAGATGTATGGGGGACCCTGATGGGGAACCAGATATAAGGGGAGACTCTAATAGGGAACCCAGTGTAAGTGGGAATTCTGATGGGGAAACTGATATAAGGGGGGGACTCTGATGGGGAACATGACTTCCACCAGAGAGATACTGTTATTGGTTTAGCAGTTTTTTCATCGTTCTCCCAGCCTTTTTTTAATCTATTTCAGGGGTCTCTATACTATGACCCACTGGCCACATCTGGCCTGCAGCAGAGACAAATCAGGTCTCGTGCCCCTCCAGACAGGCCTGTGCTGTGTGATAGAGCTATTTACTGTATATATATATATAATACCTACACACACTATATATACACTATATTACCAAAAGTATTGGGACGCCTGCCTTTACACAGACATGAATTTTAATGGCATCCCAGTCTAATGCCCCGTACACACGGTTGGATTTTCTGATGGAAAATGTCCGATCGGAGCGTGTTGTCGGAAATTCTGACCGTGTGTGGGCTCCATCGGACATTTTCCATCAGATTTTCCGGCACACAAAGTTGGAGAGCAGGAGATAAAATTTTCCGACAACAAAATCCGTTGTCGGAAATTCCGATCGTGTGTACACAAATCCGACGGACAAAGTGCCACGCATGCTCAGAATAAATAAAGAGATGAAAGCTATTGGCCACTGCCCCGTTTATAGTCCCGACGTACGTGTTTTACGTCACCGCGTTCAGAACGATCGGATTTTCCGACAACTTTGTGTGACCGTGTGTATGCAAGACAAGTTTGAGCCAACATCCGTCGGAAAAAATCCTAGGATTTTGTTGTCGGAATGTCCGAACAAAGTCCGACCGTGTGTACGCCCTATTAGTACGTAGTGTTCAATATTGAGTTGGCTCCGCCCTTTGCAGCTATAACAGCTTCACCTCTTCTGGGAAGGCTGTCCACAAGGTTTAGGAGTGTGTCTATGGGAATGTTTGACCATTCTTCCAGAAGAGCATTTGTGAGGTCAGGCACTGATGTTGGACGAGAAGGCCTGGCTCGCAGTCTCCATTCTAATTCACCCCAGAGGTGTTCTATCGGGTTGAGGTCAGGACTCTGTGCAGGCCAGTCAACTTCCTCCACACCAAACTCGCTCATCCATGTCTTTATAGACCTTGCTTGGTGCACTGGTGCGCAGTCATGTTGGAACAGGAAGGGGCCGTCCCCAAACTGTTCCCACAAAGTTGGGAGCATGAAATTGTCCAAAATGTCTTGGTATGCTGACGCCTTAAGAGTTCCCTTCACTGGAACTAAGGGGCCAAGCCCAACTCCTGAAAAACAACCCCCACATCATAATCCCCCCTCCACCAAATGATTTGGACCAGTGCACAAAGCAAGGTCCATAAAGACATGGATGAGCGAGTTTGGGGTGGAGGAACCTTACCGGCCTGCACAGAGTCCTGACCTCATCCCGATAGAACACCTTTGGGATGAATTAGAGCAGAGACTATGAGCCAGGCCTTCTCGTCCAACATCAGTGCCTGACCTCACAAATGCTCTTCTGGAAGAATGGTCAAACATTCCCATAGACACACTCCTAAACCTTGTGGACGGCCTTCCCAGAAGAGTTGAAGCTGTTATAGCTGCAAAGGGTGGGCCAACTCAATATTGAACCCTCCGGACTAAGACTGGGATGCCATTAAAGTTCATGTGCGTGTAAAGGCAGGCGTCCCAATACTTTTGGTAATATAGTGTGTATAAATATATATATATATCTTGGAGTTCAGCCTTGTACAATCAGAAAACTCAGTGAACACGGGTGCATTGGTGTGTATTTTGCATTGGTTTGCAATACATTTTTTTTTTCATTTTCTGAAATATCGAAGCCATAGAGATGTATATGCTTTGCGTCTGCTGGTATTGCTGTGGGATCCTGCGGTTGTCTCGGTGCCGGTACTATAACCTGCGTTTGGCCGACATCCCATATAATAAACAAGTGAATCAATCCCACACTAAACTGTAACAGATTGTTGTGTTAAACCGCCGTCTCCGGCGCTGCGAATCCTGGGCCGAGGCTGGAGACGCACAATCCCGAGTGTGGCTGGAGATGACGCTGCCAGATGTTTCAGGGAAGGTTCCTCCACCTTCAGGAACTCGGGTGCCGAGGTGGGCAGAGAGCCAGAACCACCGCAAAAATCAATCACAGCGACGAGAGGAAAATGCAAACGTGGATTTCTGGATGGCCGGAAGATTGTCAGAGGGCAGAGCTGGAGTCAATCGACCCTTTCCTCTCCAACCTGTGTCACCCTTGGGTGCCTTCACTCCACCCAGGATACTCTCTGTTGGACACTGAGGACATCTTGATCAGTAGGCAGATGCTGTAGGACCTTGGTTCCCAACCTACCGCCCAGGGGCCACATGTTGCCCTTTGCCATGTATTGGGTAGCAAAATCACTGATAGGCTTAGCTGGTATTGGCAGCAGTCTAATGTATGAGTTCGGGACACCCAGGAACAGTCCAAGCAGGTTTGTCCTAAACTTTTTTTCAGCAAGGCAGCAAACAAACACGGTCCAAAGCAGGAGGGCTGTCAGTGCTACTTACCTTCAGTGCTACTTACCTACCTCGATCCAGCATCGCCTCTGCTCCTAAGGTGCGCACTCCCAGGTTTTGCCAGGAATATCATGCCGCACCCAATCACAGTAGTGCCCACCTTTTGACAGAGCTCATGGCCACACTTAACACAGCGCCCTTCTCCTGCTGCCCAGGTGCAACCTATCACTGTGGCTCTTCTCCCTGTCACAGCTGTAATCAGAACCACCTCTTCTCTGTCACAGCCGCCCCAATCATAGCAATCTTTTCCCTCTGCCCAGCTCATTTAGCCTAGCTTCTAGTTTGTTGCCCAAGCAAGACTTTTTCAAGCCTGCTACCTGGCACATCTCCCTGCCATCTAGCCTGTATCCTCTATTGATTCCCGTGTACCAAGGTCTGCTGCCCACCCTGACCTCTGGCTTTTTCTTGGTTATTTGTGTCTGTCGCCTGCCCTGACCTCTGACTTGTTTTTGGTTATTCGTGTCTGTTACCTGCCCTGACCTCTGGCTTTTTCTTGGTTATTTGTGTCTGCTGCCTGCCCTGACCTCTGGCTAGTTCTTGGGTATTCTTGTCTGCTGCCTGCCCTGACCTTTGGCTAGTTCTTGGGTATTCTTGTCTGCTGCCTGCCCTGACCTCTGCCTTTTTCTTGGTTATTTAGGTCTGCTGCCTGCCCTGACCTCTGCCTTTTTCTTGGTTATTCAGGTCTGTTGCTTGCCCTGACCTCTGGATTTTTTTTTGGTTGTTTGTGTCTGCTGCCTGCCCTGAGCTCTGGCTTGTTCTTGGTTATTCTTGTCTGCTGCCTGTTCTGACCTCTGGCTTTTTCTTGGTTATTTGTGTCTGTTGCCTGCGCTGACCTCTGGCTTTTTCTTGGTTATTCACATCTGCTAAATTCCCTGACCTTTGGCTTGTTCTTGGTTATTCGTGTCTGCTGCCTGCTTTGACCTCTGGCTTTTTATTGGTATTCTTGTTTGCTGCCCGTCCTGACCTCTTGATTCTTCTTGGTTTTTATGTCTGTTGCTTACCCTGACCTCTTGCTTGTTCTTGGTTATTCGTGCTTGCTGCCTGCCCTGACCTTTGGCTTTTTCTTGGTTATTCGTGTCTGCTGCCTGCCTCAACCTCCGGATTTTTCTTGGTTATTTATGTCTCTTGCATGCCCTTACTTCTGGCTTTTTCTTGGTTATTTGTGTGTGCTGCGTCCCTGACCTCTGGGTTGTTCTTGGTTAATCTTGTCTGCTGCCTGCCCTGACCTCTGGCTTGTTCTTGGTTATTCTTGTCTGCTGCCCACCCTCACATCTAGCTTGTTCCTAGTTATCTGTGTCTTCTGCCCACCCTGACCTCTGGCTTGTTCCTGGTTCTCCATGTCCATAGCCTTCCCTGACCTCTGACTCATTTCTGGGTATCTGTTTGCAGCCCGTCCTGATCCCTGGCTTGTTCCTGGTTATCCGTGTCTGCTGCCCACCCTGACCTCTGGCTTGTTCCTGGTTTTATTCACTAAATGTACATGTTGTAATTTATGCTCATCTCAGAGACTGTCTGTTTTTGTAATTATTTTGATTGTTCTGACACACATTGGTTTGCGTGTTGTTAACTTAGCACTGTATTTAGGGTTATCCTGTTTTTTTTAGGGGGTTTGTAATATGGCTGCTGGTATCACTTATTGTCATTTAATAATAATTTTTTTTTTGGGGGGGGTGGTTTCCATTAAGTGCAGAGTGTGGTAGAGAAGAGGATGTGTACTCAGAGGGGACATTTGAGGGGTAGAAGATTTGTGCTAGAAGGGGTAATTTTTTGTGGTGGGGGGGATTTGTTTGGGGGGCAAAGTTTTGTGCTGGGAGGGGGGATTTCAGCAGGGGGCGGATTTGTCCTGGGAGGAGGGGTATTTATGCTTTGGGGGTAAGCATGCAGATTTGTATTCAAAATTTTTTTTGGGGGGGGTGGATTTTTGCTGACACATAACACTCAGACATCTTGGGGGAGCGCAGTTTGGCATGTTCCCCCTGGGCTTTGGATGACCTTTGGATGGGTAGACCTGATAGGGATCAGGTCCTTCCAGCAGAACAGGAACTGTTATTCCCATCATGCACTCTGTGTGGCCCTCTGGCAGTCAGAGGCCACACACTCCAATAGCTGTGTAGGGAGACTCTCTCTGATTGGACGGCTGCCATGTTGGTGATTACAATGGCGAGCTCTGTGACTGGGAACATTAAATCCGATTCATAGACATTTCATTGTCATTTAGTGGGAATTAATGTCCTCTCGCTGTAAATTGTTACACGGAGGGAGAAGAGGAACGATGAAATGTCATTAATTTTCACAATGACAATCTGAAATAAAGAGCCATTCATCCAACCCTGGCCCGCGCCTCACTCCAATAATACGCCGCACTAATGGAATCTTGTCATCGTTTAATTTCAGTGCCGGAGCTCTGGCTCACCTCTCGCCATGAACCTCCAGCGCAGGATAATTATGTCCGAAGACGATTTACTTTCCATACAAATATCACCTTCCAAAAAGATCAATATCCATGACATCTTCCCTTTGTTCGCAGCTGCTCCCGGTCTCCATCAGCATTCCCTGTGAATATTTCACTCAGAGGAGTGAGACTCCCTATTCTGATACTACAACTACTAGTATATAATACTTTTCTCTACAGAGATTCATCTCTACGTACAGTATCAGGACCGTTTTTAAGGCAGGGCAAAAGGGGCAGCTGCCCTGGGCCCCATCATTGTTGTGGGGCCCAAAGCAGCTGCCCCATACTTGCCAACTATCCCAGTTTAAACTCCCTATATCCCTTGCAGTTTTAGTCCCGTGCTGTGTCCCAATATCTCAGTGTAAAGTTCTGTTGCTGCTGCCCAGCTCTGCCCTTTTGCCATGTACAGATGACTCGCCTGCAGACCTTGTGTTTACATGTAAATAACCGGCATTAATATGTAAATAGTCGTGGACCACGGCATTGATATGTAAATAGGGGCGACATTCATATGTACATCATGTCCCCCTGAGGTCATATCTGCCATCACTTCTGCTGAATGCTGCCCACTGGGGAGGTAAAGGAGCATGCTTGAAAGTCCTGCCCACAACTATAGTCATTAAGCCGAACATCAGCCTTTTCTGCAAAGGTAAGCAAAATGTTCTTCAAAATAACATGGTGCCACAGCACCCTGAATTTTGGTGCATGTGAACAGTCATTGCGTGGTAAGAATATGTAGTAACCTCTAGGAACCAATTAGTGAGCAGTAATAATGTGCAGCAACCTCTAGCAACCAATTTGTGAGTGGTATAGATGTCCAGTAACCTCTAGCAACCAATTAGTGAGTGGTATACATGTCCAGTAACTTCTAGCAACCAATTAGTGAGCAGCATTAATGTACAGTAATCTCTAGCAACCAATCAACAAGCAGAAGTCCTGTGCTGTAACCTCTAGCAGCCAGTAAGTGAGCGGTAATGGTACACTGTAACCTCTGGCAACCAATCGCAATCGCTAGCCTGATCTGATTCAGTAAACTGATTTTGAGTCTAGCTGCTATTTATTGTATGTCTCAGAGCACGTGGAGAGCAAAATTGCATGGAAGAGGGGGCCCAAGAAAATATTTGCCCAGGGTTCAATCAATAATAAAAATGGCCCTGTACAGTATATACGTATTTCTGACAATCACAGCTGCTTTGGCAGGCCCTCCGCATTGACTGAAGTTAATTGCAGGAGACTGCAAATACCATGACTTAAAAAATATAACTATTTCCAGGTTCCCCTTGGGTTGTCACCTTTTCTTTAAGTCAAACCCGAACATTTTAGCCACGCAAAGCAATTTTTTAAAATACTATAAACTATGCATATATTTTGCAATTGAATAATCTTTCTAATCATATGAAGTTAATCACAAGAGTTCCCTTTACATCAGAGTCCACAGAGTTCCCCTTTTACATCCAAATCCACAAAGTTCCCCTTTTACATCTGAATCCACAAAGTTCATCTTTTACATCTCAATCTATAGAATTTCCCTTTTACATCTGAATCCGCAGAGTTCCCCTTTTACATCTGAATCCGCAGAGTTCCCCTTTTACATCTGAATCCACAGAGTTCCCCTTTTACATCTGAATCTGCAGAGTTCCCCTTTTACATCTGAATCTGCAGAGTTCCCCTTTAACATCTGAATACACAGAGTTCCCTTTCACTGTAAGGGGGGAATCTGCAGACTGTGATGTAGGGGGACTCTAATATTAGTGATGCTCTGGGAACCCCGATTTTAGGGAGAGCACTGAGAACTCTGATGTAAGCGAGAACACTGTGGCCTCTTAGTGTACTCATTCAGAGGCAGAAGAGAGAAGAGGGGAGGCTTCAGTCACAGACAGGGATGGATGGTGAGCTCACTCACCCCTTGGCAGTCAGCACCTCTCATCCAGATGTATCTGAGGCTGCTGGACTTCAAATTTCCGGTCGCACTTTGCTTTTCTGAGGAGTGTGGGCAGACACAGAGGGGTAGGGGCAGGAGGAAGAGAAGCAGATCAAGCCCTCTCTCCTCTCCCGTCTGTATGTGTGTGTGGAGGGGGGGGTTGTTAGTGCTGGTTTTGGGCAGCATGAAAGAGAGTGTAACAGACTGTCTCAGTTTAGACAACTGCAGCCAGGAACACCATTGGGAAGCCATAGTAGAGTCTGATTAATGTGTCCGGATTTCAGACAGTCTGAAAAGCGGATGCATGATTCCAAACCCGAACTGTCCGGATGAATCCCAGACAGGTGGCAACCCTAGGTTCCCCCCAAGGCAGCTAAAGAGAATGGATGATAGATAGATAGATAGATAGATAGATAGATAGATAGATAGATAGATAGATAGATAGATAGATAGATAGATAGATAGATAGATAGATAGATGCCTTGAAAAATAATTCATACCTCTTCAAATTTTCCACATTTTGTTGTTACAACCAAAAACGTAAATGTATTTTATTGGGATTTTATGTGATAGGTCAACTCAAAGTGGCACAAAGTGGAAGGAAAATGATAAATGGTTTTCAAAATGTCTTCCAAATAAATATGTGAAAAGTGTGGGGGGGGGGATGCATTTGTATGGCGCCCCCCTGAGTCAATATTTTGGAGAACCGCCTTTCTCTGCAATTACAGCTGCAAGTCTTTTTGGGGATGTCTCTACCAGCTTTGCACATCTAGAGAGGGACATTTTTGCTCATTCTTCTTTGCAGAATATCTCAAGCTCTGTCAGATTGGATGGAGAGCGTCTATGAACAGGAATTTTCAAGTCTTGCCACAGATTCTCAATGGGATTTAGGTCTGGACTGTGACTGGGCCATTCTAACACATGAATACGCTTTGATCTAAACCATTCCATTGTAGCTCTGGCTGTATGTTTCGGGTCGTTGTCCTGCTGGAAGGTGAACCTCCGCCCCAGTCTCAAGACTTTTGCAGACTCTAACAGGATTTCTTCTAAGATTGTCCTGTATTTGGCTCCATCCATCTTCCCATCATCTCTGACCAGCTTCCCTGTCCCTGCTGAAGAAAAGCATCCGCACAACATGAAGCTGCCACCACCATGTTTCACGGTGGGGATGGTGTGTTCAGGGTGATGGGCAGTGTTAATTTTCCCTCACACATAGAGTTTTACTTTTAGGCCAAAAACATTGAATTTTGGTCTCATCTGACCAGAGCACCTTCTTCCACATGTTTGCTGTGTCCCCCACATGGCTTCTCACAAACTGCAAACAGGACTTCTTATGACTTTCTTTCACCAATGTCTTTCTTCTTGTCACTCTTCCATAAAGGGCAGATTTGTGGAGAACACGACTAATAGTTGTCCTGTGGACAGATTCTCCCACCTGAGCTGTGGATCTCTGCAGCTCCTCCAGAGTTACCATGGACCTCTTGGCTCTTCTCTGATGAATGCTCTCCTTGCCCGGCCGGTCAGTTTAGGTGGACGGCCATGTCTTGGTAGGTTTGCAGTTGTGCCATACTCTTTCCATTTTCCGATGATGGATTGAACAGAGCTCCGTGAGACGTTCAAAGCTTGGGAGATTTTTTTTATAACCTAACCCTGCTTTATACTTCTCAATTATGTGCCACTTTGTGTTGGTCTATCACATAAAATCCCAATAAAATACATTTACATTTTTGGCTGTAACGTGACAAAATGTGGAAAATTTTAAGAGGTATGAATACTTTTTCAAGGCACTGTAGATATTTAGATAGAAGTAAAGGAGGTGAGTCGGATGGGGGGGCAGTGGCCGCCAGTAATGCAGGTCGCATGGGAACCGCCCCCCCTATCCATGTCCAGCTCCCTAATCTACATGCGGGGCTCTGTACGCATGGATTCCAATCAGGGTTTATTTTTTAAGCACATGATTAGAGCCAGAGGCCCTAATTCTCTTCAAAATAGGGTGTTCTTGGGGCGCAGAGCACCGCGCCTCGAGCCCACCAAGTTGTGTGACAATAGCGAATTAATATTACTATTATATTATAATTAATATTAATAGCAGGTCGGAAGCATTGGCGGAAAGCAGGAGCGTTCCAATTGGCCTAGGAAGGTGAATCCCAGTGCACTGGTAGCAGATGCACGGTGGAATCCGCCATGATGTAGAGGAGGAGATGCAGGGGAAGCTGCCGCCGCTTATTGCCTGGAGGGAAGCCATGCCCGTGCCATAGATGGGGCAAGTGCCGGGCTTGTAACCATCAAAAGGACCAACCGACTGACCGGGAGGGGGAGGGGTGGATGACCCGACTGACCAGACGGGGGGGATGACCCGACCGACCTTAGGGGTGGCTGTGGGTGCACTGTTTGCTGCCCCCCCCCCCAAAAAAAATGTACCACCAGTTGCCAGGGGGGAGGAGTTATTTAAGTGGCACACAGTGTACAGTCACATGTCTGGAGAAGGAATTTTGGCACACAATTTGTAAGCTCAGGAAATGGGAGTCTCACTAATGCGGCAGTATGATATGATGGGCTCAGATAAAAGAATGGAAGGCAGAGAGAACACCGTTTGACCTTTCCGGCAGCAGCCATTATAATAGTTTAATCACGGCTCCGCCCTTTTTGGATGGGGGGTTCCCCTTTAAATGCCCCAGCGGTGTACTGTGATTTGGCTTTGCTAAGTGGCAGTTCAGAGCGGCGAGCGATCCGTTCGATTTTCACGAGCGCAGGGAGCCTCATTGTCGTATCTGTATGACCATCTCCATATCGACAACAACCCCCCACCGAGTCGCCAAAACATTGTTCATTTCAGCTCATTTATTATTAATGTGACTGTTATTTAAAAAATATTGCTGAGCAGTCGCTCGATGTGGAGGTCAGCCAGACCGGACCGGCCTGCCGGCGCAGGGACCTGTTGTCCCTCTACACAGGAACACGCCAGGCCAGAGAACGTCCACCAACACCAGTGCAAATTCTGGGACTTATTCTGCTCTGGGGATGTTTATTCAGCAATAACTGTCATTGATTGCAAAGGAATACATTGTTTTCTTTTTTGGAAACAAACATAAAAACATACAACAAAAAAAAGAAGCAAAAAACTTTGTATCGATTTTGATCAGGTTAGCTGCCCAAACCGATTCTGACATTTCTTTTTTTTTTCTTTTTACTAGATAATTACTTACAACCCCCAAACATTATTTATTTTCTCAGGAGAAAAAATGTTAGTTGTTGCAATTTCTTATGTCACACAATATCTATGCAGCATTTTTTCAAATTTTTTTTTGAAAAATACACTAGATTGAATCTTGTCACACACAAACAAATTATGCTGAGTAAATAGATACCTAACATGTCATGCTTTAAAATTGCATAGCCCCGTGTAATGGCGACAAACTACAGTGTTTAAAAACTCCATAGGTGACGCTTTAAGCACTTCAATACTGGGCGCTTTCATCCCCTTCCTGCCCAGGCCAATTTTCAGCTTTCAGTGCTGCAGGGCAGCCATCAGAAATTTTGGGGCCCCTCACACCGCTTTAGGCCTGGGCCCCGCTGGGCCTGACCACCAACATTCCCCAGGGCCCGCCCACTTGCAGACCCACCGAATCCACCCACTGGCCGCCCCACCAAGTCTCATCCTCCTTCTCCAGTCCCATCCCCCCATCCCATGTCATCTTCATCCTCCTCCTCCTCCTCTATCCCATGTCCACCTCCATCCCATGTCCTTCTACTCCTCCTGTCCCATTCCCCCCATCCCATGTGCTTCTTCTCCTCCATCCCATATCCTCTTCCTCCTGCAGTCTCATCCCCCCATACTATGTCTTGCTCACCCTGTCCCATGCCCCCATCCCATGTCCTCCTCTTTTATCCCATGTCCTCCTCCTCATCCAGTCCCATCCCATTTCCTCCTCCTCCATCCCATTTCCTCCTCCTCCATCCCATGTCCTCCTCCTCCAGTCCCATCCCATGTTATCCTCCTCTTCCTGCATCCCATGTCCTCCTCGTCCAGTCCCATCCCATGCCCTCCTCCTCCTCCATCCCATGCCCTCCTCCTCCTCCATACCATGTCCTCCTCCTCCAGTTCCATCCCATGTCCTCCTCCTCCTCCAGTCCCATCCCATGTTCTCCTCCTCCTCCATTCCATGTCCTCCTCCTCCTCCATCCCATGTCCTCCTTCTCCAGTCCCATCCCATATCCCCCTCCTCCTCAAGTCCTATCCCATATTCTCCTCCTCCTCCAGTCCCATCTCATGTCCTCCTCCTCCCCCACCCTTGGTGACACCAAGACAGGAAGTGAGGGGAAATCTCAGTGGGGACATAGCCAGCAATATACTGAGATTCCCCCTCACTTCCAGTCTATCCAGTATATTAAATATAATGTATAATATGGACATAATTTGGACATTCTAAGGCAACAATCACTCCCTGCTGGTGGGTCAGTACTAGAGAAGCTCTGCCCAGCACATATCCTGCTAAAAACGGCCAGCAGGATGCCATAGGTGAAGGAGTTCAGCCTGCCCTGGGTGCCAGCACTGACCAGAATGATGGGGAAGCATGGCGTCCTTCTCCCAAAGACATCCTCTAGTTAGCCAGCTGCTTCTCCCCCACATGCTTGTTATCCTACCGCGGGACCCTGGCTTTCCACTCTGCTGACAGGGGCTGAGGGGAGGTTAGGAGTGCTTTGCTGGGCTGAGCATGCGGCAGGCTTCCCGGAGTGACCAGTACCGGTGTTCTGCAGAGAAGGTTCCCCTCGGCGGATAAGGACCCCCCTCTACTGCACAGGCGCAGCGCTTGCGCAGTAGGAGCCGGCGGAAATAGCCAGAGTCGAAAAGAATACAAATCAGCTGTACACAGCGCCTGTAAGAGGGCCCCTCGCAGGCTCGCTTCACTCGCCACGCTTCGGGCACGGCCTCGCTTCGCTCGGCACTTTTTTATTCCCCCTCTAGGTTCACTTGGATGGTGGGGCTTAAACCTGGACCTAGGGCGCAGGCGCCGTGTACAGCTGATTGAAGTTTCTCAGCTTCGGCTATTTTCGGTGGCTCCTAGTCCTTCGTACTGCGCAAGCGCTGAGCCTGCGCAGTACAGGGGGGTCCTTATCCGCTGGGGGAACTTTCTCGGCAAGACACCGGCTCCTTCCCCTAACATTTCAGAGCCCACACACTCCTGTTGCCTGCACTTACTTTCCCATCTGGAGCTCCACTGTTATCCTGCAGGGGTCGCCTGTCCAGAGATTAGGGAGGAACACGAGGGCAGTCTGTCTCCTGCTGGGGATTACGAGCTGCTGTTTGCTGACATGGTCCAGGCTCAGGGTCGATGCACACAGGCGAATGGGCATTTGTACCGCCCCCTCCTGGAGCCGGGGCCCGGGCCCCTTGGAATGTCCGGGCCCCTTACATATGTATGGGCTTTACCCCCCTGATGGTGGCCCTGCAGTGCTATCACACTTTGAATGACAATTGCGCGGTCATGCAACACTGTACCCATATTAAATTTTTATCTTATTTTTTTCACATAAATGGAGCTTTCTTTCGGTGGTATTTAATCACCACTGGGATTTTATTTTTTGTTAAATAATAGAAAAAAACCCACAATTTTCTTTGTTTCTGTTATACGATTTTGCAAATAATCTTTCAGTCAAATGGGTTTCCATTCATGACAGCTTGCTTTCTGTTGACATGCTGTGATTGGCTACAGCTAATCACATGGTACAGGGTGCTGTCACTGGCCCAGGCACCATGTGATAGCTGTAGGCCAATCACAGATGTTATGAATGAATCTCATTCATAGCAGTTGTGTATATAGTAGCGATTACGTGATCCCCCCCCTCTCAAAGTGGTTGGATATCGGGAACCGTAACCTGTCTGGTGAACAGGGGGCGCACAAGTGCCCATGTGCAAAGTAACATATTTGTGCATTGCTGAGCCTACCCGTGCTATCCTCCTGTCCCATAGGCGTGCGTACAGGGTGCTTACAGCTTTGTACATGTATTTAATAAATAAATACCATTTTGGATGTCATCCTGAGTGCCGACCATCCCTTTCCTTACTCTGGTGCGCACAGGGTGTGCCTGGGCACACCCTAATAACCCTGTGTGTTGCAGATTCCGACTGTTTGGACCACTGATATTTCACCAAAGCTCCCTAATGGGCTCCTAAAAAATTATAAAAAAAATAAAATTAACCAGTTGCTGACCGCTGCACGCCGATATATGTCGGCACAATGGCAGCGGTGTTCCTGTACATCCCCTTTAGGAGCCAGGGATAGCAGGCACGCGCTCACGTGACCCCGGGACCGGCGGACTCGATGTCCACCGGTCTCCTGGCGATCGTGTCATGGAGCCTCAGAACAGGGAAGTGTAAACAAGCATAGGTGTGCACAGCCTATTGCATTAGGGTGTGCACCCCAAAGCTCAAACACTTATGCGTGTGCATGTGTATACAGTATATACTGCCGGTGTCGGTAGAGCAGTAGACAATGTCAGTGGGGCAGAGTTTGGTGTCAGTAGTTTTTAGTAGTTATTTTTACTATTTTATTATTTATTATTTTTTTATAATTTATTTTTTTTTTACAATTTTTTTTATTTTTTTATTATTATTTACAATTTTAGTTTTTTAATTAGTTATTTACAATTTTTTTAATAGCCCCACCTGGCACACCCTGTGCGCACACCTATGTAAACAAGGCATTTGCCCGTTCTGGCTTGTGTCATGACAGAGATCACTGCTCTCTGTCATCGGGAGCAGTGATCGCTGTCATGTGACTTGAAGCCCATCCCCCCCACAGTTAGAATCACTCCCTAGGACACACTTAACCCCTTGATCGCCCCCTAGTGGTTAACCCCTTCACTGCCAGTGTCATTTACACAGTAATCGGTGCATTTTTATAGCACCGATCGCTGTATAAATTACAATGGTCCCAAAATAATGTCAAAACAGTCCGATCCGTCCGCCATAATGTTGCAGTCATGATAAAAATTGCAGATCGCCGCCATTACTAATAATAAAAAAAAATTAATAATAAAAATGCCATAAAACTATCCCCTATTTTGTAGATGCAATAACTTTTGTGCAAACCAATCAATATACGCTTATTGCGATTTTTTTTTTTACCAAAAATATGTAGAAGAATACATATCGGCCTAAACTGAGGAAAATATGTGTTTTTTTAAATATTTTTGGGGGATATTTATTATAGCAAAAAGTAAAAAATAATGTGCTTTTTCAAAATTGTCTCTATTTTTTTGTTTATAGTGCAAACAATAAAAAACACAGAGGTGATCAAAGACAACCAAAAGAAAACTCTATTTGTGGGGGAAAAAGGATGTCAATTTTGCTTGGGTGCAACGTCGCACGACCACGCAATTGTCAGTTAAAATAATGCAGTGCCGAATCGCAAAAAGTGCTCTGGTCAGGAAGGGGGTAAAATCTTCCGGGGCTGAAGCGATTAAATAAAATTGTACAAAATAATAAAAAATAAAATAATAAAAATAAAAACTGATATCGTCCACTCCCCTACTGACACTGTCAGTATATATACACATGCAGACACACGCATATATGTTTGAGATTTGGGGTGCACACCCTAATGCAATAAGCTGCGCACACCTATGCCCTGTCCTAAAGTGATTAAAGTGGAACTTTATCCATTACAGTTTGATAACAATTAAGGTTCTTTCTTAAACAAAAAACATATATTCCACATTAATAATTCTGCTACCAAAATGAGTGAGTGCTGTAAATTGCCTCCAGCATGGTTACTGTTTCTTCTCGCTGGGGGCTGCCATTTCGTTGAAGCCTAGAGCAGGTATTTCCTTATTGGGATCTCCCCCCCTCTCCTTGGTCTCAAAAATTATACAGGTGCATCTCATAAAATTAGAATATCATCAAAAAGTTAATTTATTTCAGTAACTCAATTTAAAAGATGACATGGCTCTCCAAAGCATCACTGACTGTGGAAAATTCATCCATAGTCGAGGTCTCAGAGTCTGGAGGAAGAGTGGAGAGTCTGGAGGAAGATTGGAGAGTCTGGAGGAAGAGTGGACAGTCTGGAGGAAGATTGGAGAGTCTGGAGGAAGATTGGAGAGTCTGGAGGAAGAGTGGACAGTCTGGAGGAAGATTGGAGAGTCAGGAGGAAGTGTGGAGAGTCTGGAGGAAGTGTGGAGAGTCTGGAGGAAGATTGGAGAGTCTGGAGGAAGATTGGACAGTCTGGAGGAAGAGTGGACAGTCTGGAGGAAGAGTGGACAGTCTGGAGGAAGAGTGGACAGTCTGGAGGAAGATTGGAGAGTCAGGAGGAAGATTGGAGAGTCTGGAGGAAGAGTGGAGAGTCTGGAGGAAGATTGGAGAGTCTGGAGGAAGGGTGGAGAGTCTGGAGGAAGGGTGGAGAGTCTGGAGGAAGATTGGAGAGTCTGGAGGAAGAGTGGACAGTCTGGAGGAAGAGTGGACAGCCTGGAGGAAGAGTGGAGAGTCTGGAGGAAGAGTGGAGAGTCTGGAGGAAGAGTGGAGAGGCACAGAATCCAAGTTGCACGAGGTCCAGTGTGAAGTTTCCACAGTCAGTGATGATTTGGGGATCCGTGTCATCTGCTGGTTGTTGGTCCTCTGTGTTTTATCAAGTCCAAAGTCAGCACAGCCCTCTAGCAGGAAATTCTAGAGCACTTCATGCTTCCCTCTGCTGACCAGCTTTATGGAGATGCTGATTTCATTTTCCAGCAGGACTTGGCACCCTCCACACTGCCAAAACTACCAATACCTGGTCACATGATCATGGTACCACTGTGCTTGATTGGCCAGCAAACTCACCTGACCCAAACCCCATAAAGAATCTGTGAGGTATTGTCAAAAGGAAGATGAGAGACACCAGACCCAACAATGCAGACGAGCTGAAGGACACCATCAAAGCAACCCGGGCTTCCATAACACCTCAGCAGTGCCAAAGGCTGATCACCTCCATGCCACGCCGCATTGATGCCGTAATTCATGCAAAAGGAGCCCCAAGTATTGAGTGTATACTGTACTGTACATGGACAGACTTTTCACTAAGACAACATTTCTGTATTAAAAATCCTTTTTCTTTTAATTGGTCTTATGTAATATTCTCATTTTCTGAAATACTGAATTTTGGGTTTTCATTAGCTGTAAGCCATAATCATCAACAATAAAAGAAAGAAATGCTTGAAATATAATATTGAAATATATAACTTTTTGATGATATTCAAATTTTATGAGATGCACCTGTATGTCACTTTCTGTAATTAAAATATGTGCATTTCAAGCCTTGATTGTGTGTCTTGGCTCAGTTAGATAGGGAGGCTAACAGAAGATTTAGCCCTCATGCACACTGTTTTGTAGATGCTATAACTTTTGCGCAAACCAATCAATATACACTTATTGTGATTTTTTTTTTAATCAAAAATATGTAGAAGAATACTTATCGGCCTAAACTGATGAAGAAATTTTTTTTCTTGGGATATTTATTGTAGCAAAAAGTAAAAAATATTGTTTGTTTTTCTTCAAAACTGTCTGTTTTTTTTTGTTTATAGCGCAAAAAATAAAAACCGCAGAGGTGATCAAATACCACCAAAAGAAAGCTCTATTTGTGGGGAAAAAAGGACATCAATTTTGTTTGTGTACAACGTCGCACGACCGCGCAACTGTCAGTTAAAGCGACGCAGTGCCGTATCGCAAAAAATGGCCCGGTCATTAAGGGGGGCAAATCCCTTCCGGGGGCTGAAGTGGTTAGATACGTCAAGTGCTTGGGTGTTCATTCATTCCACTGGCCAGAATATTTATTTATTCTGGCTATTGAAATGAGTGAATGCTCGGGGAGTAAACATGCCTAGTGTTAATGTGTGTTTAGACACGTTTAGGAGCTCTTAGGTGCATTTGAGCATTTTTTTATGCTCAAAAGCTCCTCTCCTGAATGCGTTTTTTGTGGGGTGGGGGTGAGGGGGGGTTCTACCTGCTTCTAAATGCCTTTAAATGCCTGTGTGCATGGACACATAGGCTAACATTGGAGGAGCATTTAGCTTGAACACCTGTTAATTGAGGCATTTTTGAGCTGCAGCGTGCATGAGCCCCACAGTGCTGAAGCTCATAGGGCTGCCACTGTTGAGGGATAAAGGAGAGAATATAAGGAAGAAAAGATAAGACAATATCCTTGTAAATTTTCTATCAACCCCCCCCCCCCCCCAAAAAAAGTAAAAAGAACAAACAAAGTCAAAACATTGTCAAAGTTCAGTAACCGGAACGGATAGTCAGCCAAGCCAGAAGTCAGGGATCAATGTAGTGGAACAGCAAGCAGGATCTGGAGCCAGAAGGGATGTCAGCAAAGCCAGTCTTTAAACAGGAACACAGGAGAATGTCTCTGATGTTGGCGAAGGCAGAGATCCTCTGGGCTGGACGGCTTAAGTAGGCAGGACTGACGAGCAGGATCATCAACAGCTGAGTAACTGTGGAGAGATAGGAGCTGGCAATTAGCCGACAGCTGAGTGGCCAGCTCAGAGAAGGAAGGGCTGAGCCCAGACCTGACACCTCCGCACAGTCTGTGTCATTCCTGTTGCTTTCTTTTCCCTTCAGCAACCATAAATCTTAAAGCTTTTAGCTGATCAGGGGCTCAGATTTTAGGCACACAGTTCCGAGAATAGAGAGCAACTGAGCATGTGCAAAGCAGGATGAGAGAGTGCATCAATGGATTTTTAACCACTTTAGGACCGCCCGCCGCAGTTGTGCATCGGCTGTTTGAAGTGGAATACCGTTGTTATGGCAGCACATAGCTACCGTAACCCCAGTATCCTCTTCAACAGCAGGCAGTCCGCTTTCAGATAAAAGTGGTCTCCGTGGCGGATTCGCCACAAGATCACTTTTATCGGGGGGGGGGGGGGGCGCTCCGGTCGCCTCCGCCGCTTACCGGAGCCATCGGTAGCGGTGGAGACGATCGGGTCCTCTCCCCTCACAAGTTGGAATGCCGAGTGAGGGAAAGATGAACCCCGCTCGGCTCCACACCATTGGATGGCGGAAGCGACGTCAAATGTCACTTCCGCCCAATGGTTTTAAAGGGGTAATTTTTCTTTTTGTAAAAAAAAAAAAAAAAAAAATGACTTTTCATTTTTTTATTGTATTTTAAAGTAAATATGAGATGTGAGGTCTTTTTGACCCCCCAGATCTCACACTAAAGAGGACCTGTCATGCTTTTTTTTTCTATTACAAGGGATGTTTACATTTCTTGTAATAGGAATAAAAGTGACCCAAAAAATTGTGTCAAAATAAAAAATAAAAAGTAAAATCAATAAGAAAAAAAATTAATAGATATAAAGCGCCCCGACCCGCTGAGCTTGTGCGCAGAAGCGAGCGCATACGAGAGTCGCGCCCGCATATGAAAACGGTGTTCATACCACACATGTAACCTGTAGAAATTCGGCCTGAAGTCATCTATCAGTTGAGGGTTATTTTATTACAGAGTATATAATATGGTGAGGGGTCAGTGACTATAAGTTAGTCAGTAACCACTGAAAACGATGGTAAAACGTAAAAAAACAGAAATAAAAGGGAAGAGTACTTACTTGTAAATGCCTCAAAACCTGCATGCGCACTGCCCCCCAGGGCACAGAGGTCATGGGTCAGAGCATGTAACATACATTCATAGTAGTGCCGGAACCTTTTCAATGTCAGTGACTTTAAAAAGGTTCCTGCACTACTGTTATGAGTGTCAGAGAGTGTAAAAGTCGCATAAAAGTAGTGCAGGAACCTTTTCAAAGTCGCCGCGCATAGATTTGAACGGGTTCCATTGAAACCAATAGGTTGCAACTTGTCATGCGACTTTGTGTGTCCAAACTCGCATGACAAGTCGCACGTGTGTCAGGGCCGTATTTTTGCATGGGCACGCTGGGCAGTTGCCCAGGGGCCCCACTTGCCTGGGGGGCCCCACCTGCCCAGCGACCCCAGCCAGGGCCGGACTGGCCTACCAGGATACCGGGAAATTTCCCGGTAGGCCACCTGCCCTGGGGCCACTTTGAGTTGCGGCTGCAGCGCTCCGCTCTTTCCCTCTCTCCTCCTGTGTATCACGGAGCTGGCTGGGTCTGTGTTCGGCGGCCGCGCTGTAACAAGGTCCCGCCCTCCTAGACCTGCTCATTTAATAGTAGATTGAATCAGTGTTCCGCCTATCACACAAGCCGGTCTAGGGGGGCGGGACCTTGTTACAGGGCGGCCTGCCGAACACAGACCCAGCCAGCTCCGTGATACACAGGAGGAGATGCCCGCTGTCTGTGTGTGTTACCAGGCAATGGTGAGTATGTATTGGCACAGTGATGCTGCATTAATGGGCAAAGTGAGGGTGCAATTGTGGGCACAGTGAGACTGCATTCATGGGCACAGTGAGGCTGAAATTGTGGGCACAGTGAGGGTGCAATTGTGGGCACAGTGAGACTGCATTCATGGGCACAGTGAAGCTGCAATGGTGGGCACAGTGAGGCTGCAATAGTGGGTACAGTGAGGCTGCATTCACGGGCACAGTGAGGCTGCATTCATGGACACAGTGAGGCTGCAATGGTGGGCACTGTGAGGCTGCATTTGATGGGCACAGTGAGGCTGCATCCATGGGCACAGTAAAGCTGCATTTGATGGGCAATCGTGCGTGATTGTGTAGACAGTGCCCCAGTGCACTGTATTGCCCGGGGGCCTATAATGCTCTTAAGATGGCACTGTAGTGGGAGGAGCCTGCTGGGCCCCTCTGACAGCTCTTTTATCTGCACAGCACAGTTTTGATGTCACTGACACTTTTACAAAGTAATATCTGGGTTTGCAAAGGCATGTGGTGCTCACAAAGTGGATGTAAATCCATTTGGCTATTGAGGAATTTATTTCAATGAAATTTTTTCGTGCCCAAAGTTCAGCTTTGAATTTGGTCACTTGCTCACCCCATTTATTTATTTATTTATTTATTTATTTTCTATTGTAGCCTTGACAGCTGAATTTGGCTGATGAAAGCTTGGGGGGGAAAAATTCCCCCCTCCCCATCGGCGGGTCCTGACAGCGAGTCCTGATATTAGCGAGACATGAAATATAGGCCACGTACATTAACCTAAAGAGCTGGAAGTTAGGACAGGTAAGCTAATCAGCGCGCGGCGGGTAATGCCCGTCATAAATCCATCTCCAGTGCCCAAGTCAAAGTCCGTTAATAATTCAGTGTTTACTTTCAGGAGAGAGCCGAGTGAAAAATGATGGCCGGACTCACCAGTAAATAAAACGGGGGAGATTGATGGAGCGTTCATCACGATGAGACACATGACTTATCGAGCTGTCACAGGCAGCGTTTTAAGGCAGAATTATACGGGAGATGAGAAGGATTTTTACCAAATTAATGAAAAATCAATGGGGCCTCAGAAATCCATTAATGGTCATAATGCACTGGTTACTGACAGATCCCGCAAAAATCCGATACCGCCTGTTAAATACTTCGATGGGACAGGATATGTCTCATTCATTAGGATCTATGGAGTTACTTACCCAGGAGCCACCGAGAGCGCCCACCCTATTCCCACCATGACGTCCGCTGCTTGGAGGGACGGAGGTGAGAAGAGGACTAGATGGGCAATGTAATGGAATCAGCCCCAACTGGGAAAGGGGTGAGGGGGGGGATTTAAAGGATCGGTCCACCCAAAAAAGTGAGATTTTAGTCACTTCTTACAAGTCTTATAAGGGTGTTCCGTCTCTACACTATAAATCTCAACTTTGCTTCTGTCCATCTGGGAGGTTTGGGAGTTCAGCTCCCGCTGGTGTGTTCCCCATAGTATAAAATCCAGCAAGGATGGTGGGAACCCCCCAAAATGGGCACAGCAGGTGTACAAACCCGGGAACTCAGCACAGGGATGTGGGAACCCCTCATAATGGGCACAGCAGGTGTACAGACCCGGGAACTCAGCACAGGGATGTGGGAACCCACCAAAATGGGCACAGCAGGTGTACAAACCCGGGAACTCAGCACAGGGATGTGGGAACCCACCAAAATGGGCACAGCAGGTGTACAAACCCGGGAACTCAGCACAGGGATGTGGGAACCCCTCATAATGGGCACAGCAGGTGTACAGACCCGGGAACTCAGCACAGGGATGGTGGGAACCCCTCATAATGGGCACAGCGGGTGTACAGACCCAGGAACTCAGCACAGGGATGGTGGGAACCCCTCATAATGGGCACAGCAGGTGTACAGACCCGGGAACTCAGCACAGGGATGGTGGGAACCCCTCATAATGGGCACAGCGGGTGTACAGACCCGGGAACTCAGCACAGGGATGGTGGGAACCCCTCATAATGGGCACAGCGGGTGTACAGACCCAGGAACTCAGCACAGGGATGGTGGGAACCCCTCCTAATGGGCACAGCAGGTGTACAGACCTGGGAACTCAGTACAGGGATGGTGGGAACCCCTCATGATGGGCACAGCGGGTGTACAGACCCGGGATCTCAGCACAAGGATGGTGGGAACCCCTCATAATGGGCACAGCAGGTGTACAGACCCGGGATCTCAGCACAAGGATGGTGGGAACCCCTCATAATGGGCACAGCAGGTGTACAGACCCGGGATCTCAGCACAAGGATGGTGGGAACCCCTCATAATGGGCACAGCGGGTGTACAGACCCGGGATCTCAGCACAGGGATGGTGGGAACCCCTCATAATGGGCACAGCAGGTGTACAGACAGGGCCGGATTTCCCACAAGGCCAACGAGGCCAGGCTTCAGGGTGGCAGTGGTGCAGGGGTGGCACCTTAGCCGCCCCCCCGCATGAAAACCACCCCCCCCATCTGTCCCCACGAGTCCTGCCTCCCGCGGCTGCCTTCCGGCTCCTGCACAAAATATAGCCCCCGGCGCGGTGGCCTGTGGCGTGGCACTTGCTAAACTAAGTACGAGGCGTGCTTAGCCGGGGGGAGGGAGCAAATGACGCCCCCCATTAAACGCCCGGTGACTGGCCAGACTGGGTGCATGTCATTCCAGTGACAGGGGCGGAGCCTAATGCTCCGCCTACCCTCCTCCGCGCGACATCCCTATGCATCTTCTCCTTGGCCCGGGGGGCGGGGTCTCTCTGTGACTGTAGGAGGAAAAGAGGGAGGAGGATGACGGGAACCCCTGCAAGTGGTGGCCAGGACAGCAGGTAAGTTGCATTTATTTTTGGAAGTCATCATCCATATAAAGTGGCAGCGCTCAGCATGGATTGAATGCAAATTTTCAGAGCATATTGCAATAAAGTGCTCCATGCATCCTCAAACTCATTAAAAAGTCCACATTCAGTGAAAGTTCATGTACTGCAAACTTTGCAGTACATGAGCTTTCAGTGAATGTGGACTGTCTAATAAGTTTGCATAGATTCCAGCATATGCAAAGGGCTCCATGCTGAAATCAATGCAAACCTATTAAACAATCCACATTCACTGACAATTCATGCACTGCAAAGTGCTCCATGCTATAATCAAAACACAATTAATATACACTAGTAAGCTGTGATATTTTGAAACTGACGAGGCTGCCTATCAGTGCCTAATGGGCACTGATAGGCGGCACTGGTAGGCTGCACTGATGAGCACTGATAGGCGGCACTGATGGGCACTAGTAGGCTGCACTGGTGAGTACTGATAGGCGGCACTGATGGGCACAGGTAGGCTGCACTGGTGAGTACTGATAGGCGGCACTGATGGGCACAGGTAGGCTGCACTGGTGAGTACTGACAGGCGGCACTGATGGGCACTGGTAGGCGGCACTGATAGGCTGCACTAATGAGCACTGTTAGACGGCACTGATGGCCACTGATAGGTGGCACTGATGGGCACTGGTAGGCTGCACTGGTGAGCACTGATAGGCGGCACTGATATGCACTGATGGGCACTGGTAGGCTGCACTGGTGAGCACTGATAGGCAGCACTGATGGGCACTGATGGGCACTGGTGAGCACTGATAGGCGGCACTGATAGGCTGCACTGATGGGCACTGGTAGGCTGCACTGATAGACTGCACTAATGAGCACTGATAGGCTGCACTGATGGGCACTGGTAGGCTGCACTGATAGACTGCACTAATGAGCACTGATAGGCGGCACTGATGGGCACTGATAGGTGGCACTGGTAGGCTGCACTGATGAGCACTGATAGATGGCACTGATGAGCACTGATAAAGGCAGCACTGATGGGACTGTACTGATGGGCACTGATAAGGCTGCCCTGTTGGGCACAGATGAGGCGGCACTCTTACGATGCACTGATAAGGCAGCACTGATGAGGCTGATGAGGACGCACTGATGGCCACTGATAGGCTGCACTTGTAGCCCCTGATCAGACAATTAAAGCCAGTTATTTTCAGTGGTCTCATGTGTGGAGATATGTTTTTAATCAATCTATTGTAGCAGTCATCGATAAAGGACAAGCATGGTGGTGTGTGTGTGGGGGAGGGACTCGGCCTTGGGGCGGCAAATGGAGTAAATCTGGGTCTGTGTACAGACCTGGGAACTCAGCACAGGGATGCTCATAATGGGCACAGCGGGTGTACAGACCTGGGAACTCAGCACAGGGATGCTTATAATGGGCATAGCGGGTGCACAGACCCGGGAACTCAGCACAGGGATGCTCATAATGGGCACAGCGGGTGTACAGACCTGGGAACTCAGCACAGGGATGCTCATAATGGGCACAGCGGGTGTACAGACCCGGGAACTCAGCACAGGGATGCTCATAATGGGCACAGCGGGTGTACAGACCTGGGAACTCAGCACAGGGATGCTCATAATGGGCACAGCGGGTGTACAGACCCGGGAACTCAGCACAGGGATGCTCATAATGGGCACAGCGGGTGTACAGACCCGGGAACTCAGCACAGGGATGCTCATAATGGGCACAGCGGGTGTACAGACCTGGGAACTCAGCACAGGGATGCTTATAATGGGCATAGCGGGTGCACAGACCCGGGAACTCAGCACAGGGATGCTCATAATGGGCACAGCGGGTGTACAGACCTGGGAACTCAGCACAGGGATGCTCATAATGGGCACAGCGGGTGTACAGACCCGGGAACTCAGCACAGGGATGCTCATAATGGGCACAGCGGGTGTACAGACCCGGGAACTCAGCACAGGGATGCTCATAATGGGCACAGCGGGTGTACAGACCTGGGAACTCAGCACAGGGATGCTTATAATGGGCATAGCGGGTGCACAGACCCGGGAACTCAGCACAGGGATGCTCATAATGGGCACAGCGGGTGTACAGACCCGGGAACTCAGCACAGGGATGCTCATAATGGGCACAGCGGGTGTACAGACCTGGGAACTCAGCACAGGGATGCTCATAATGGGCACAGCGGGTGTACAGACCCGGGAACTCAGCACAGGGATACTCATAACATACAGCGGGTGTATAAACCCGGGAACTGTGCTGAGTTCTCAGGTCTGTACACCCATTATGAGGGGTTCCCACCATCCCTGCTGGAATTTATAAAAATTCTGAACCTGGAACTCACCTGGAGGTGTTATAACATTGTTAGGACATACAGCATATTGTATATCGGATTCAAGAGGCTCCCATAAATAGTGGAAATCCGGATTATTTTGGCCATACATTTGATTTTTTTATGCGCTGAAAATCAATCACTTTACCCAACAAGGGGTTAAACGGTTGAGTTTGGTTCGGTCATTCATAATTTAAAAAAAGGATAGTTTAGTGCGATGGGTAGAATCCTTTCATCAAAGCGATCATTTTAACCAAGTCGCATCATTACGTATATATCGGATATTATATATACGAGACGTCCAATCAGAGAACAGAGAAGAGACGCTCTGATTGGAACTGTTATCAGCGAGACGGCCCAGCAGCTGACCCCCTTTTCATACAACCCTCATTGCTGGGTAATATATCATCGCTGGCTCCGGGGGCTCATTGGCCCTGGAAGCCCCCCCCCCTCCCCCCTCGTCACCTCTGTGTGTTAGGCTGATATAAGGTGACAGATAGAAGCGAGGCAGAGGTCAGGCCGCGCACTCCATACATACGTCCTCTGCAATGAGCTGGGTCAACGCGGGGTGACAGCATGTGACAACAGCAGCACAACGAGCGTCACTACAATGTGACAGGATCGATCTCGCTGCCGTCTCCATCGCTCCGCGCTGTCAGGCGTCATAATGGCGCTATTCTCATAGGATGGGGGGGGGGGGGGGGTGATTATTATTTCATAGTTACAATAACCTTGTGTTCGCAGGATCAAAGTCCCCCTCAATGTGGGCATTATGCACTCAAGTACTCCTGAGGCTGACGCAGCATTATCGCTTTCCTTCTCTCAACATCTTCATTATCCCCCCCCCCCCCCCATGATCAGACTGCAACATTGTGACTTCCCCTCCCCCAGTGATCAGACTGCAACATTGTAACTTCCCCTCCCCCAGTGATCAGACTGCAACATTGTAACTTTGTAGCACGTCACAAGCTGAGCGGATGCAGCAGGGGCTGATCTGTGTCAGACATTTGTGAACACAGCCAAGAACTGCCCAGGCACCGAGAGCTACATGATTTTGCTATCTCTGAGCCGGCATCTCAGGCCAAAAAGTAGACAGCGACCCCCAGATGATGCCGGAACATAGATGGCGCCGTCCTTCTGTGAAGAAAAGCCAGAGAAGGCATTGTCAGAGGGTGTGCCATAAGTATTTTGATAAGCATTGAATACCTGGACATCTTACAATGACATGACAAGCTTGTACTTCATATGAAAAGATACATGTGGTGACACTTCCACTATTATTTCTGATGCAGTTTTTTATTTTATCTCACTTGCTGGTTCTTGTTTCCATTTTGGTATTTCATGTGCAGAATTTTGCCTTCCCTGGTTAATCCCTCCCCTCTCCTCCCCCCTCTCCTCTCCCCTCCCTTCTCCCCTATCCTCTCCTCTCCTCTCCCCTCTCCTCCCCCCTCTCCTCTCCTCCCCCCTCTCCTCTCCCCTCCCTTCCCCCTATCCTCTCCTCTCCTCTCCTCTCCCCTCTCCCCCCCCTCTCCTCTCCTCCCCCCTCTCCTCTCCCCTCCCTTCCCCCCTATCCTCTCCTCTCCTCTCCCCTCTCCTCCCCCCTCTCCTCTCCTTCCCCCTCTCCTCTCCCCTCCCTTCCCCCCTATCCTCTCCTCTCCTCTCCCCTCTCCTCCCCCCTCTCCTCTCCTCCCCCCTCTCCTCTCCCCTCCCTTCCCCCCTATCCTCTCCTCTCCTCTCCCCTCTCCTCCCCCCTCTCCTCTCCTCCCCCCTCTCCTCTCCCCTCCCTTCCCCCCTATCCTCTCCTCTCCTCTCCCCTCTCCTCCCCCCTCTCCTCTCCTCCCCCTCTCCTCGCCCCTCTCCTCTCCCCTCTCTTCCCCCTATCCTCTCCTCTCCTCTCCCCTCTCCCTTTCTCTGCCCTCCCCCCTCCCCTCTTCTCTCCCCTCTCCTCCCCCCTCTCCTCTCCTCTCCCCTCCCTTCCCCCCCCTATCCTCTTCTCTCCCCTCCCCTCTCCCTTTCTCTGCCCTCCCCCTCCCCTCTTCTCTCCCTCTCCCTTCCTCTCCCCTCTCTTCTCCCCTCCTTTCTTCCCTCTCCCCCCTCCCCTCCCCTCTGCCCTCCCCCCTCCCCTCCCCATCCCCTCTCCTCTGCCCTCTCCATTCATCTACCCTCTCCCTCCCCCCCTCCCCCTCCTCCCCCCAGTCCCCTCTTCTCTGCCCTCTCCCTCCCCTCTCCCCTCTCCATTCCTCTCCCCTCTCCTCCCCCTTCCCTCCTCTCCCCCTTCCCTCTCCTCTCCCCTCTCCTCTCCCTCTCCCTTCCTCTCCCCTCTCCTCCCCCTTCCCTCCTCTCCCTTCCTCTCAACTCTACCCTCTCCTCCCCCCTTCCCTCCTCCCCCCTCCCCTCTTCCTTTCTCTCCCCTCTCCCCTACCCTCTCCTCCCCTCTCTTCCCTCTCCCCCTCCCCTCTCCACTCTCTCTCTCCCCTCTCTTCTCCCCCTCCCTTCTTCCCTCTCTTCTCTGCCCACTCCCTCCCCTCTCCCCTCTCCCTTCCTCTCCCCTCTCCTCCTCCTTCCCTCCTCTCCCCCTTCTCTCTCCTCTCCCCTCTCCCTTCCTCTCCCCTCTCCTCCCCCTTCCCTCCTCCTCCCGCCCCTCTTCCTTCCTCTCACCTCTCCCCTACCCTCTCCTCCCCTCTCCACACCCCTCTCTCCCCTCTCTTCTCCCCTCCCTTCTTTCCTCTCCCCTCTCCACACCCCTCTCTCCCCTCCCTTCTTCCCTCTCCCCCTCCCCTCCCCTCTCCACTCCCCTCCACTCTCCCCTCTCCCTTCCTCTCCCCTCTCCCCCCCCTTCCCTCCTCTCCCCTCTCTCCCCCTTCTCCTCTCCCCTCTCCCCTCCCTTCCTCCCTCTCCCCCTCCCACTGTCCCCCCCTCCTCTCCCCTCCCTTCTTCCCTCTCCTCTCCCCTCTCCCCCCCTCCCCCCTCTCCCCCTCTCCACTCCCTTCTTTCCTCTCCCCTCTCCTCCCTTCTCCCCTCCCCACTCTATCCCCCCTCTCCTTTCTCTTCTTCCCTCTCCTCTCCCCTTTTCTCTCCTCCCTTCTCCCCTCTATCCCCCCCTCCACTCTCCCCTCTCCCTTCCTCTCCCCTCTCCTCCCCCTTCCCTCCTCTCCCCCCTCTCCCCCTTCTCCTCTCCCCTCTCCCCTCCCTTCCTCCCTCTCCCCCTCCCACTGTCCCCCCCTCCTCTCCCCTCCCTTCTTCCCTCTCCCCCTCCCTTCTTCCCTCTCCTCTCCCCTCTCCCTCCCCCCTCTCCCCCTCTCCACTCCCTTCTTTCCTCTCCCCCCTCCTCCCTTCTCCCCTCCCCACTCTATCCCCCCTCTCCTTTCTCTTCTTCCCTCTCCTCTCCCTTTTCTCTCCTCCCTTCTCCCCTCTATCCCCCCTCTCCCCTTCTCCCCTCTCCCCCTCCCTCCCCCTCTCCTCTCCTCCCCTCTCCCCCTCCCTCCCCCTCTCCTCTCCCCTCCCTTCTTCCCTCTATCCCCCCTCTCCTCTCCCTCCCCTCACCCCTCCCCTCTTCCCTCTCCCCTCCCTTCTTCCCTCTATCCCCCCTCTCCTCTCCTCCCCTCTCCCCTCTCATCTCCCCCCTCTCCTGGAGGAAAAAAAATCAGGTCTCTTTTCTGGCCAGGAAGGGCCGTGTAAGGCTCAGTTTCCACCAGTGCGACTCCAAAGTCAGTTGATTTAAAGTGCGATTTTGATTTAACTTTACACTCTCTGGACCAGAGTTGAATCAAAAAGTCGCAATCAAAGTAGTGCAGACACCTTCTCAAAGTCGCACTGATTTGATTGGGCGCCATTGAAATCAATAGGATGTGACTTGTCAGGCGACTGTATGTGTCTAAAGTCGCAAGAGAAGTCGCACTGTTGGAAACGGAGCCTAAATCTCAGGACTGGATGGACAGAAATAGAAATCCTTTTGGCAGGTAAAAGATCTCCTCTGTATATATTTTACCATCCTCCGCCATCCGAGGGTTAATCCGGCCCGGTAAATATGAACGTATAGATGAGCCGCGTCAGATGAAATCTCTCCTCTTTTATTGTATTTTTTTTTCCTCCCTCCAGGTCTTTAAAAAGAAAGAAAAAGCAATAACACTTCTCGGCTCGCACGCCCGGCTCCCTGACAGCCCCGTCACCGCGGCCTCGGACGCAAAAACACCGACCCCAGCAGAAATTTCCCGAGGAAAATGTATTCCGGAACCGCCGCCAGGGTGAAAAATGGCCTGGCCTCCTTCTTTGCATGAGGCTCTCAGGCCTCCATGGTGCTCAGAGGAGCGGAGCGACCTAAAACGCACTCATCCATCATGTGGCGAGCCGCCAATCGACAGCGCAAGTGCCGGGAGAGAACTGCGCTAATGTGCTTGTTAAAGGGGCCGCCTGGCGAGGCTGAAAAAGGGGCTGCAAGAGGGGAAAAAACTCACCCTGACAACTCACCTCGTCTGTCAGGATAGTGTGGGCGGGTCACAAATTGGCGTCTTCGTGTGTTTTTCATGCATGTTTTATAGCACCACTTAAATAAGTGATGGGTTCCTGTTCTGTTCTTCTGGAAGATGCCGGTTCCATATCTGCCAACAATTAGCAGAGACAATTTAAAGGGTTCAAGGAAAAGATATGGCATGCAAAGCGCACTGCTTCCTGAGAGTGAGGCGTGGCCAAACAGTGGGTGTGGCTTCACAACTGGCAGTGTCACACTGGTGAGGCCACGGTCCAAACCCCGCCACCCCCGTCCCTGCAGCCACCAAAGCCAAAGAACCGTCGCTTCCAAATGCTGCCACAGACCCCCCTCTTTTCCCATGTGCCACAGACCCCCCCTTCTTTCCCATGCCTCCATCACAGTGCTACTGACCCCCCTTTTTTCCCATGCCACCATCACAATGCCACAGATCCCCTTCTCTTTTCCCATGCCACCATCACAGTGCTACAGACCCCCCTTTTTTCCATGCCACCATCACAGTGCCACAAATCCCCTGTCTTTTCCAATGCCACCATCACAGTGCCACAGATCTCCCTTCTTTCACACACCACCATCACAGTGTTACAAATCCCCCTTCTTTCTCATGCCACCATCACAGTGCCACAGATCCCCTCTCTTTTCCCATGACACCATCACAGTGCCACAAATCTCCCTTCTTTCACACACCACCTTCACAGTGCCACAGACCCCCTCTTCTTTCCCATGCCTCTATCACAGTGCTACTGACCCCCCTTTTTTCCATGCCACTATCACAGTGCCACAGATCCCCTCTTTTCCCATGCCAGCATCACAGTTCCACAGATCCTCTCTCTTTTCCCATCCCACCATCAAGGTGCCACAGATCTCCCTTCTTTCACACACCACCATCACAGTGCCACAGACCCCCCCCCCCCCTCTTTCCCATGCCACCATCACAGTGCTACAGACCCCCCTTTTTCCCATGCCACCATCACAGTGCCACAGATCCCCTCTCTTTTCCCATGCCACCATCACAGTGCCGAAAGTTCCCTTCTCCTTTCCCATGTTGCCACTATCATAGTGCCACAGATCCCCTCTTCTTTCCCATGTTGCCATCAGAGTGCCACAGACCCCCCCTTCCTTATCATGCCACCATCACACTGCCACAGACCCCCTTTTCTTTCACACGCTGCCATCACAGTACCACAGACCTCCCTTCTTTCCTATGCTGCCATCACAGAACCACAGACCTCCCTTTTTCCCATGCCACCATCACAGTGCCACAGATCCCCTCTCTTTTCCCATGCCACCATCACAGTGCCACAGGCCCCAATTCTTACCCATGGGGCCATCACAGTGCTATAGCCCCCCCCCCCACATGCCATCCTCACAGTGCACAGACCACCCTTCTTTCCCGTGTCTCCATCAGAGTTCCACAAACCTTTCCTTCCTTACCATGCCACTATCAAAGTGCCACAGATCCCTTCTCTTTTCTAATGCCAGCATCACTGTGCTACATACCCTCCTTCTTTGCCATGACCCCATCAAAGTTCCACAGACTCCCTTCTTTCCCACATCTTCATCACAGTGCCTCAGACACCCCCTCCCCCTTGCATATGCTGCTATCACACTGCTACAGGCCTCCCTTCTTTATCATGCCACCATCACAGTGCCATAGACCTCCTTTCTCTACCATACTCCATGAAAGTGTCACAGACTCTTGGCTTCCCCATCTCTCTAACCCAGTGCCATAGATCCCCCTTCTCTATCATGCCACCACCACATTGCCACAGGTCAAATCCTTTCCCAGTGCTACTATCACAGTGCTTTCCTTCTTTATCATGCTGCCACCAAAATGTCACTGATCCCCCTTCTTTCCCATGCCCCTATCACAGTGCCATGGACACTTCACCTTAGGAAATCAAATGAACATTCCAAAAATGTATTTTTTCTAATGCAATTGGTGTATGGCCGTTGTGGGATAGAAAGGTGGGACCTGGTTGGACCTGATAGGACCTGGTGGGATGTGATTCAACCTGATAGAGCTTGGTTGAACCTGAATGGATCTAATGGAACCTGGTTGGACCTGATAGGAACTAGTGGAACCTGGTTGGACCTGATAGGAACTAGTGGAACCTAGCTGGACCTGATAGGACCTAGTGGGACCTGGTTGGACCTGATGGGACCTAGTTGGACCTGATAGGACCTGATGGGACCTGATAAGACCTAGTGGAACCTGGTTGGACCTGAAAGGACCTAGTTGGACTTGATAGGACCAGATGGAACCTGGTGGGACCTGGTTGGACCTGATAGGACCGACTGGGACCTAATACGATCTAGTAGAGCCTGGTTGTACCTGATAGGACATGGTGAGACCAGTTTGGACAAGATATGACCTAGTGGAATCTGGTTGGATCTAGTGGGACCAGGTTGGACCTGATAGGATCTGGTGTAACCTGATTGAACCTGATAGGACCTGGTTGGACTTCATAGGACCTAGTGCTGGTTGGACCTGATAGGACCTGGTTGGATCTGATACGATCTTGTGGAACATGGTTGGACCTGATAGGACCTGGGGGGATCTGGTGGGACCTGATACGACCTAGTGGAACCTTGTTGGACCTGGTGGGATCTGGTTTGACCTGATAGGACCATGTGGAACCTGATAGGACCAAGTGGAACCTGATAGGACCTGGGGGGACCTGGTTGGACCTGATAGGACCTGATAGGACCTGGTGGGACCGGATAAGACCTAGTGGAACCTGGTTGGACCTGATAGGACCTGGTGGAACTTGATTGGATTTCATAGGACCAGGTGGAACCTGGTGGGACCTGATATGACCTAGCGGAACCTGGTTGGACCTGATAGGATCTGGTGGAACTTGGTTGGATTTTATAGGACCAGGTGGAACCTGGTGGGACCTGTTTGGACATGATAGGACCTGGTGGGACCTGATACAATCTAGTGGAACCTGGCAGGACCTGATAGGACATGGTGGGGCCTGGCTAGACTTGACAGGTCCTAGTGAAACCCTGGTTAGACCTGGCTGGACCTGGTGGGACCTGGTTGAACCTGATAGGACCTGGTTGGACCGGATACAACCTAGTGAAACCTGGTTTGACTTGATAGGATCTGGTGGGACCTGGTTGAACTTCATAGGACCTAGTGAAACCTGGTTGGACTTGATAGGATCTGGTGGGACCTGGTTGAACTTCATAGGACCTAGTGGAACCTGGTTGGACCTCGTAGGACCTGGGATGGCACTGGCACTCAGGCTATTGATGATCAGGCAACAGCAGATGCCAACATAAGGCAGAAACAGCCTTTGGAGCAGTCTTTGGTCTCGTTCTCCCAGAAGCCTTCTGGGAATCTGAACTGCCAAAAATAACACTGAAATTTGGATTTGACTTCATGAAATTCATTTAGAATCTAACCCCATCTGAATTTCAGGATCACCTCTAGTAACAGAGGATCAGTCTGATATGATTGCACAGTTCTCCAGCATTGTGTGAATAATCCATACTTTATGCCACATGCGTAGCTCACCCCATAGGGAGCTCATGTTTTCCATCTCTTTATCGTTGGATAGCTTAGTTGTTAAACCCCCGATAAAACGGCTGAAAAACGCCCGACATGCAAAATCCTATTCATTTCAATGGCACCTGTTCACATCTGAGTGTTTTTGTCACCTGAAGCAAAACGCCTGGAAAACGCCCTAAGCTCAAAAAAGAACATGAGCTTCTTTGGGGGAAAATTACAAGCCTTTTTCTGCCTTTTACATTGGTGACATGAACAAAATCGCGGCAAAAACTTGGCAAAATCGCGGTAAAAACACGGTAAAAACTTTGAAACGCTCAGGTGTGAATGCAGCCTTAAAAAAAAAAAAAATGAATAGTCAGCAGCTACAAATACTGTAGCTGCTGACTTTTAAAAAAAAGGACACTTACCCGTCTAGGAATCCAGCGCCGTCCTCACCCAGCCTTCTAGAACCCGTGTCTCCCAGGCTCTGAACATACGCTGTACTATATGGACCAATGTGCCTTCATACACGAGCCCTTAGGGTCCAGCCCCAGCAGGGTTAATACTTTTCGGTGGCGCGGATAAGCTGGGAATTGCCCGTCACCTTTAACTCTTAGTAAATCAGGGTCCTCATTTGCCATCAAGCATCCACAGTAAGATAAATACGCAGCAATTATCCAGATTGGGACTTCTGCTGCTTCAGCGATAATTAATCCACACCTTTAATAATTCTTGCTGTGATGGGTGTCAGCTGCTAACCTGCAAGCTTTATACTAATTAATGGCCGCTTTCTCGCGCTCTGCGGTAAGCCGATGGTGGAGGGACACATTACATTATTTATCTTGTGTTGGACTAGTGATACCCACACATGTTACATTCCGAATGAAAGATTTCCTATTTTGAGCCAATTCCTTATTCCAACTTTTAAAGGCCTCATGCACACGGGAGTGAAGAACGCACTTTTTCAGGCATCCAGCATATTTTTGTTTTGTTTTTAATGCCTTTATACTTAGTTCAGCGTTACCCTATGTGGCCACGCATGTAAGGCGTTTAGATCCATATTTTTAGAGCAGCTTTCAGAGGCATTAAAAAAAAAAAAATCACTGATCACTGGAGGCTTTCGGGGAGATCGAGGTGGCCCCCGCTTTTACAGCGAGAGGCCACCAAAGCATCCAGGGGACTGGTGGGAGGACTATTCGCTCATTGCTGATACTGCAGGGACTGAGCCACGGATAGCAGGACACCAAGTGTACCCACTCCACACCGCATTTATTCCAAACCTGGGCTCCACCTATACTAATCCTATACGGCATTATACCAAACCTTTACCTATACTGCATGCAGGTTAGCTGGGGCTGTTGTTAAAGAGAAGCTCCAGTCTCCCCCCAAAAAATTAAAAGTCAGCAGCTACACATATGAAAGGGTGACAACTCATGACTACAGTTGGGAGACAGGGACAGAGTGTGGCCACCTTATAACAAGAAGGGTCTGAACAAGGACCTTTATGGCAGGATCACCGAGGATTATTGTCAACGGAAGCTACAGATTTAAAATGGCATTAACACAATAACCACTTGCGTCAAATGACGGCTGGGCGGTGTGGCTCTCGTTCTGGGTGGATGCCATAGGACGGCCCCCGAGAATAACCGCTCTCGCGTGCCGCGCCGTTTTGCTAGGACATGGCGTGACCCCGATCTGTCTAAATAGCCGCGGCTCTTTAACCATGTGATTGGACACAGCCGGTCACATGTAAACACGGAGATGCTGGTAATCGGCACTCCTCGCCTCACACTGACAGAGTGTGAGGAGAGGAGAGCCGATCAGTGACATTTCCTCACAGGGGACATCTAGGTATGTAATCAGGGCACTGATCATCAGTGCCCTGATTAGAATTAAGTGCCCACCAGTGCCAGCAATGATTGCCCACCACAATTGCCAGCAATGATTGCCCACCACAATTGCCAGCAATCAGTGCCCACAAGTGCCAGCAATCAGTGCCCACAAGTGCCAGCAATCAATAGCCATTAGTGATGCCAGTCAGTGTTGGCTACCAGTGCTGCCCATCAATGCCCATCACTGCTGCCCACCAATGCTCATCACTGCTGCCCATCAATGCCACCCATCAATGCCCATCAGTGGCGCCTATCCATGCCGCCCATCTGTGCCCACCAGTGCCACCTATCTGTGCCCACCAGTGCCGCCCATCAGTGCTGCCTATCAATGCTCACCAATGCCACATATCAGTGCCACCTATCAGTGCCCATAAGTGCAGCATATTCGTGCCTCCTCATCAGTGCCCCCTAATCAGTGCCCATTAGTGCCGCCTCATCAGTTCCCATCAGTGCCAATCAGTGAAGGAGAAAAATTACTTATTTACAAAATTTACTGACAAAAACTAAGAAAAACTTTTATTTTTTTTCAACATTTTTGGTCTTTTTTTTTTTTAGGAAAAAATAAAAACTCAGGAGTGATTAAATACCACCAAAAGAAAGCTCTATTTGTGTGAAGAAAATGATAAAAATATCATATGGTTACAGTGTAGCATGACCGTGTAATTGTCATTCAAAGTGTGAGAGCGCTGAAAGCTGAAAAATGGCCTGGGCAGGAAGGGGGGGGGGGGGGGGGTGTAAGTGTCCGGTATTGAGGTGGTTAAAGATGATTTGATATTTTGGTGACTTTTGCATCTGTTTTTGCTGATTTATGTCTGAGTGCCCTTTTAAAAAATGCATCGAGCCGCACTACTAGAGAGCGATAGTTTGTCCACCTTTGCTGCTCCGCCATGAATTATGAAAGCTCTGGAAGGGGGGGACCCCCGCCCCCCGTACATTGTTTTTCTACTCATCTCAGTTCAGGCGCAGCGAGAAGGACAAATTCTTCCTCGATCCGCATCTTGTGAAGACACCGTCCTCCAGATGCTTACATCTTCACCAATTTGTTAAAGTATTCATGCGTCAAAGTTTAAATGCGCCCAAAAAATGTGAAAGGAGCACTTAGACGCTTCCTGGGCGGCGGGAGATGTTTAATTCATGTATCACAGGAGGAGATAGCTACACAGCGCGTCCCAACATCCCTGCATTATTGAAATGGTGCTGCGATGAGGCACTGACCTCCTAAACACACAGCTCCGCTCCCCCCTCCCCTCCGTAGCCATACACCGCGAAATATCAGGGATTGCTAAAATCCCCCCCCCCTCCCCCCCAAAATGCACCACCTCCATCTCTGCAAAGGGGCCATGTTCACCAAGGTCCTCAAAATATCACTCTATCCCCAAAATTTAGCCAAAATTTGGGAAATTTTGCAGCTTAAAAAAATATATGAACTTTGAGCTACAAGCTTTAAGCGTTTTGGCACCAATGACAGCATAAAAAAAAAAACACGTAAAAATACGTACTGTCAGTTTTTCTACCTAGAAACATACAACATATGGGGTCAGTATTTTCAGCTTCTGTCTATTTATTTATTTTTCATGCTTTGTGCTTATGTTTGTAAATATGATCAATATATGAATATTGTTGTATTTTGATTTTGTTTGTAATTATGTGCATGTTATTATTGTAGATTTAATGCACATTTCTGGAACTCTTCTGCCCATTGTCCCTGAAGAAGACTTCTACCTCTATTGTTGAAACGCGTTGGATTTCCTCTGTCCATCTCACAGTGGAATTGGGTTATTGCAGTCATTTGTTTTTTGCTGCCCTTTCTGCCATGTGTTTGTTTTTATCCAATTTTTTGCATTGTATACCTATATATTTTTTGTAACAATAAATTTGTAACTTTACTAGAATTTCTATTGTTCATGGTCCGTTAAAGTCCCACCTTTGAGGAACTTGTTTTTCATACCATGTATTAGGGATGTGGACCTGAACTATTTTCATCCAGTTAGTTGGCAATCACCATTTTATGTCTTTTTACCTAGTAACCAGCTTTCAATTGGTTACAAATCATTGACCTCCTTCCTTTTGCTGTTGATCCCTCTAGAGCAGGGGTCTTCAAACTATGGCCCTCCAGTTGTTCAGGAACCACAATTCCCATCATGCCTAGTCATGTCTGTGAATGTCAGAGTTTTACAAAGCCTCATGGGATGTGTAGTTCTGCAACAGCTAGAGGGCCATAGTTTGAGGATCCCTGCTCTAGAGGATATAAAGATCTATATAGAGGAATCAAGACCTCCTTCCTCCTGCTGGAGATCCCTCTAGTGATATAAAGATCTATATAGAGGAATCAAGACCTCCTTCCTCCTGCTGGTGACCCCTCTAGTGATATAAAGATCTATATAGAGGATTCAGGATCTTCTGCTGTTGATCGCTGTAGAGGATATAAAGAACTATATAGAGGAATTAGGACCTCCTTCACTCTGCTGGTGATCCCTCTATTGATATAAAGATCCTAATAACGGAATCAGGACCTCCTGCTGGTGATCCTTCTAGTGATTTTAAGATCTATAGAGAGGAATCAGGACCTCCTTCTTCCTGCTGGTGACCCCTCTAGTGATATAAAGAGCTATATAGAGGAATCAGGACCTCCTTCCTCCTGCTGGTGATCCCTCTAGTGATATAAAGATCTATATAGAGGAATCAGGACCTCCTTCCTCCTGCTGGTGATCCCTCTAGTGATATAAAGATCCTAATAATGGAATCAGGACCTTCTGCTGGTGATCCCTCTAGTGATATCAAGATCTATAGAGAGGAATCAGGACCTCCTTCCTCCTGCTGGTGATCCCTCTAGTGATATAAAGATCTATAGAGAGTAATCAGGACCTCCTTCCTCCTGCTGGTGATCCCTCTAGTGATATAAAGATCTATATAGAGGAATCAGGACCTCCTTCCTCCTGCTGGTGATCCCTCTAGTGATATAAAGATCCTAATAATGGAATCAGGACCTTCTGCTGGTGATCCCTCTAGTGATATCAAGATCTATAGAGAGGAATCAGGACCTCCTTCCCCCAGCTGGTGATCCCTCTAGTGATATAAAGATCTTTATGGAGGAATCCGGACCTTCTGCTGTTGATCCCTCTAGAGGATATAAAGAACTATATAGAGGAATTAGGACCTCCTTCCTCCTGCTGGTGACCCCTCTAGTGATATAAAGAACTATATAGAGGAATCAGGACCTCCTGCTAGTGACCCCTCTAGTAATATAAAGATCTTAATAACGGAATCAGGACCTTCTGGTATTGATCCCTCTAGTGATATAAAGATCCTTATGGAGGAATCAAGACCTCCTTCCTCCTGCTGGTGATCCCTCTAGTGATATAAAGAACTATATAGAGGAATCAGGACCTCCTGCTAGTGACCCCTCTAGTAATATAAAGATCTTAATAACGGAATCAGGACCTTCTGGTATTGATCCCTCTAGTGATATAAAGATCTATATAGAGGAATCAGGACCTCCTTCCTCCTGCTGGTGACCCCTCTAGTGATAAATAAAGATCGACGTGGGAGATTCCTCTACTCCTGATACAGAATTCTAGATTCTTCTAATCCTCCCTTTACTATAAAATTACTTTTATTGCTAAGTTTTGAAATCCTCCTCAACTGTTCTGTCAAATAGACAGGTAGTGAGGAGATTTTGCCCTGATGGCTGTCAAAGAAAAAGGAAGTGTGGAGACAGCCACAAAATATTAAAAGGGATTCCAAGATATTAACAAGAAGGTTCTGGTAGGGTTGGGTCTATTGGTTTTTTGGTTTTGTTCCTGGATCTTTGTTCTCTTCCTCTCTCCTGTTGTAGTGTTAGATGGGGATCAGTCACATTTGTCGAGCGTAATTCACCTTTCGCCAAACATTCAACAGGAACAGATCACTTCACTCTCATTTTAATTACAAATAATATAAAAAATTTCCACAAACTTCAAAAAGGCCGAATAATTTTACAGCGGATTCTTATAAATTGTACTTGTTTTTACTGCTTTTCTTCCATTTATTGCTATTATGTTTTAATTAAAAATTGTATTATTTAATTATATTCCTTAATGTCTACTTTTATATCTGTTAGTTATTACAACTTTATTAATTATTAATGTACATATTTGTTAAAGCTAAACTCCGGGTAGATATTAAAGACCACAATTTTTTTCCAGTTATATAGCTATTTAAAAAAAGTCATTAAATGTATTTTTAATTACAGCTAGTATAAGTACCTAAATTTGCCTTTTTCATTTAAGAGGAAATAATCTGCTACAGCATGGTCTACTACAGGGTCTACTACAGCATGGCAAAGTTCTATCAATCGAACTGGGAGCTTGCTGACAGGAGGTGATAGCAGAGTGATGAAAATAACAACAATTATTGGGTTCGATAAAAAAAATCAGAGTATGATACATATCACATTAATGGTCACGGGTGTCCAACTATACAGGGTGATCAATACTTGGTGTTATATCCCAACATGTTTCGCCAACATTGGCTTCTTCAGGGTAAGGCAGTCATGATGGCCAGCTGGAAGGCAGGGGCGGCTATCATGACTGTGTATTGCAAAGTAAAAGTGGTCAATATAGGATTGCATTACATATGTGTTTTTGCAGCTATTTGCTGGTGCCCCTGCATTAATCTGTGTTTATATCAGAGCTTTCCTGATCCCTATGTGTCCCCTGTGATTGCACAGATCCTCCCCTCCATATTTCTGTGGACTTGCTTGGTGACTTTTCTTCATGTCTCTCTGGAGCTTTAAGAAAAATGGTGGTCCTTACAAAACCCCTGAAGAAGCCAATGTCGGCGAAACATGTTGTGATATAACACCAAGTATTGATCACTTTGTATAGTTGGACACCGGTGACCATTAATGTGATATTTATCATACTCTGATTTTTTATTGAACCCAATAATTGTTGTAATTTTATGAATAAACTTTCTATTTTTATATAAAATGTATTCCTTGTAATTGTGGGCACAGTTATAATGCCAATCATCCTGTTGTTGCTCTTTTCTATGTGTACAGTATTGTGACTGTTTTGCTTGGACCAATGTGGCTATCCACTTACCATACCTGTGGTATCCCTCTAGAAGCTGGGAATCACTGAAGTAGACACCACTACCACTACTACACTGCTACTACAGTGATCTCCACTAGCTTCTGGATCCTGCGCCTAGTGGCTGTCCTGCAGCATTGTGAACATAGGATGGGAGGGCCCACTCAGGGGGCGGCGTCATTCGCAGAATGCTTTGCATTTACTCAATGAATGTAAAGCATTCTCTAAATGGACGAGGTAGAAATCGTGAGCTCACTCACTTCTGCACCTCATCCAATCAGAGAATGCATGGCATACACTGAGTAAATGCAAAGCGATTCCCTGGATGGTGCCCATGCCAAGCCACCAACCAGTGGCGGTTGGTGGTATATTTTTGGGGGGGGGGCACAATCCGTCCACTGTCAACCCCTCTCCCCCCAGTCAGTCAGATCCCCCCCCAGTCAGTCGGTCAGTCAGCAGCCGAGCACTAATCCCATCGGGTTAGGGCAGCGGACGGCGGCTTCACATTGTGTCCTCCTTCCTTGGCTTCACGGCGGCGCGGCTTCCCCTGCGTGACGTTTCCTCCCTCCTCCTCCTCCTCTTAAATCCAAAGGGATTGCTTCTTCTTTCGGCCAATCAGGAAACGGGTCTCAAGACTTTGATCCTCTAACTTCCAAACAGTTCATGGCACATGTTAGGATCCTGATCGCGAAATTAGGCTTGAATCCAAAACTGTTTACCGCCCTTTTTTTTTGGATCGGGGCGGCATCTGCGGATTCTAAACAGGGGGTGCCTCCTTTCATCATTAAGCATATGGGACGTTGGAGGTCCTCCTGTTTCAGCAGGTACATTCCAGAACCTCATACGGAGGTTATTAGGGCGTTCGCCTCTTTGTTGGATTGATCTTTGCTATCTTTATTTCCATTAAAAGCTTTCTGTTTCACACCTACTCATGTGTCTTTTGCCCTCTTTTCTGGTATACCAACCAGTCAGGCCAAGGCACACCGCAGGTCTTGGTGAGTTAGTGCTTGTCGGTCCAGGAGGACCCTGACCACAAGTTGGAAGGTTGGCCGCAGGCCAGCCTGAATTTGTGGAAGGAGTCCGGGGCTATATAGCCCTCCTCCACGGCCGGGTTCAGGGTCGGCTTGAGTTTCCGGGCTCCCACCCTCCCGGTTCCCACACATATTTCAGTCGTACTTATATACTTTCATCCATACAGGGTATGCTCTCGTTTCAGGTATACCAACCAGTCAGGCCAAGGCACACCTGCAGGTCTTGGTGAGTTAGTGTTTGTCGGTCCAGGAGGACTCTGACTATGAATATATATTTCAGCAATTGTTGAGCCACCATCAGAGACAACCATTGTGGTTTTGTCTTCCAGGCCTCTGTTGGTCAGGAAGGCTTCAGAGATGTTTCTTGGGGATACAAAGCATACATTACTTTCATACTGACCCCCCCCCCCCCCCAGGCGCTTTTTTACTTTAGCATTCAGACAGATTTTGTCAGCCACAATCAGCAGTGTCAAGTAAAAGACGCGCCATGATCACCACCCCGACCCCCCCCCCCGCTGTCACCCCCGCCCCGCTGTCACCCGCTGATTTTGTTTCATAGCTGAAGGACTAAATGTCCCCACTGACCTCCTGTAAGATGGCAGCGCTCATTACAGGGTAGGGCCATGGGTCATACATCATTCCATGTACAGGCTGATCATCGCTCTGCGCATGGATTGCAGGGCATTGGGCAGAGCTGGTGGTGCTGCTTATACAGGGTCCCGGCTTCTCAGTAAAAATATCCCAGCGTCCGTTATGAAAGTGTAATTGACCAGCACAGCGCCGCTCCCCCGAGAACTGGCAGTAATTTGTACCAGACGTCTTATCAATCAACAGCTTTCACATACAGCTGGCGGGGAGCGAGAGACATCCACAGTGGATATGGTGACCCAACAGTAGGGGGCACTGTACCTCTTCCCAAGGGTGGGGGGGGGGTCTGGTTTATGAAGATGTAACAATGTAACTGAAGATCAACACATTACAACAGGGGTCTTCAAACATTCAAAACAAACAGCCAGTTTACGGTTCTTCGGACATTAGGGGGCCGATTGTGACCAGTGGGAGCTGAAAATTATATAATGCTTGTGGTCAGTATGAGGAGGACTCGTGTCCCATCATTAATATCAGTGGGAGGAATAGTGCCCCAAACGTCTTCCATTTAAGGATTATGGAGGCCACTGTGCTCTTAGGAACCTTAAGTGCAGCAGAAATATTTTTGTAACCTTGGCCAGATCTGTGCCTTGCCACAATTCTGTCTCTGAGCTCTTCAGGCAGTTCCTTTGACCTCATGATTCTCATTTGCTCTGACATGCACTGTGAGCTGTAAGGTCTTATATAGACAGGTGTGTGGCTTTCCTAAGCAAGTCCAATCAGTATAATCAAACACAGCTGGACTCAAATGAAGGTGTAGAACCATCTCAAGGATGATCAGAAGAAATGGACAGCACCTGAGTTATATATATGAGTGTCACAGCAAAGGGTCTGAATACTTAGGACCATGTGATATTTCAGTTTTTCTTTTTTAATAAATCTGCAAAAATGTCAACAATTCTGTGTTTTTCTGTCAATATGGGGTGCTGTGTGTACAATATGGGGTGCTGTGTGTACAATATGAGGTGCTGTGTGTACAATATGGGGTGCTGTGTGTACAATATGGGGTGCTGTGTGTACAATATGGGGGGCTGTGTGTACAATATGGGGGGCTGTGTGTACATTAATGAGGAAAAAAATGAACTTAAATGATTTTAGCAAATGGCTGCAATATAACAAAGAGTGAAAAATGTAACGGGGTCGGAATACTTTTTGTCCCCACTGTATATATAGTTATCTATCTATCTATCTATCTATCTATCTATCTATCTATCTATCTATCTATCTATCTATCTATCTATCTATCTATAATTATTTATTTATTTTATATATATGTATATATATATATGTATATATATATATATGTATATATATATATATATATATATATATATATATATATATATATATATATATATATATATATATATATATATATATATATGTGTATAATATGTTTTATTCCTAAGGAATAAAATGTCAATTGTTTTTTATGTCACATGGTATTATTTGTGCAGTGTTTTTTTCCAAACCCAATTTTTTTGCGTTTAATGAATACATTTTGATGAATAAAAAAAACACAATATAGACTTCAATTTTTTTATTAAAATATGAAAGATGATGTTCTGAAAAGTAAATAAATACCTAACATGTCACGCTTTAAAATTGCCCATGCTCATGGAATGGCGACAAGGTACAGTACTAAAAATCTCCATAGACGACGCTTCACACATTTTTACAGGTTACCTGTTTAGAATTACAGAGGAGGTCTAGTGCTAAAATTATTGCTCTCTCTCTAACGTTCGCAGCGATACCTCACATGTGTGGTGCGAACACCGCTTACATATGTAAAGCACGGAAAGATGGGGGCGCTTTTTTCTTCTTTATTGTTTTTTTAGTTTTTAGTTTTACACTGTTTCTTTCATTTTTATTTTTTTTTATCACTTTTATTCCTATTACAAGGAGTGTAAACATCCCTTGTAGTGGAAATAAGGGATGACAGGTCCTCTTTATGGAGAGATCTGGGGTAAAAAAAAAAAAAATCTCCCTTTTAAAAGCAAAAGATAGAGAAAAAAAAAATTTGATCTTTTGCTTAAAAAAAAAAAAAAAAGTTTACTTCCGCCCTAGACCGGACCTCGCTCCTGTCCTTCAAGGCCATAGAGGGGATCAAAGACGTTCTGGTCTTTGATTGCCTCTGTGACCGGCCGGCCACACCGTCAGATTCTTTTTCTCGAGAAAGCAAGCCATCGGCTGAAAAAAATAAAAACAGTGCCGGGGGTTATGGTGATAGCTTTAGCCATAACCCCGGTAAACCTGTAACCTGTACCGTATTTCTACATATTTTGGTCTCGGAGTGAATCTATACTGGGCTGCACTTTTTTTTTTTTTTATTGTCTTTATTTACTATTGACTTTATTTATTTTTTTGTGAATGAGAAAGGGAACTCTATGCTCCTTACTCCTTACTCCACGTGGGGGCAGCGTGATATCCGGGCCCCCCCCCCCCCCCCTTTTTTTTTAAATAGACCCCTAAATGTCACCCAGTTAGGGTTTACATCAACAATAATGACGTTTTCATATGTAACGTTTCCCCCTAGGCACTGAGCTCTGTCCCTCTCCTCTGATGTTCTACTCATCCCTGATGTCCCTCACATCTCACATACAACCCTGAAATTATATTTCATCTCACCTGAATGATTATCTTGTTTATGCCTGGAGACCCTTCTTATGACATCCCCGCCCCCCACCCCGCGCAGCGCGGACCGCTCCGCATTTATTGTACGGCTTGGTAAACATGCAAAGCCCAGAGATAATTTCATCAGGCCCGTGGAATTATATTCTTACTCCCGCTTGACAGGCTGATGCATGGATCTACGCTCCGGTCTATAAACAAAATGGGAAAACTATTTAAAAAAGTGCGATGAGAAGTTCTTCTATTTTGCTGACTTTTGCTCAGAAAAAAAAAAAAAAAGAGAGAATATTCCACATGGAGAGATCTCTCCACCAGACTCAAAAAGGAAGCAGAGATTAATAAATATTGTTACAGAGGACAAAAATACAATATTAATGAAGGGTGAAATATGCCAGCGATCAGTGGCGGCTGGTGCTCAAAATATTTGGGGGGGGGGGGGGGCGCAAACATACTGAAAAATTCTGGAAAAAAAAACCCCATCAATTGCAGCCTTACTGTGCCCATCAAACGCAGCCACTGTGCCCATCAATTGCCGCCACTGTGCCCATCAATTGCTGCCAATGTGCCCATCAAACGCAGCCACTGTGCCATCAAACGCAGCCACTGTGCCCATCAAACGCAGCCACTGTACCCATCAAACGCAGCCACTGTGCCCATCAAATGCAGCCACTGTGCCCATCAAACACAGCCACTGTGCCCATCAAACGCAGCCACTATGCCCATCAAATGCTGCCACTGTGCCCATCAAATGCTGCCACTGTGCCCATCAAACGCAGCCACTGTGCCCATCAAATGCAGCCACTGTGCCCATCAAACGCAGCCACTGTGCACATCAAACGCAGCCACTGTACCCATCAAACGCAGCCACTGTGCCCATCAAATGCAGCCACTGTGCCCATCAAACGCAGCTACTGTGCCATATCAAATGCTGCCACTGTGCCCCATCAAATACAGCTACTGTGCCCATCTTATGCAGCCACTGTGCAGCATCAAATGCAGCCACTGTGCCCATCTTATGCAGCCACTGTGCCCCATCAAAAGCAGCCACTGTGCCCATCATATGCAGCCACTCTGCCCATCAAATGCAGCCTCACTGTGCCCCATCAAGTCCTACCACTGTGCCATATCAAATGTGTGCCATATCAAATGCTGCCAGTGTGCCCCCCCCCCCCCCGCCTGCTGCCTGTACTTACCCTGTCTCGGTGACGGTGGGATGCTATGCATGAATCTATCTATTGGTGCTAGAGGGGGTGGCAGGAGAGAGGGGGCGGCACCCGTGCGCCCTTATGGACGCGCCGCCACTGCCAGCGATAATGACAAATAATTAGGTTTTTACTAACGATTAAAGTGGTTGTAAACACAGTTAAACCACTTTTGCCTACAGGTAAGCCTATAATAAAGCTTACCTGTAGGTACCGTGAATATCTCCTAAACCTGCCCCGTTTAGGAGATATCCCCTGTATCAGCAATGTGCCGATGTCATCGCACATGTGCACTGAAGAAACGGCTCGCTCGTGGCGTTTCTTCAGCTGCTGTGCCGTTATGTCATCCTGGCTCTGGCCAATCACAGCGCCGGAGCCTGTGATACCCGGGAGACATGTCGCCGGCCACAGTGGTGTGCGGGGACCTTCGATCTAAGGTATTTCATAATGGGCTAGTATGCTATGCATTAGCTCCTTATGCCTTTGTCTTGCAGGTTTTTTTTTATTTTTGTTTGTTTGTTTTTGGTGGGTTTACAACCACTTTAAATGACAATATTAGGTGCTTATATGCCAATGTAAGGTTCTTTATATAATAGCAGGTTTGCTAGTTGGAATCAATTTGCAGAAAATGTTATTGGAACAAATTTTTGTTCTTCCATTCCTTTGGAGTGTCTTTTTGTGCAATGAGTAGAGGCACTTAGGGGCCCATTTTTAAAGAATTTGCATTAGCCATTTGTCCAATAAGCCTGCCTATACACTATATTGTCAAAAGTATTGGGACACCTGCCTTTACACGCACATGAACTTTAATGGCATCCCAGACTTGGTCCGTAGGGTTCAATATTGAGTTGGCCCACCCTTTGCCGCTATAACAGCTTCAACTCTTCTGGGAAGGCCATCCACAAGGTTTAGGAGTGTGTCTATGGGAATGTTTGACCATTCTTCCAGAAGCGCTCTAATTCATCCCAAAGGTGTTCTATTGGGTTAAAGCGGAGTTCCACACGTTTTTTAGTTTATTAAAAGTCAGCAACTACAAAAAGCATAGCTGCTGACTTTTAATAAACCGACAATTACCTGCCCCACGGTCCAGTGATGTGGCCGCCCGGAGGCTAGCTCCTATCCCCCGCCTCATCATGGTAACTGTGGGCACCCGGCCATGACAGCTTACGGCTTCACGGCCGGGCGTGCACTGCGCATGGGCGAGTCGCACTGTGCTCTCCTATTGGCCAGCCGATCTTCTGGGACCTGAGTTGTGTCCCAGAAGATTGCTGGCAGGGAGGGGCCGCCTAGGGCGAGAGGAGGAGTCGTCTAGGTGGCCGAAGATAGGAAGCAGGAAGTGGGACAGGAAGTCCCACCAAAAAAAAGGGTACACACCCCCCAAAAAAATAGACATGCCAAATGTGGCATGTCAGGGGGCCAGGAGTGCTTAAAGCGGAAGTTCCACTTTTGGGTGGAACTCCGCTTTAAGGTCAGGACTCATGTCATGTTGGAACAGGAAGGGGTCATCCCCAAACTGTTCCCACAAATTTGACCCTACATGCGCAGGGTCCAGGTACATCATTCTCACCTGCCTCCTGGGATTTTTATGTCAGTCATCCCAGGAGGCAGACCGCGGGACTGCTAGGTGTCTGCACATGTGCAAGGGGTGCAGTGCATGCGCAGACACAACGCGGGGCTCTGCCAGATCCCGTAGACCAGTGGTCTCCAAACTGCGGACCGAGAACTGGATGTGGCCCTTCGGTTGCTTTTATCTGGTCTTTGGGGCACTATTTCCCCAACTGAGTCCAATGATGGGGCACTATTTTACCAACTGAAACCAATGAAAGGTTTTTGAGACCCCTGCCGAAAACCTTGCAAAGATCCCTGCGGCGTGTGACGGAAATGAATTCAAGATGGTGGCGATGAAGAGGAGCAGTGTAGGGAGAACTTTCCCCACAAGCAAGACAAAGCCGGACTCCATTTTTTTTACTTTTATACAGGGACAGTTTTAAAATTTAAGTCTGTTATTTTTGATAGTACCGGCGGAGTTCCTCTTTAAAGAAAGCACTGAAGCCATTCAGCTGGAGCGTCCCTTTAATTTTACCTTGCGATGGCGGCGCCCCCCCCCCCCCCCCCCCCCCCGGCTCATCCAGCCATGGGGCGATGGTCACAATGTATTTCTTCTCCGGGCTGATCTTGTGTGGGTTGGCTGGGCTGATTGTCGCTGACTCGGATCTTTCCCATCTGTGTTGTAACTTCAGGATGATTAATTTCGGGAGGTGCGAGGTGGAGATAAGCGCCGAGCCCCGCGGTCAGCCTTGAGAAACTGGAATAAAAAAGTCAAAGAAGAGCCTTCCATGCCAAGGTCAGGAATTGGCTTAAATGGAGCATTAATAAAAAAAAAAAAAAAAAAAACAGGCAAGAGTGACCGCCAACAAATTTAACCGGATGTGTGCTGCCATTCTCCGACAATTGGCGACTTTATGGAGAGATTCCGCTTTCGCTGGGCGGTCATACGCAGCCCGACGAGGGTTGTAGAAGTAAAATAATGAGCCTAATGTTGCCCTATCATTGGGTACTGTATATATTGTTCATGCTTAGTAATGTTCAAATATAAAACTTCCAGGTATTTATTACATATTCAGTATTTTTTTTTATTATTATTATTATTATTATTTTGTATTTATTATTATTTTTATTACCAGGTATTTATTACATATTCAGCATTTTTTATTATTATTATTATTTTGTATTTATTATTATTTTTATTACCAGGTATTTATTACATATTCAGCATTTATTATTATTATTATTATTATTATTATTTTGTATTTATTATTATTTTTATTACCAGGTATTTATTACTTATCTATTAATATTGTTATTATTATTATTATTTATTTTTTATAATTATTAATTTATTACCAGGTGTTTGTTACTTATTAGGTATTTATTAACGCTTAGGCTTTGTTAAAACTTGCGGGGGTGTGGGGTTTTCAAAAATATGCAGTTAGGTCACGTTTTTGCCTGACAACCCCCCCTTCTCCCCTCCTTAAACTGCAATATGCAGAGGACAGGGGTGTTTACTTGCCATGGTCGCAATGCCCACAGCAAAGTTCACCCGACTTGTAGCGATCAGCGGGTGGCAAGTCAGTGATGTGTAATACATTAATGAATCAGAGTGTGAACAAGGAGGGTTCCATCACCTCCAGGTTATTTATTACTTATTAGGCATTTATTATTATTATTATTATTTGTATTATTATTTCATATGTATTATTATTTTTATTACCAGGTATTTATTACTTATTTATTAGTATTGTTAATAATATTATGTACATTTAATTATTATTTTTTTAATATTTTTATTATTATGTAGCAATCGGCAGGAGGCAAGTCAGTGACATGGAATATGTAGACCAAGTGAGAAAAAATATTGTTATTATTATTTTTATTTTTTAAATTATTATTATTACTTATTTTTTTTTATTTTATTTATTACCAGGTAATTGTCACCTATTAGGCGTTTATTATTACCACTTAGGCTTTCTTTAATCTTGCAGATGGGGCTGCAAAAATATGCGGTTAAGTCGCGTTTTTGGCACCTTTTTTTCGAATTTCCGATTTCTTCCGAGTTTCCGATTTTTTTTTCCAAATTTCTGAATTTCCGATTTTTTTAGAATTTCCGAATTTCAGTTATTTTTTTTTTTGAATTTGCGTTTTTTTTTTTTTTTTGAATTTCCTAATTGCGATCATAACAAATGACCCCGAAAAACCAAAAAAATAAAATAAACAAATGAAACGAAAACGGAAACTAACAAATTTTTACGGCAGTGCCCATGTGTATTATTTAGCCCTGTACTTACTATATTCGGGTCTGCCACGGATCTTTATCAGGGCGGTTTTCACATGTCCCCACATAGTACATTGGTGCCTATTTCCTTTTTGTTTTGTGCTGACGTTTGGTGGACACTATACTGTATATATATCACATGTGTCTCTTTTGCGATTTGTTGTTATCGCTTTAGGAGACGCATGGTGTTTTGGTGTCCTCCATACAAATATTTGTATTCACTTTTGTATATACTTTTTCTACGGTGTCAGTTTTTTAAGTGTGGTCACTTTGGTTTTGCACACATGTATTTGTATTGTCCTTCAGAATGTTTTTAGTTTGTTTGTTTGTTTGTTTGTTTGAAGATAAGGGCTGATCACACCACCCTACACCTGTGTGCGGTGTCAGCATTGCAATGCCTCATGGGACTTGTAGTTTCGCAACAGCTGGAGGGCCGCCAGTTTGAGACCCCCTGATTTAGAGCTTCGGTAGGTCAGTCTTCCTTTGGGTTTTGAAGAAGCACAATGTATGTGTAGTGGTACCCCCGTAGGGGCTGCTAAGTGGCGTGGCCCACCTGTCACCTTGCCTGGCCCGGCATTCACTTCCCAGACACTCCAAGACAATGAACAGTCCGTTGGCCTTGTTTTTTGTTTATTGAGGAAATTCAACTTGGATGGGGTATGGGAATTATGGGATGCCCAGTGAAATAATAGCAAAGTTGGTAGGGACAACTACTGTATGTACATTCTTCGTACACTTCTTCAGACTCCTCCAGCACAACTCTTCACTTCCTATCTAGTGGTTCACTCCATCCCTCCTGGAGGTCGCTTCCTATGTAGTGGTTCCAGGATCAGCTAGAACATGGTGGTTAGACCTGACACTGGCTCAGCCAGGCCTAAGCAACTTGGCCTTTGCAAGCAGGGACCGCGGGCCCCTATAGTGTAGCAGGAAATATGGAAAGTCTTATTAGTGCTAGCTGTCCTTCTGGTGGACTACTCCTCCTAGTCAGTCCTCTTCAGGCCCTGCCAGCCCTCCTGGCTGCAGCTGCCCCGACTTCACTGCCCATGACATTGCAAGCCTCACTACTGGCTCCACACCAAGCTCTGACTGTTTCCTCTCAGTCCTCTCTGGCATACCTCTCCAGTCCTCCTGACTGCACATGTCACTCACCAGCCCTCCTGGCTGCAACCGGTGGTTCCCTCCTGAAGGTTTATCCTGGCAGTATTAGCTGCTGCTGTCCTCTCTGATTCCTCCTGTGCCTCCTGTTCATCTCCTTCATGAGTTCTTCAAGGGCTCCTGTCAGGAACCATGAAATCAGTCCGAGACAGAAGTACAGTTAAGAGTAAAATATTACAGCGCACACATGCAAAAAAGACATTTACCTTCAGTATGGATAGTTTAAAACACCTAGACAATTTCAAAAAACATTATCGACAAAAATATGGGGATTTGGTCACACCATATTGCTATATGGTGCTAAGCCCACTTACTGCAACTAAGTACCCCATGATTAGTGGGTCCTACACTATGCATAGATTGGGAGATCCTGCTTCTCTGAACCATGAGAGCAATACACTCTTCTATATGGGAGAACTTTGAGGTCTCCACCCATGACACAAGTGGACACTAACGAGAGGTTCTTAATGAGGAAGTGGGGTGCTCCTCACCCAAAAGGATTTGGTCAGAATCCATACAATAGACAAACAAGATATTTGGGGGACACAGTTAAATCACACTTGTTTATTAAAAAAGTAAAAAGAACAAACGTAGTCAAAACATAGCCAGAGTTCAGTAACCGGAACAGATAGTCAGCCAAGCCAGAAGTCAGGGATCAATGTAGTGGAACAGCGAGCAGGATCTGGAGCCAGAAGGGATGTCAGCAAAGCAAGTCTTGAACAGGATCGCAGGAGATAGTTTCTGAGACGTGACCAGGGCGAAGGCAGAGCTCCTCTGGACTGGACGGCTTAAGAAGTCCCAGGCCCAAGGTCACCCCACCCCCCCAGACTGGGGAGCTTCCTCACAGGCCCCCGACAGCCTAGTACTCCATCGAAGTTCTTCCATCCGATAACTCCTCCCCAGCTGGGCTGACTCTGGGTATTTCAAGGAGGCCTGCCCCCTGCCAATCCTAGTTGGGGATTGGTCAGGGCTCCCTGAGACACCCCAGACAGCTCCACCTCCCTTCCCCCTCCTCTTATTCTAGAAGCCTCTAGAAGAAAGAGGGAGGTAACGGTGAGGAGATGCTGTCTGTGAGTCATAGCTGCTACTCTGAGCCACTCCCAGCCCACACAAACCAAAACAAACGGGCCTGGTTTCCAGGTAGGTCTGCCTAAATTTACCTACACTTACCAAAAAAGAAGCCTACTCTAGCACCTACCTAGGTAGAGGGTGCTACATGTGTGTGAAACGTCGTCACCCCTTGGTCCGTTGTTTTAGTCCTGGTGGCATGGCTAGGGTACCCCAGATGTATACCAAATACGTAATTACCTTAAACCTCCCAAACATATACTTCTGAACAAATAACGAATGATACCAATCTGGCGAAAATTTGGCCGGTTGGCCATTTATTAACAAATGAAACAATTAGCATTTCTTAAACAAAATCAATACATAATCCATTATCCGTAATATAAAAGGTTGCCGGTCTTGGGAGGCACCAAAGAACCAAATTCCAATTGTGTATCAGTGGATTTGCTGCAAGATCACTTTTATCGGCGGCGGGAGAGGAGCCCCCCCCCCTCTCCAACCGCGACGTCAAAACGTCACTTCCGCCGTTAGCTCTTAAAGAGACTTTTTTTTTTACTTTTTTTTTCAACATTTTTTTTTTATTGTATTTTAGTGTAAATATGAGATTTGATGTCTTTTTGACCCCCCAGATCTCATATTCAAGAGGACCTGTCATGCTTTTTTTCTATGTTTCTATGTTTACATTCCTTGTAATAGGAATAAAAGTGACACAATTGTGTTTTTTTTTAAAGAACAGTGTAAAAATAAAAAATAAAAGGTAAAATAAATAAGAAAGAAGAAATAAAAAAATTTAAAAGCGCCCCGTCCCGTCGAGCTCGCGCGCAGAAGCGAACGCATACGTGAGCAGCTCCCGCATATGAAAACGGTGGTCAAACCACACATGTGAGGTATCGCCGCGATCGGTAGAGCGAGAGCAATAATTCTAGCCCTAGACCTCCTCTGTAAGTCTAAACATGCAACCTGTAGAAATTTTTAAACATCGCCTATGGAGATTTTTAACGGTAAAAGTTTGTCGTCATTCCACAAGCGGCGCAATTTTGAAGCGTGACATGTTGGGTATCAATTTACTCGGCGTAACATCATCTTTCACAATATAAAAAAAAAATGGGCTAACTTTACTGTTGTCTTATTTTTTAATTAAAAAAAGTGGACATTTTATTCTCTAGGGTGTTAGAAAAAATGAAATATAATGTTTGGGGGTTCTAAGTCATTTTCTAGCAAAAAAAAAATGTTTTTCACAACAAATCTCAGAAAGAGGCTCGGTCCTTAAAGTGGAGTTTCGCCAAATTTTTTATTTTTTTTTACAGTCAGCAGCTACAAATACTGCAGCTGCTGACATTTAAATTATGGACACTCACCTGTCCAGGGCGCCTGCAATGTCCTCACCCGAAGCCGATGTGTCCCTCGGCTTCCGGGTGGAGACGCGGCCATCTTCGGTAAGGGAATCAGGAAGTGGAGCCTTGCGGCTTCACAGCCTGGTTCTCTACTGCGCATGCATGAGTCGCGCTGCGCGTTCTCACTGGTCCCTGCTGTCTTCTTGGACCTGTGTGTTCAGAAGACATCGGGGGGGGCGGACATGGCGTAGATTGCCGCGGAGCCTATGGGTATCTATGCCCGGAAGTGGGAGCAAAAACCTGGATTAGACAGGTATTTGCTCCCCCCTCCCCCCCTGAAAGGTGCCAAATGTGACACCGGAGGGGGGGAGGAATCCGAAAAGCGGAAGTTACATTTTTGGGTGGAACTTCGCTTTAAGTGGTTAATAATAAATAATAATAATAAAACGTTTTTTTTACTATTATTATTGTTATTTATTATTATTAATTTGTCCCATTCCATTTGTTTAGATGCGGCATTCGTTATTCCGGATAATTCGTGACTTTGGATAAATTTGTATTCGTTATGTTCACTAACAGCCAAATTTGAAAGGAAATTCCAATATCTATAATTTATTAGTTAGTAATAGTTATTATTAGCTAATTATTATTTCAGATTTTTGAATTTTTGGGTTTTCAGATTTCCGAATTTCAAATTTATGAATTTTCAAATTTTCGAATTTTCGAATTTGCGAATTTTCAAATGTAAGAATTTTCAAATTTTTGAAATTACGAATTTGCGAATTTTCGAATTTCCGAATTCCTGAATTTCCGAATTTTTGAATTCTTGAATTTATGAATTTTTGAATTTAAAAATTTACAAATTTTCGAATTTTCGAATTTCTGAATTTCTGAATTTCTGAATTTTCGATTTTCCGAATTTTTTAATTTTTTAATTTTTGAATTTGTGAATTTATGAATTTTCGAATTTACGAATTTTCGAATTTTTGAATTTACCAATTTTCAAATTTAAGAATTTTCACATTTACAAATTTTCGACTTTTCGAATTTTCGAATTTCTGAATTTCTGAATTTCTGAATTTTCGAATTTCCGAATTTTTGAATTTTTGAATTTTTGAATTTTTGAATTTTTTAATTTGTGAATTTTCGAATTTCCGAATTTTCGAATTTCCGAATTTTCGAATTTTCGAATTTACGAATTTTCGAATTTTTGAATTTTTTAATTTTTGAATTTACGAATTTACGAATTTTCGAATATTTGAAAAAATTAGTTAAACGAGTTTTCGTTAATTCGGATATTTCCGAATTAACGAATTTGTCGAAATTCGTTAAAAAACTAATTCGGAATGAAACTAATTGCACATGTCTAGCGCACAGTGCATTTCCGAATTTCTGAATTTTCGAATTTCTGAATTTTTGAATTTTTGAATTTTTGAATTTACGAATTTACGAATTTTCCAATATTTGAAAAAATTAGTTAAACGAGTTTTCGTTAATTCGGATATTTCCGAATTAACGAATTTGTCGAAATTCGTTAAAAAACTAATTCGGAATGAAACTAATTGCACATGTCTAGCGCACAGTGCATTTTTTTTTTTTGTTTTAGCAAATACTATAGGATTGTAACAGACCTGGGACACCTTTTGGGCACTCCAAAGAGAATAGTAATGCGATGCATATAGTGCTCCCTCACCATCCTGTCAAGTCCTGTCCTGAGCTACATTCCTGTCTGAATAATGTGTCCGGGTTTCAGGTGGACTAAGACCCGGACACATGATTCGAAAGCTGGACTGTCCAGGTGAATCCAGGACAGGTGGCAACCCTAGTTGATGGTTGTGAGCCGGAGCTAGCACCCAGCCCTTCCTTTTTGGTTGATTATTATACTCCTCTGGAGCAGCGATCGGTCCCATTTCTCCAGTGGCATGGAATACATTGACTTTTTTAAGGATAACAAGGAGGGTTCCATCAATACAGAGAGCTGTGGGCGGGGTCAGGAATATCGCAGAACACTCAATCGTGTTCCCAGAGCCCAAAACTGGTGGCCACAAAGAGATTTTTTTTCGGTTCTGAGTGACCAGAGGAGCTAACATTTAACTTTACCAGGTCAGTTCTGGTTCCGAGTGACCCGAGGAGCTAACAATTAACTTTACCAGGTCAGTTCTGGTTCTGAGTGACCCGAGGAGCTAACAATTAACTTTACCAGGTCAGTTCTGGTTCTGAGTGACCCGAGGAGCTAACAATTAACTTTACCAGGTCAGTTCTGGTTCTGAGTGACCCGAGGAGCTAACTATTAACTTTACCAGGTCAGTTCTGGTTCTGAGTGACCTGAGGAGCTAACAATTAACTTTACCAGGTCAGTTCTGGTTCTGAGTGACCCGATTAGCTAACATTTAACTTTACCAGGTCAGTTCTGGTTCCGAGTGACCCGAGGAGCTAACAATTAACTTTACCAGGTCAGTTCTGGTTCTGAGTGACCCGAGGAGCTAACAATTAACTTTACCAGGTCAGTTCTGGTTCTGAGTGACCCGAGGAGCTAACTATTAACTTTACCAGGTCAGTTCTGGTTCTGAGTGACCTGAGGAGCTAACAATTAACTTTACCAGGTCAGTTCTGGTTCTGAGTGACCCGATTAGCTAACAATTAACTTTACCAGGTCAGTTCTGGTTCTGAGTGACCCGATTAGCTAACAATTAACTTTACCAGGTCAGTTCTGGTTCTGAGTGACCCGATTAGCTAACAATTAACTTTACCAGGTCAGTTCTGGTTCTGAGTGACCCGAGGAGCTAACAATTAACTTTACCAGGTCAGTTCTGGTTCTGAGTGACCCGAGAAGCTAACAATTAACTTTACCAGGTCAGTTCTGGTCCCGAGTGACCCGAGGAGCTAACAATTAACTTTACCAGGTCAGTTCTGGTTCTGAGTGACTCGAGGAGCTAATAATTACCTTTACCAGGTCAGTTCTGGTTCTGAGTGACCCGAGGAGCTAACAATTAACTTTACCAGGTCAGTTCTGGTTCTGAGTGACCCGAGGAGCTAACAATTAACTTTACCAGGTCAGTTCTGGTTCTGAGTGACCCGATTAGCTAACAATTAACTTTACCAGGTCAGTTCTGGTTCTGAGTGACCCGAGGAGCTAACAATTAACTTTACCAGGTCAGTTCTGGTTCTGAGTGACCCGAGGAGCTAACAATTACCTTTACCAGGTCAGTTCTGGTTCTGAGTGACCCGAGGAGCTAACTATTACGTTTACCAGGTCAGTTCTGGTTCTGAGTGACCCGAGAAGCTAACAATTAACTTTACCAGTTCAGTTCTGGTTCTGAGTGACCCGATTAGCTAACAATTAACTTTACCAGGTCAGTTCTGGTTCTGAGTGACCCGAGGAGCTAACAATTAACTTTACCAGGTCAGTTCTGGTTCTGAGTGACCCGAGGAGCTAACTATTAACTTTACCAGGTCAGTTCTGGTTCTGAGTGACCCGAGGAGCTAACAATTAACTTTACCAGGTCAGTTCTGGTTCTGAGTGACCCGAGGAGCTAACAATTAACTTTACTAGGTCAGTTCTGCTCCCTGTAACTTATCTTTGTTTGTTATTCTGGCTGGAGCGTACCTTTTTAAAAAAAAAAAAACATAAAGGATTCCTGAAAACAATCAAAGTAATAAAGTAATTATTTACGAAAATCGCACGGTCTCCGGGGGGTCGCTGGGCCCAGCCCCCCTGTTTATGTCCCCCTCCCCCCCCCCAAATGACAGTAAAGAGATATAAATAAAATAAAGACCCCCGTAAAAGTTGTCAGACTTCAGCCTCTGGATTAACGAGGGCTTTTAATTCGCCCGTCTGGTCCCCGCCGGAGAGGTCCGCCGATCAATCGAGGCGCGGTCTCACAAAGCAATCCGGTTGGCCCCCCGGGGATGAGAGCCGAGGGGTGACGACCTATCCGCGGCACTGCGGCTGGCGGCTTCCAGTGTAATCAAAATCAATTATCTAATTAATTTCCAAATGTGGATGGAATCCCTGGAGCCCCGCGTACACGGCGCTCGGGTCAGGATCAATACCGTTTTGCGCGCGAGCAGTTTTTTTTTTTTTTGCCGGATTCATAGAGTTTATGATGAAATTCCCGCTGGGCCCAGGAGCTCCTTAACCCCTTCTGTCCTGGGTGTGAGCACCGGAGACATGGCACAGTGGGGGGGGAGGGGCTCATGGTACTCGTCCTGTAGGGTCCTGTGCTTTTCCGGGTGGGCGCTCACCTTTCTGAACAAAGTCAGATTATCTAAGAGGAACCATTATGGAAAAAAGACTCCATTTGTTGTTGCCACCGTCCCAGGTATAGTATATGTAGAAAAGTAAGTACCCCCCCCCGGTACAAAAGGGACTTTAAGGGTGAACTTTTCAAAGGACAATATTTTCCAGAAAATAGATAACTTTATTTCATAAAAACAATGTAGTGGTCAAAGATAACAACCATGCACAAAGTGATACATAATATCCATATATAGTTAATAAGCAGAAAGCACTTCTCCTATAGGCCCGACGCGTTTCGGGAGATTCAAGATAAATCCCTTCTTCAGGGTCATGAAGGAGACAATAATTGGAGATTCTCAATACTGCATTCAAGGAATAAAGTATTAAAAAATATATTTATAAGGATGGTGCTGAACGGAAACACATATCCAGTTTGAGAAGGAGGTCACCCAAGAAGGAAGAGTAGATCCTCAAGGCTTGGAGAGATCCCTCACAAGGGTCCCCAGAAAAAGAGTAAAATTACAGCAGCAAATGCGTGCAAAACCGTGTGTATGGCTGAAATTATGGGAAGATCGATCCTTGGTGGAGAAGTGTCGGCGTTTGTCTCACCCAGAATCCCAAAACAGCAGCGTCCGCCCAAAAGGCCAACGTCCTGAAGAAAGTCAGGTGCCCGCAAGTTTGATGACATCATCGAACGCGATGCGATGACCACATAGTGGGTGCCACGCGGCTCAGCAATGTGGCGATGGGGCTGCAACTGGACGTACTTCAAATTGATTAACAGAAATTGATAAGCGGTCCTATAGGGAAAAAGATCAATAAGTAAGCAGCCAAAGCTACACGAGAAACATCCCGACTGCGCCAAAGGCAAGAAAGTCTACTGAGGTCCACCATACAGGTGAGACAAAGCAGTTAGGTGCGCGTAAAAATGAGTGCCTTAGTAGATGTGTGTGGGGGGGGGGAGGGGGGCGCCATTAACAACGAATGGCACTGCCATGCTTCCGCTAAAGGGCAGCGCATTTCTGTGCGTATCGGGAAAGCACGCAATTTGTATGCATGTTCCCAAGGCTTGAGAATAGTCCCTAGACTCGGTTCACATCTATGTGTGTGCGGTTGATGCTTTTTTTTTTTTTTTTTAATGCATTTTTATGGCATGTTTTTCATGTTTTCATACTTTTTGTTTTTTTCGCAGCAGGAGGAGGACATTGGCTGTTAAGCATAAAATCCCAACTGAAAACGCACCAAAAATGCAAATGTTTTTTTTATGTGGCTCCTTTGAAGTCTATAGAGCCGAAAAGGTGCCGTACCGCTTGTGAAAAAAAAAAAAAGGACCTGCACCCGTTCCTAAAAATGCACAGCAGGAAACTGCATACAGTAGATGTGAACGGGGAATTCAAAAATACAGAAATACCTTGGATTACGAGCATAATTCATTCCAGAAGAATGCCTGTAATCCAAAGCACTCCTATATCAAAGCGAGTTTCCCCATAGGAAATAATGGAAACTCAGATAATCCGTTCCACAGCCACTGCTTGTCTATGCAGTACCGCATGTGGCCAGAGGTGCGGGGGGGCGCCGGAGACACTCGGTAACACTCTGAGACGCCCGAAGACCACTCAGAGACGCTCGGAGACACTCGGTAACACTCGGAAACGCCCGGAGACCACTCAGAGACGCTCGGAGACACTCGGTAACACTCGGAAACGCCCGGAGACCACTCAGAGACGCTCGGAGACACTCGGTAACACTCGGAAACGCCCGGAGACCACTCAGAGACGCTCAGAGACACTCGGTAATACTCGGAAACGCCCGGAGACCACTCAGAGACGCTCAGGGACACTCGGTAACACTCGGAAACGCCCGGAGACCACTCAGAGACGCTCAGGGACACTCGGTAACACTCGGAAACGCCCGGAGACCACTCAGAGACGCTCAGGGACACTCGGTAACACTCGGAAACGCCCGGAGACCACTCAGAGACGCTCGGAGACACTCAGTAACACTCGGAAACGCCTGGAGACCACTCAGAGACACTCGGAGACACTCGGGAACACTCGGAGACGCCCGGAGACCACTCAGAGACACTCGGAGACACTCGGTAACACTCGGAAACGCCCGGAGACCACTCAGAGACGCTCGGAGACACTCGGTAACACTCGGAAACGCCCGGAGACCACTCAGAGACGCTCGGAGACACTCGGTAACACTCGGAAACGCCCGGAGACCACTCAGAGACGCTCGGAGACACTCGGTAACACTCGGAAACGCCCGGAGACCACTCAGAGACGCTCGGAGACACTCGGTAACACTCGGAAACGCCCGGAGACCACTCAGAGACGCTCGGAGACACTCAGTAACACTCGGAAACGCCTGGAGACCACTCAGAGACACTCGGAGACACTCGGGAACACTTGGAGACGCCCGGAGACCACTCAGAGACGCTCGGAGACACTCGGGAACACTCGGAGACGCCCGGAGACCACTCAGAGACGCTCGGAGACACTCTGGAACACTGGGAGACGCCCGGAGACCACTCAGACGCTCGGAGACACTCGGGAACACTCGGAGACGCCCGGAGACCACTTAGGGACGCTCGGAGACACTCGGGAACACTCGGAGACGCCCGGAGACCACTCAGAGACGCTCGGAGACACTCGGTAACACTGGGAGAAGCCCGGGGACCACTCAGAGACGCTCGGAGACACTCTGGAACACTCGGAGATGCCCGGAGACCACTCAGAGACGCTCAGAGACACTCGGTAATACTCGGAAACGCCCCGAGACCACTCAGAGACGCTCAGGGACACTCGGTAACACTCGGAAACGCCCGGAGACCACTCAGAGACGCTCAGGGACACTCGGTAACACTCGGAAACGCCCGGAGACCACTCAGAGACGCTCGGAGACACTCAGTAACACTCGGAAACGCCTGGAGACCACTCAGAGACACTCGGAGACACTCGGGAACACTCGGAGACGCCCGGAGACCACTCAGAGACACTCGGAGACACTCGGTAACACTCGGAAACGCCCGGAGACCACTCAGAGACGCTCGGAGACACTCGGTAACACTCGGAAACGCCCGGAGACCACTCAGAGACGCTCGGAGACACTCGGTAACACTCGGAAACGCCCGGAGACCACTCAGAGACGCTCGGAGACACTCGGTAACACTCGGAAACGCCCGGAGACCACTCAGAGACGCTCGGAGACACTCGGTAACACTCGGAAACGCCCGGAGACCACTCAGAGACGCTCGGAGACACTCAGTAACACTCGGAAACGCCTGGAGACCACTCAGAGACACTCGGAGACACTCGGGAACACTTGGAGACGCCCGGAGACCACTCAGAGACGCTCGGAGACACTCGGGAACACTCGGAGACGCCCGGAGACCACTCAGAGACGCTCGGAGACATTCTGGAACACTGGGAGACGCCCGGAGACCACTCAGACGCTCGGAGACACTCGGGAACACTCGGAGACGCCCGGAGACCACTTAGGGACGCTCGGAGACACTCGGGAACACTCGGAGACGCCCGGAGACCACTCAGAGACGCTCGGAGACACTCGGTAACACTGGGAGAAGCCCGGGGACCACTCAGAGACGCTCGGAGACACTCTGGAACACTCGGAGATGCCCGGAGACCACTCAGAGACGCTCAGAGACACTCAGGAACACTCGGAGACGCCCGGAGACCACTCAGAGACGCTCGGAGACACTCAGGAGCACTCGGATACACCAGGAGACCACTCAGAGATGCTCGGAGACACTCAGGAACACTCAGAGAGGCCCGGAGACCACTCAGAGATGCTCGGAGACACTCAGGAATACTTGGAGATGCCCGGAGACCACTCAGAGACACTTGGGAACACTCGGAGACGCCCGGAGACTACTCAGAGATGCTCAGAGACACTCAGGAACACTCAAAGATGCCCGGAGACCACTCAGAGACGCTCAGAGACACTCGGAGATGGTCGGAGGCACTCGGGAACACTCAAAGACGCTTGGAGACACTCTGGAACACTCGGAGACGCTCAGAGACCACTCAGAGACGCTTGGAGACACCGGCGCCCCCACACCTCTGGCCAAATGCGTTACTGCACACCCCAGCGGCTTGAATCCTGCTCGTCTTGCCAAACAACACTCACAAAATGAGTCAGGATTAAAAAATAAATAAATAAAAAATAGCACGTATTGCAAAACACTCGTAAACCGCGTTACTCGCAATCCGAGGTTCCACTGTAATTGTTAAGTGGATTGTGGTGTGTTTCTGCAGATCTACAAATGCACTAAAGTACACACAGAAGTTAACCCAGCTATAGGTTACTTTTAATCTGAGCGTTGTTTTTATTTTTTCTTTAACTTTTTAAAACTTTATGGGAATCTTTAGCGGGAGGCTTTTCCTAATGCTTCTGGGTGGACTGCCACCTGTTTTTTGCTATGTAACTCCCTTGGCCATGCTCCAAACTACAGTGAGTATAGAAAAGAGTCACCCCCTTTAAAACAGGGTGGATAAAAATCAATGATTATTATTTTTATTTTTTTTATTCGATTTTTTTTTTTTTTTAATTTAAATTGGATTTTTTTTTTTTTTATCAAATTTATTGTAATAAAATGCTTTTGAAGTAAAAATATATCTAAAGAAAGTTTTCTATTTAAGGTTCATCAATAATTTTGTTTATTGAGCATGAAATGGAGCTTAGTTGTGTACCATGAGGCTGTATATTCTCCAATATTTACATTTTTGGTAAACTCATCCAATGAATCCAAGCTCTGCAAGCTGAGATAACATGCACTGCATTGATGCATTCACACAATTTCACAGGAACCATGAGATAAAACAAAGTTCAGGAATATTCCTTTATCCCAATGTTTTGCAAATATATGTACACTACAAACTGTATGATTGAATCGGTTCTGATATCGCTGTTTTACTAACCTGACAGCTTATTATTCTAAATGGAAACCTTTTATTTTACTTGCAAATAAGGATTCTAACTACCAGCAAGAATGAGTCCTTACACTTAAAGAGCACCTGTCATTTCAGATCCATCACGGTAGCGCCTGTTAGCGGGCGTCCAATCACCTGCTGCCGCCACGTCCCTCACCTTGTTGTGTCACTGCTGCATCACCAGCCGTCCCATTAAAGTGAATGGGACTGTCGGTGAGCCAAAAGTGGGTCAGAGGATTTGCCGACAGCGGGTCACAGGAGGAGCTAACAGCGGGTCAAAAGGGGAGCCGCTGCAGGACAAAGGAGGAGCCAACAGTGGGTCAGGGGAGGAGCCAACAGCGGTTCAGAGGAGGAGCCACTGCGGGACAGAGATAACAGTTTCTCTTTAAAAATTATGATTTAAATCAAATCCACCCTGCTTTAAAATAATCACATTTAGTTGCTTTGCAGCCTGAAATGAAGACAGACACAGTTTTTGTTTTATCCAGATGCATCGCTCCCAACTGTCCCTGATTTCGAGGGACTGTCCCTGATTTGGAGCAATGTCCCTCTGTCCCTCTTTCCCCCTCATTTGTCCCTCATTTTGGTCTGATCTATATAATTGTATATAAAATGCACTTTTTATCTTTCAAAAAGTGTTCCCCAGCGCTAAACCTTTCATCCAAATTCTGAATTGCTGCATTTGTACATTTTAAAAGCCAATATAAAGGAACAGTAGTGGTAAAAAAAAAGCCCTTGTGGATTTAATTAAGGTTTTTTTTTTTTTGTGGTTATTTCACCTTTAAGGTAAATTAGCGCTGTACCCCTGGGACAGGACGTGTGTTAGTGGCAGGATCACCGGGTGAAAATAAAAGAAAAAAACCCAGAAAAATTCAGCCGCCACGTTTAAGGACTGACATGTTTGTTCTCTAGTTTAGAGAGACGATGTACGGCAGGGCGGTATGGTTCTTACAGAAGAGCCAGAATGAAATAGAAGATCCCTGAAGAGATACAATTCATCTCCTTTATGCACCTTACAGATTTATTTTTTTTAATTCATGCGGAGTGCTCCTTTAAGGTGGCTGCAGTTTTCTTTTTTAAATGTGGAGTCTGACATCTGAACATTGCTGAGCAGAATTATTTCTTTTCATTCTCCTGAAATAATGACAATGACTCTCCTGCACTAAGTCACCGTCTTCCGCTACTTTGTATCATATAAAGAGGAAGGCAAAGTTGGGGTTTTTGTTTCTTGAAAGGTGGCGGAGCGCATATTGTGGACAGGTGGTGCGTCCTTGCAGTGAGCACAGGCTGGTGCCGGCATCTGGAGTCAGCACTCTACCTGGGACAATCAGCAAACCGCAAGGTGAACGCAAGGACAGGTGACCGGGGGAAATATACAGCGAATGGTCAGGACGGCACGCTCTGCTCCATGTTCAGAAACTGGAATGGCGGAAACTGCAGAACCACTTTCTTTATAGATCCAGATTTCCCTATCCTGAGCTTGTCATACGGACATGACACTGAGTGACAAATTAGGACAGCTTAACCCAAGAAGGGGCCACATTAATAGAGTAAAATCCTTTTACAGAGCTTGGATAGGGAGCAGCTCATACCACCCACCGTCATACCTTCCCCACTCCTCTCCTGTACATACTGCCCACTGTCATACCATCTCCACTCCTCTCCTGTACATACTGCCCACTGTCATACCATCTCCACTCCTCTCCTGTACATACTGCCCACTGTCATACCCTCCACACTCCTCTCCTGTATATACTGCCCACTGTCATACCCTCCACACTCCTCTTCTGTACATACTGCCCACTGTCATACCCTCCACACTCCACTCCTATACATACTGCCCACTGTCATACCCTCCACACTCCTCCCCTATACATACTGCCCACTGTCATACCTTCCACACTCCTCTCCTGTACATACTGCCCACTGTCATACCCTCCACAGTCCTCTTCTGTACATACTGCCCCAAGTCATACCCTCCACACTCCCCCCCTATACATACTGCCCACTGTCATACCCTCCACACTCCTCCCCCATGCATACTGCCCACTGTCATACCTTCCACACTCCTCTCCTGCACACACTGCCCACTGTCATACCCTCCACACTCCTCTTCTGTACATACTGCCTACTGTCATACCCTCCACACTCCCCTCCTGTACATACTGCCCACTGTCATACCCTCCACACTCCTCCCCTATACATACTGCCCACTGTCATACCCTCCACACTCCTCTCCTGCACATACTGCCCACTGTCATACCCTCCACACTCCTCTCCTGCACATACTGCCTACTGTCATACCCTCCACACTCCCCTCCTGTACATACTGCCCACTGTCATATCCTCCACACTCCTCTCCTGTACATACTGCCCACTGTCATACCCTCCACACTCCTCTTCTGTACATACTGCCCACTGTCATACCCTCCACACTCCTCCCCTATACATACTGCCCACTGTCATACCCTCCACACTCCTCTCCTGTACATACTGCCCACTGTCATACCCTCCACACTCCTCTTCTGTACATACTGCCTACTGTCATACCCTCCACACTCCCCTCCTGTACATACTGCCCACTGTCATATCCTCCACACTCCTCTCCTGTACATACTGCCCACTGTCATACCCTCCACACTCCTCTTCTGTACATACTGCCCACTGTCATACCCTCCACACTCCTCTTCTGTACATACTGCCCACTGTCATTCCCTCCATACTCCTCTTCTGTACATACTGCCCACTGTCATTCCCTCCACACTCCTCTTCTGTACATACTGCCCACTGTCATACCCTCCACACTCCGCCCCTATACATACTGCCCACTGTCATACCCTCCACACTCCTCCCCTATACATACTGCCCACTGTCATACCCTCCACACTCCTCCCCCATACATACTGCTCACTGTCATACCCCCTACAATCCTCTCCTGTACATACTGCCCACTGTCATACCCTCCACACTCCTCCCCCATACATACTGCCCACTGTCATACCCTCTACACTCCTCTCCTTTACATACTGCCCACTGTCAAACCCTCTACACTCCTCTCCTGTACATACCGACCACTGTCATACCCTCCACACTCCTCTCCTGTACATACTGACCACTGTCATACCCTCTACACTCCTCTCCTGTACATACTGCTCACTGTCATACCCTCCACACTCCTCCCCCATACATACTGCTCACTGTCATATCCCGTACAATCCTCTCCTGTACATACTGCCCACTGTCAAACCCTCCACACTCCTCTCCTGTACATACTGACCACTGTCATACCCTCCACACTCCTCTCCTGTACATACTGACCACTGTCATACCCTCTACACTCCCCTCCTGTACATAGTGACCACTGTCATACCCTCCACACTCCTCTCCTGTACATACTGACCACTGTCATACCCTCTGCACTCCTCACCTATACATAGTGACCACTTTCATATCCTCTACATTTATCACCTGTACATAGTGACCACTGACAGTTCTTGCTTTTTTGATTTTTGTACATTATATGACCAAAAGTATGTGAACACCTGACCATCACACCTACCTATATGGTCAAAAGTGTGTGCCAGCTCCATAAAGACATGTTTTGACCAGTTTGGTGTGGGGGAACCTGACTAGTCTACACAGAGCTCTGACCTCAACCCTAAGCAAGATCTTTGGAATGAACTGGAACACTGATTATGAGCCAGGTCTTCTCATCCAACATCAGTACCTGACCTCACAAATGGGGACAACTTCCCACAGACACCCTCCAAACTCTTGTTGGAAGCCTTCTCAAAAGATTTGACCGGTTTGGTGTGGAGGACCTCAGGTGTCCTGCACAAAGCATTAACGTCAGTCACAATGAACATGTTTAGGAAGAATTAAACCCCATGAACCAAGTCTTTCCATCCAACATCAGTGCCTGACCCTAAAACACCATGCTCCAATCCTCAATTTGGAATGATAAAATCCTTTTACTAGCTCAACATGTAGCAGCAAATCTTCCATGTCCCCGTTAAATTACTGATTACCCAGGACCACTCTAATCCCTCAATGTATTTAGAGTAGCTCTACCTGACTCATATATTTTGAGTTACTTATCTTTACAGGGTCTAAATCTATTCCACAATCAACTAAGTATACACTATTTCTTGGATCCTCCAAATCTCCCTGTCATTATTCCTGTCTCTGCTTCACCTGGAAGTTTTGGGTGTCTCCTCCCACCTTGGTGTGTTCCAACTTTCCTTGTTAAATTCTTTATAATATGATGTAAAAAACAGGGATGGTGGGAACCCCTCATAATGGGCACAGCAGGTGTACAGACCCAGGAACTCAGCACAGGGATGGTGGGAACCCCTCATAATGGGCACAGCAGGTGTACAGACCCGGGAACTCAGCACAAGGATGGTGGGAACCCCTCATAATGGGCACAGCAGGTGTACAGACCTGGGAACTCAGCACAGGGATGGTGGGAACCCCTCATAATGGGCACAGCGGGTGTACAGACCCGGGAACTCAGCACAGGGATGGTGGGAACCCCTCATAATGGGCACAGCGGGTGTACAGACCCGGGAACTCAGCACAGGGATGGTGGGAACCCCTCATATTGGGCACAGGAGGTGTACAGACCTGGGAACTCAGCACAGGGATGGTGGGAACCCCTCATAATGGGCACAGCAGGTGTACAGACCCGGGAACTCAACACAGGGGTGGTGGGAACCCCTCATAATGGGCACAGCGGGTGTACAGACCCGGGAACTCAGCACAGGGATGGTGGGAACCCCTCATAATGGACACAGCATATGTACAGACCCGGGAACTCAGCACAGGGATGGTGGGAACCCCTCATAATGGGCACAGCCGGTGTGCTGAGCTGGGGACCCAGTGCAGGGATAGTGGAAACCCCTCATAATGGGCACAGCAGGTATGTAGAGATGGGAACTCAGTGCATGGATGGTGGGAGCCTTTCATAATGGGCACATCAAGTGGGCACAACCTGGAAACAGTGCAGGAATGGTGGGAGTCCCTCATATTGGACAAGGTAGGTGTACAGACCTGAGATCTAAGTACAGAGATGAGTCCCCAGAGACTGTCAAGCGGTTTAACTATCAATCATCTCTCAAGCACAGAAGTTTCAGTTCAGGGTGGAGTGACCCTTAAATATAACTATTTCCTTTATATATATATATATAAGTTGATTTGATGCATTGTGTGCATTTCCTCAGAATGGATACATACAGGACCCGGGAATGACCCTTGAGGAGGAAGAGTGCAGAATTACTGAAGCTACTTAAATGTGTATTTTATGTCTTTCTTGCCCTGTTTCCCCTTCTTTATAATTACCAGACCAGACTACTCCCGCCAGCCTGTTCCTGACCTCTCCTGGGTGCTTGATCAATAGGAAGAGCTTCATCCTCCCTCACACCGGGCTCTGCTTCCTCTACCATCACCTCATCCTGGATTTAATATACTATAAACTATTTTCTGCACCCAGAATGGAACTCTCTATATTTTAACACAAGGTCCTTTTTGCTGTTCTATTGTGATTTACAAATTAATCGGCAAGTTCCTGAGAAAAGCTTTAATTAGCGGCGTAGGTTACTGGAAAGCAGATGATGTCAGAAGAACGATAATTTCTTAGAAAAGGAGCTTTATGGGATGAAATGTGTGTCTATAGCAAGTTTCATGTTAGTAAGTTTAGGAATGATTGGCCACTTACACTTGGTTTGGACAGTTGGTTGGGGCTGATCTGGATAAAAAGCTGTCAATTGAGACGTGGGTTGGTCAGCTCTCCATGGGTCGCATATGGCGCATTGAATGGTGGGATGTCTAAGTTCAGGTTTGGGATTTCCATACATAGTTACATAGTAGGTGAGGTTGAAAAAAGACACAAGTCCATCAAGTCCAACCTATGTGTGTGATTATATGTCAGTATTACATTACATATCCCTGTATGTTGTGGTCGTTCAGGTGCTTATCTAAGGCCTCATGCACACGAGACGCTGTTAAACGCGCGTTCAGAGGCAGTTGGACACTTTTTTCAACTGCCCCCGAACCCATTCAATGTTATCCTATGTGTCCATGTACGCAGTCTCGTTTTTTGGCGTTTTTAGGCAGTTGCGTTTAACCTCGTTTTTCCAGAAGCAAAAAAATGGGTTCAGACGCAAAAGTTTTCCACGTTTCAGACGCCAAACGCGGCTAAATGCGGCTAAACGCTGGTAACGCGTTTAGCCGCGTTTGCGTTTATAAGTGTTTTTAAAGGAACATTTTACGACCTGACTTTGGGGCCCCATATCTCGGGGCCACTTGGTGCTAGGAACCCCAAATTGGTGTGCAAACGCAGTGGAACTAGCACTACAACATATCCAAATTTGGGGTTCCTGGCACCAAGTGGCCTTGAGATATGGGGCCCCAAAATGTCATTCTCTTCTGCAGAAAAGTGTTTGACATTTTGCAACCCGAATTTGGGGCCCCATATCTCAGGGCCACTTGGTGCTAGGAACCCCAAACTTGGTGTGCTAACACAGTTGAACTAACACTATAACACACCTAAATGTGGGGTTCCTAGCACCAAGTGACCGCGAGATATGGGGCCCCAAAGTCAGGTCGGACAATGTCATTCTCTGCTGCCGAAGTGCTTGACATTTTGCGACCCGACTTTGGGGCCCCATATCTCGGGGCCACTTGGTGCTAGGAACCCCAAATTTGGATATGTTGTAGTTCTGCTGTGTTAGCACACCAAATTTGGGGTTCCTAGCTCCAAGTGGCCCCGAGATACGGGGCCCCAAATTTGGGTCGCAAAATGTCATTCTCTGCTCTGCAGACGCTTCTAGACGCAAACGCGGTAAAACGCTGCTAAACGCGGCATGCAAACGCGGCAAAACGGGCCTTTCTAAACGCCGGTTTTAAGCTTTTAAAAACACGTGTTCAGTAGAGTTTGCACCGGCGTCTCGTGTGCATGAAGCCTAATAGTGTTTTGAAATTATCAATGCTCCCCGCTGAAACCACTGCTTGTGGAAGGGAATTCCACATCCTTGCCACTCTTACAGTAAAGAAGCCTCTACGCAGTTTAGAGTTAAACCACCTTTCTTCCAATTCTAGTGAATGGCCGCGTGTCTTATTACCCCTTTCGCAAAAAAGTTTTATCCCTATTGTGGGGTCATCAGTACGGTATTTGTACATTAAAATCATATCCCATCTCAAGCGTCTCTTCTCCAGAGAGAATAAGTTCAGAGCTCACAACCTTTCCTCATAACTAATATCCTCCAGCCCCCTTATTCATTTTGTGCATGGCTGTAAAAGAGTGACAGGTCCTCTTTACAGGTTTAAGTGACTGGTGAGAGTTGAGGCAGGATGCAGAGTAATCCATCCAGATTGGGGATATCATGGAGTAAAACCTGGTCATCCATTCACTCTGTATCAATGAAGGACAAACAAGGTCAGTTGTCCCTGTAAAGTTTTAGCATTGGACATGCAGTGAGTTGACAAGACCCTACAAGTATCCAATGAGGAATAGCAGAGGTCTCCAAACTGTGTCCCTTTGCTTTCTTTTGGGGCACTGTTCCATCCATTGATGTCAACAATGGGGCATAATTACTCCCACGGACTCCAACAAAGGGCATAATTCTTCCCAATGACGCCAACGATGGGGCACAATTTCTCCCACCGGCACCAATGATGTGGCACCATTCCATCCACTGACACCAACAATGGAGCACTATTCCTCCCACTGACATCAATGATGTGATACTATTCCATCCACTGACACCAACAATGGGGCACTGTTCCATTCACTGACATCAACAATGGGGCACTGTTCCATTCACTGACACCAACAATGGGGCACTGTTCCATTCACTGACACCAACAATGGGGCACTATTTCTCCCACTGACACCAAAGATGGGGCATTGTTTGCACTCACTTATGTTGGTACATTTTCCACCCCCACTGACCACAGTCTGGCCCCCCTATAGTCTAAAGGACAGTAAAACTGGCCCTTTGTTTAGAAAGTTTTGAGACCCCCGGATGTATAGTTTAGCTAAAGGTATGACATGCAATAGAGAAGATAAGGAAGCCCAAAAAAGTAGTTATAGTTACAAATTTAAAAAAAGAGCACCCTACAAAGAAATCAGTTAATCCTTACCTGTGCCACAGCCCATGAGGCTGACCTACACCCTCTTTTTTCAGGAATTTTCAGTACCTTTCCAGGCTCATTAGATGCTTAGTACCTCCTCTGCTCTTTGTGGTTATGCTAAGTCCCATGTCACTACAGAACCCAATTTATAATCTAAGGGCTGTGTGATGAAGACTAGTCTTAGTTGACTGGCCCGGTGGGAGGTGGAGCTGCAAGGGCAGTGCCAACAGGTAGAGATGGTTACTTTAAGACTTGCAGCTTCAGTAGGAGTTGTCCCACTGCAATATTTTGGCAGGGTTCGGGAGAAGAGCGTAGTGTCAGAGCAGCTTGTGGTAATGGGTCTATTGGGGGTGATGTATAAAAGTGAGTAGCTAGAGAAAAATTGAGGGGATCCCCTACAAGATGGTCTATAGAGCCCAATTGTGGATTGTTCATGAGGACTGCCTAAACAGAATTAAGGTGGTGTGTCTTCGAGCACAAGAAGAAGGGAGGCTGGGGTAGGACATTAGACATTTGACTTTAATACTCTAAGTAAATGTGATCTCAAACACCAGCATTTCATACATGCTTTCCGTGGCATAGCTACAATTCATGGGGCCCCATGTTGTTCCACCATCATTTTCGGCAAGGTTCAGGAGATGGAGCTGCACTCTGGTCTCTGTGGTTATGCTAAGCCCTACAGGACCCAATTTATAACCTACCGAGAGTCAAGTGCTGCCTGATGAGGGACGTAACCTTAATTGACTGGTCAGATGGGAGATGTAGCCGAGGGGCAGTGCCAACAGGTTGCATGAGATGGTTGTTTTGGGATATGCAGCTGCAGTAGAAGTTGCCCCATCCAAAATTTATAGCAGGGTTTTGGAGATAGAGCAGAGTGCCAGAGCAGCTTGTAGTAATGGGTCCATTGGGGGGAGGGGGGGGGGGGTACTAAAAGTAAGTGGCTAGAGTAAATTGAGGAGATCCCCTTCAGGGTGGTCTATAGATCCCAATTGTGGATTGCTCACGAGGACTGCCTAAACAGAAATAAGGTGGTGTGTCTTCAAGCAGAACAGGGAAGGCTGAGGAAGGACATTAGACATTTAACTTTAATACACTTAGTAGATATGAACTCAAACACTAAAATCTCATACATGCTTTCAGTGGCGTAACTACAATTTAGGGAGTCCCATGTTGTTCCACCATCATTTTTGGCAAGGTACGGGAGATGGAGCCGCACTCTGCTCTCTGTGGTTATGCTAAGCCCTATGTCACTACAGAAAAATAAGACAAAAATTGGTCACCATCTCCCTGGTAGGGGCCGCAGTGCACTACTTTGCCCAGGGGCCCATGATGCTGTTAAGGTGGCACTGGCTGTAGATGGCATAGCTACCACTCTACGATTTCCAGCCAATACAAGGGCTAGCACTGTCTGTGGGGGGGAAGAAAGCAGAAGACAATTGCTGATTGGTTATTATGGATTACTGCACAGTACAATTTACAGAAAGGGGCCCTCATTCTGCCCCTCTCATTGGCCGACACAAGACACTTTATACCTCCTGTGAAAGGTTGCGTTGGCTTCCTCCTCTTGCCCTGCACTGCCAGTAACTCATGGTGGTTCCCCACGGAACACGTCCGCCCCCAACCCCCCCCCCCCCCCCCCAGGATATTGGAAGCGATCCAACATCTCATTTAAAGCTATAACTGACGTACATATGGCCTCAGCCGTCGGTATAAAAAATACATTATGCAAATGGACACCCGCGCCGCGTGCCAAAGAATATTACACGGCCCTAAGTAGGTGCTCAAGAAATAGTTATGATTCATTTAAACAGTACTTTGTTCAGTGCGCGCGGATCACTTTAATCGGCTTAGCTGTGCCAGATGCGTTATTTAAGTAAATGGAGACAACCAACCGGACATTTTACCCGTCAGTGGCGCTTGATGCGGGTCCAGCATTAACACACAGACGTGGTGTGGAGGAATAATGGCGGAATATAGATAAGGAAAGAGAGTGCTAAATAATGCAGGAGACATAATGCGCTGGAGGCTAATGGTGGTCTCATCTTCCAGTTACTAGATTGTCAGCTCTGAGACCCGCAAACCTCCCTAAACATAACTGATAACTGAGTTGACTTGTTACAATGTACAGTAAACCCTAACAATAAAAACTTCCCTATTTGCTGACTTTTAGGCCTCGTCTACAATGAACACTTTGGCCATCTCTCCTAAACGTGTTTTCCTCTTGGCAGCGGCGTTTTGCCAAAAAAAACGTTTGACGCTTGTAAACACGTGCAACGCATTTAGGTATATAAATATATAATTTATTTTATAAAATATTGTATAATATATATATATATATAGATATATATATCTACAGTATATATACTTTGTGGGAACAGTTTGGGGACGGTCCCTTCCTGTTCCAACATGACTGCACACCAGTACACAAAGCAAGGTCCATAAAGACATGGATAAGCGAATTTGAGGTGGAGGAACTTGACTGGTCTGCACAGAGTCCTGACCTCAACCCAATAGAACACCTTTGGGATGAATTAGGCCTGATTCACACCTATGCAATTTTAGTGCTTTTTGCATTTTGCAGATTTGCACTACAGAGCGTGTTCCATAGGAAACCATGTTAAATGGTCTGCAGTGCAAATCTGCAAAATGCAAAAAGCACTAAAAATGCATAGGTGTGAATCAGGCCTTAGAGAGGAGACTGTGAGCCAGGCCTTCTCATCCAACATCAGTGCCTGACCTCAGAAATGCTCTTCTGGAAGAATGGTCAAACATTCGCATAGACACACTCCTAAACCTTGTGGGCGGCCTTCCCAGAAGAGTTGAAGCTGTTATAGCTGCAAAGGGCGGAGCCAACTCAATATTGAACCCTACGGACTAAGACTGGGATGCCATTAAAATTCATGTGCGTGTAAAGGCAGGTGTCCTAATACTTTTGACAAAATAGTATATATATATATATATATATATATATATATATATATATATATATATATATATATATATATATATATATATATATATTATTCATTTTATATAATTATTAATTTAGTTGTTAATTTGAATATTTTTATAATTAATTAAATATTAAATATTTTTATAATTAATTTATATTATTAATGTTATTATCAATGGCCAGAATAAATTGATTGTAAATTATATATATATATATATATATATATATATACAACATATATATATATATATATATATATATATATATATATATATATATATATTACAATATAATCTATAATCAATTTATTCTGGCCATTGAAATGAATTAAAGCTCAAGCGTTAAAACACTTTTTGGTAAAAAAAAATTGCAATAAGTGTATATTGATTGGTTTGTGCAAAAGTTATAGCATCTACAAAATAGGGGATGATAGATTTATGGCATTTTTATTATTATTATTTTTTTTACCAGTAATGGCGGTGATCAGCGATTTTTTAGTGGGACTGCAACATTGCGGCGGACAGATCGGACACTTTTGACACTTTTTTTTACTTATACAGCATTCAGAGCTAAAAATAGCCACTGATTACTGTATAAATATCACTGGCAGGAAAGGGGTTAACATTAGGGGGGTGATCAAGGGGTTAAATGTTTCCTAGGGAGGTGTTTCTAACTGTGGGGGGGGGGGGGGGGGGGGGGTTGGGGGACTGACTGGGAGTAGAGAGAGATGATTGTTCCTCATCACTAGGAACAGCAGATCTCTCACTACTTCCCTGGCAGTACGGGGATCTGTCTGTTTACATTGACAGATCCCTGATCCCCAGAGCTAAACATTGGTCTGAAAACGGTCAAGAATATGAAGAAATGGAGTTCACAACTTCACCTGCTGGCTGAACATAATACAAAAAAAAAAAAATATGATTCCATTGCTCATATTTTTATTGAAATATTAACTGTATGTGATGTAAGCCAGCTAGCTGTGTAACTTAAACCCACCCACTGTATGGCATAAGCCCCACCCACCCATTCACCCCCTGTGTGACTTTTTCCCTGCCATCCTTCTGCGCGCTGTGTGTGGCGTAAGCCCTCCCTCTTACTAAACAGACCCGCCCCAATTTATGGTGAAGAGGGATGTGATGAGTCTGCGCATTTACATGACCATAACTCCCAACTATCCCTGATTTCGAGAGACTGTTACTGATTTTGAGGAACTGTCCCTGATCTGGAGCAATGTCCCTCTGTCCCTCTTTCCTCCTCATTTGTCCCTCATGTTGGTCTGATCCATATAGTTGTATATAAAACGCACTTTTTATCTTTCAAAAAGTGTTTCCCAGCGCTAAACCTTTCATCCAATTTCTAAATTGCTACATGTGAAAATGTAAAAAGCCCTTATAAATAGTAGTGGTAAAAAAAAAGCACTTGTGGGTATAACCAATGATTTTTTTTTTGTATAATTCTCCTTTAAGGTAGGCGTGGCAGGTGGGCGTGTCCTATGCCTACATACTTTTGGTAATAGGTGTCCCTCATTCCCATCTCAGAAAGTTGGGAGGTGTGCATGACCACTGAATAAAATATAACGAAAAAGGTAAAAAAAAAAATAATTTTTAAGAATATAAATGCCATTTCCCCCATATACAGTAAAGCCTTGGATTGAGAGCATAATTCATTCCGGAAACATGCTTGTAATCCAAGGCACTTGTATATCAAAGTGAATTTCCCCATAAGAAATAATGGAAACTCAGGTGATTCATTCCACAATAATTTATTCAGAGGTACTTTAGTTTATACTCCATATAAAAAGATTATAGCGATGTGATAGGTTGTGTCACCATAAAATGTCCTTCCACAAATAGAAGCCTCCACAAGGGGATTAGAAGAAAAATCCAGCAGGAGCTCCAGAGTATAAAAGAGAAGAGAGGAGCCTCTAAGTGTAGCAATATGTTGCTAAATGTAACTTCATTAAATGTAACCATATTGCTACACTTAGAGGCGCCTCTCTTCTCTTTTATGCTCAGTTGTGACATAACGCTACTTGTATATCAAGACATCGCTTGTATATCAAATCAACATTTATTTAAAAATGTTGCTTGTCTTGCAAAACGCTCTCAAACCAAGTTACTCTCAAACCAAGGTTTTACTGTAATATCATTGATTGTATTACAGTGCACTTTCAATGTAGTGTGAGAACAAATACAATAAATTCATTATGTCTTCCTGTATACAGTTTTCCAATGCAAATCATTTTTTTGTAAATCTGTTGCAGAACTCCTTACCTTGAGATCCTGCCAGTGAAAGCATTTCCTGTGACAGGCTGACAATACTAAGGTGTGTATTTATAAAAAAAATAGCAGAGCTATTTATCCAGTTAACCGCTTAAGGACTGGAAGGATTAACCCCCTTAATAACCAGGCTATTTTTTGCGTTAAGGCACTTTAACTGACAATTGCTCGGTCGTGCGACATTGTACACAAACAAAGTTTATGTCCTTTTTTACCACAAGTAGAGCTTTCTTTTGGTGGTATTTGATCACCTCTGCGGTTTTTATGTTTTGTGCTATAAACAAAAAAAAAGCGACAATTTTGAAAAAAAAAAGCAATGTTTTTTACTTTTTGCTATAATAAATATCCCCCAAAAATATATAAAAAAACAAATTTCTTTCTAAGTTTAGGCTGATATGTATTCTTCTACATATTTTTGGTAAAAAAAGAAAAAGAAAAATCGCAATTAGCGTATATTGATTGGTTTCTTTTGGTGGTATTTGATCACCTCTGCGTTTTTTATTTTTTGTGCTATAAACAAAAAAAGAGCGACAATTTTGAAAAAACCCAATATTTTTTACTTTTTGCTATAATAAATAGCCACAAAAAACATAAAAATTTCTTCATGAGTTTAGGTCAATATGTATTCTTCTACATATTTTTGGGGGAAAAAAATCGCAATAAGCGAATATTGATTTGTTTGTGCAAAAGTTATAGCATCTACAAAATAGGGGATAGATTTATAGCATTTTTAGTATAATTTTTTTTTTTTTTTTTTTACTAGTAATGGCGGTGATTAACGATTCTTAGTGGGACTGCAACATTGCGACAGACAGATTGGATACTTTTGACACTTTTTTGGGACCAGTGACATTTATACGGCAATCAGAGCTAAAAATAGCCACTGATTACTGCATAAATGTCACTGGCAGGGAAGGGGTTAACACTAGGGGGGCGATCAAGGGGTTAAGTGTTCCCTGGGAGGTGTTTATATCTGTGGGGGGGAGGGGACTGACTCGGAGTAGAGAGAGATCGCTGTTCCTGATTACAAGGAACAGCAGATCTCTCTCTACTTCCCTGACAGAACGGGCATCTGTTTGTTAACATTGACAGATCCCCATTCTGGCTCTCTGAGGAGCGATCGCGGGTCGCCGGCGGACATCACGGGCGCCGGCCACACGCATTGGCTTCAGGGCCACGCACCCCCTAGAGCTTAAAGCAGCCGACGTGCACCTACAGCGTAATAAAGCCAGCTGGTCGGCAAGCAGTAAAACTGCATGTACGAATATGGGCAAAATCAAAATGTTTAACCCTAGAGGAAGACACATGACCTTGACGTAACGCGTAGGGCGGAGTGTACAGATGTGGACCGGAAGTGATAACAGATGTGGACAAGGAAGTGGAAACTGGTATTTCTCCCATGGTTTAAATGCAATTTTATGGTCTTTTATGGTGAGCGCAATTTTATTATAATAAATATGTTTCTGCTCATAGTTACTAAACTATGGGAGCCTTTGTATATACTTTTTTGTGCCATGGGCAAGATATCTGGGCCGCATGAATAACAAAGTGATTTAAAGGGACCGTACTTTACATTTTCTGAAATCACTGCTGTTTCCATCAAGGGGGGCCCCTAGTGGACAGGAGGTCTTGTGGTGTCCAATCCTAGACATGGGGAGACCCTGATGGTTTATACATGTGTGAGTTATTGCTGGTATGGGGTAAGAGTTCTGAGAGCACTGAGTGTATATATATGAGCACATTATTGGGTGCAGGGATTTATTATCACAGAAGATCGAAGTGGATTGCTACTGTCCCTGAAGAGATCACGGATCTGTTTACTAATTACATTTATTATTTATTATTATTTTTACTATTATTTATTATGTTTACGTTTATTATTACGGAGACTGTTTATTCATTTTCATGATTTATTTTTTCATGAACCATTTTCTCACATTTTTTTAATACTGCATATGAAGGTGTTTCCTTTTAAGTGTTGTGGTTGAAACACTGATTTGTTTATTCGCTGCATTGGTTATTTAAACACTTAAGGACTGGGCCTATATTTCAAACTTGTTGTTTACAAGTTAAAATCAGTTTTTTTTTTGCTAGAAAATTACTTAAAACTCCCCAAACATTATATATATTTTTTTCAGACACCCTAGAGAATAAAATGGCGGTCGTTGCAATACTTGATGTCACACCGTATTTGAGCAGCGGTCTTACAAACGCAATTTTTTTGGGAAAAAAAATACACTTTTTTTTAGTTAAAAAATAAGAAAACAGTAGAGTTAGCCCAATATTTTTTTATATTCTGAAAGATAATGTTACGCCGAGTAAATTGATACCCAACATGTCATGCTTCAAAATTGCACCCGCTTGTGGAATGGCGACAAACTTTGACCCTTAAAAATCTCTATAAGCAACATTTAAAAATTTCCACAGGTTACTAGTCTTGAGTTACAGAGAAGTTCTTTTGGTAGAATTATTGCTCTTGCTGTAACGATCGCGGTGATACCTCACATGTATAGTTTGAACACCGTTTACATATGCGGGTGCGACTTACGTATGCGTTCGCTTCTGCGCACGATGGGACGGGGCACTTTAAAAAAAAAATGTCTTATTTATTTTACTTTCATTTTTACACTGTCCCTTTAAAAAAAAAAATGTTGGATCACTTTTATTCCTATTACAAGGAATGTAAACATCCCTTGTAATATAGAAAAAGCATGACAGGTCCTTTTAAATGTGAGATCTGGGGGTCAAACAGACCTCCAATCTGACATTTACACTTAAATGGAATAAATGTAAAAAAAAAAAAAAAATGTCTTTTTTTTTTTTTTCAATAATTTTTTTTTCCCCTTTTAAGGCCGTTGGGCGGAAGTGACGTTTGACGTCGCTTCCGTCATACAACATCTTTGTGGGGGGCCATCATTCCCTCACTCGGCTCACAGCCTCTGAGGGGAAAGGATCGGATCATCTCCGTCACAACTGACGGCTCCGGTAAGCGGTAAGCGGCGGAGATGACTGCAACTACCATGCCCCCCCCCCCCCCCGTCGTAGATAAAAGTGATCTTGCAGGGAATCTGCCGCAGAGCCCACTTTTATGTTAAAGCAGACTGCCCGCCGTTTTCAGAAAATTGCTGGGGTTGTGGCAGCTATCGGTGGTTTTGCGGAAAGTGGTTAATTAGCAGCGCAGCACTATATATTCATTTCAAAATCCAATGTTATTAGGCTATTTTCTCTCCAGGTCAAATGTTCTTCATTAATACAGAATAGAGTAACTCTGTAAAATACCACATTTTGGCCACTAGATGGAGTTGATAATCAGAAGGAATAATTACCTATTTGCTACAATCTTCAGATCCACCTTGTGGCCATAACAAGGTATTTTCCTGATTCAAAGGAACATTCAGCCTGGAGAGAAAATAGACTAATAACATTCGATTTGCCTCCATTCGCACAGAACGAATGCACACGCAGTTTCACAGGATGAATAGCTCTGTGAATCTTTTTTTAAAAATGTTAATAAATGCACCCCTACATGACTGCCTTGCAATTAGCAGCAGCGTGGTCAGCCTGCCATGTGAGCTTTTTCAGTTGGCAGCTGAGCTGACTATCTATTAGGCAGCCTATCAGCCAACTGTTAAAGTGATTGTATGGGTTCGTTTTTTTTTTTTTAACCTCCCTGGCGGTATGATTATTTCTGATTTTAGGTGCTGAAAGCGGTACAATTATTTTGCACAGAAATTTGGCGTTTTATATTGTAGGCCTGTAATTCTTAGGAATAGTTCACTTAAATCTGTCCAAACAAGAGTCTAGTAGACATCCCGGGTATGATAAAGTTTGAAAAACGAAATAAAAAATTATAATATAATAAATAACTATAAATAATTATAACAAATAATAATAATATAATAATAATAAAAATTATATAATAATGTAATCAAATCAAAAACACTGAAATTTGCTCAGTTGCAGAATTTTAGCTTTCGTTACTTTTAGTGTTTGATGACGGATCTCCCCACAAATCACTATCGCTCAATTCTGCGAGTGATTTTAATTTATTATCGCTTTTTTCTAGCTGCTCTAAAACCACTTTTGATGTAAAGAGACAGTTTTGGCTGCTATGGACAATCTCCAGGTTTCCTGGCTGAAAGAACAGTTTTATATATATAAAACTGCATGCAGGACACTGGAGAAACCACTAGGGACAAAGGGGATGTGTAGTTATTTGATACAGTACTGTAATCTGTAAGATTACAGTATGCTGTATCTATACTGTGTGTTTCACTTTTGAATTTACCGCCGAACTCCGTCCCCGTGCGTCGCAACGCTCGCAGGGAACGGAGCTCGGCACTGTGAATCGAGCGAGACACAGCGGCTCGCCGATCACAGCGGGGAGACATCGCAGGATCCAGGGGACAAGGTAAGTATGCTCTTCCTGGATCCTGCGATGGCAGGAAGTCTGGCTCGGGGATACCGCTTTTGGTATGTAAAATACAACCCGAGCCAGACTCGGGAATACCGCCAGGGGGGTTAAATAACAAACATATCATACTTACCTCCACTGTGCAGCTTGTTTTGCACAGAGTGGCCCCGAACCTGCTCATCTGGGGTCCCCCGGCGGCTCTCGCGGCTCCTCCCCACATTAGATAACCCCTTAGAAGAAGCGCTCTCCCGGGCGGGGGATTACCTTGCGGGCGCGCTCCCGAGTCCAGCATTGGGCGTCCTTAGCCGCCAAATGCTGGACTCGGCGCCCCCCCCCCCCCCCCCCGGCGCCAGCATCATTGGATTTGATTGACAGCAGCAGGAGCAAATGGCTGCGCTGCTATCAAGCTATCCAAACAAGAGCCGAGAACCCCCAGGCAGAGAGACAGCGCGTCCCCGCCAGGTCGAGGTCTAGGGCTCAGGTAAGTAAAATGGGGGGGGGGGGACTGGGGGGCCGGTCACTGCCAGGGCCACATAGGATGCATTAAGGTGAAAGAACACGAAGGTTTACAACCCCTTTAAGTGTAGAGATCTCACCTGGAGAGGCAGAGAAACACTAAACTATCAGTTGTGGGTGGACTGACCCTTTAAGGGGGTGTCACGGAAGGGACATGTTATATAGCAGGGTTCCTAGTCCTCTCACTCTATACTGCTTGTGAGTCAGGCGGAAACTATGTGAATGAGAATATTATCTGGGGGGGGGGGTCATGTAACATAAAAGACACCATAAACCGTAACATTATACACCAGTATAAAAACGAGTCACATGGAAAATAAAAAAGGGGTTTATAGGGAGCACAGGACTAACATGTTATCCAGAGGAAGTCTCTACTAGATTTAGGCAGTCCAAAATGATAAGGGAGGTGTAGGTGGATTGATGGGATGATGGGATGTTCTTCAGCAGATAGGGCTGCAACTTTTATAAGACTGAAGCAAGCTCTGAAATAACACAAAAGAAACAAAAAGGCGCCTCTAAGTGCAGAAGATTTAACAATTTTAATGCCCCAAAAAGGGTTAAAAACACTTACAAGATGGGAGTAGTAATCAGGCACATCATAGTTAGAGCTGCATTGGAAGGAGTTGATGGTCAGAGAGAGCCTACAGCTGGATGGGATCACTCAGCACAGCGGTGTGGAACACAGGGAGCCGCTGTGAAGCCGGCGTCATCAGCTGGAAGGGAGACGAACCCGGAAGTGATGTCATCCACAGGACGGCTTCAATAACCAGCTTGAACCGCAAACAGACAGCCTGGACAAGGATGTGATGTCATCAGAAAGGGACGCGTTTCGGAACCACCAATCGTTCCTTTTTCAACCTATGGCCATGCTGATGACTCGAGAGGAATATATACACACCCACTGTCTCCATTCAAAGCATTGAGTGTGATTTCTTTCTGCTGCTTCACTTTTCTGCTCTCTCCATGAGTCACTTCTGACAGGTTTTTCAAACACCAGATAATTGGTGATGAGGGAGGACAGTCCCAGCAAACAGTCCCAGCAAACCAGCTGTTTGCTGGGACTGTCCTCCCTCATCACCAATTATCTGGTGTTTGAAAAACCTGTCAGAAGTGACTCATGGAGAGAGCAGAAAAGTGAAGCAGCAGAAAGAAATCACACTCAATGCTTTGAATGGAGACAGTGGGTGTGTATATATTCCTCTCGAGTCATCAGCATGGCCATAGGTTGAAAAAGGAACGATTGGTGGTTCCGAAACGCGTCCCTTTCTGATGACATCACATCCTTGTCCAGGCTGTCTGTTTGCGGTTCAAGCTGGTTATTGAAGCCGTCCTGTGGATGACATCACTTCCGGGTTCGTCTCCCTTCCAGCTGATGACGCCGGCTTCACAGCGGCTCCCTGTGTTCCACACCGCTGTGCTGAGTGATCCCATCCAGCTGTAGGCTCTCTCTGACCATCAACTCCTTCCAATGCAGCTCTAACTATGATGTGCCTGATTACTACTCCCATCTTGTAAGTGTTTTTAACCCTTTTTGGGGCATTAAAATTGTTAAATCTTCTGCACTTAGAGGCGCCTTTTTGTTTCTTTTGTGTTTTTTTTTTTTTTTTTTTTTTATAAAAACGAGTGACTTGCTGTAACAAGGCGGAGCTAAGAGGAAGTCACCCAACACTTGTCCCCAGGATTCTAGGAGCAGATATAATTTATAACCCTGACTTAACCTACGTAACCTTTGACCTTTTACCGAAAATCTGTTCACTGGATCTTCATCTGCTACCTATGTGTCTTCACAGCACCGTCACACCATCCGGCCATCTGTCCCTCTCTACCGGTCTGTCCCTCTATCATTCCTCCTCCTAAAATGTTCTCCCTGTAAACTTCATGAGAACCCAAATCCTAACATCTCATATGCACATTAAAGAAGAAGTTTATTCTCCTTATTTTTTGCATTTCTTGGTACCCCCCCCCCCCCCCCTCAATCATTAAGCTAGGCCCAGTGAAATTATAGTTGGGTCTCTGTGATTCTCAATGTCTCTATGTAATGCAGGCAGATCATGGCTGGTGGGAGGGGTGGACAGGGGCGCTGTACCCGAAAACATCACAGCACCCTGCCTCAATACTTCTCTCAAAAGCCCTCTGCCCTGATGCAAGCAGTAGGCTGGCTCTTGGAAGGAGTTATGCAAATATCATAAGACCTTGATAGGTTGATGACAGTCTGGAGGAGCGGGCGTTTCTAGGCAGGCTGCATTTGTGTGCAAACCACCCTAGGATCCTGCGGTACCTCCCCTTTCTGGGTTGAGCGGTAATCCTTTAGTTTGGCCACTAGGGGTCTCCATGTCTAGGTAAAGGAACGCCCCTTCCCATTCAGCTTCCCTTTCCCTCTGGATGTAGGACCACCCCTTACCATCAGCAGGCTCTTCTTTCCCCTCCCCCCTCTGGATGTAGGACCACCCCTTCCTAGGAGTAGGCTTTCATTTCCCCTCCCCCTCTTGATGTAGGACCACCCCTTCCCATGACCAGGCTTTCATTTCCACTCCCCCTCTGGATGTAGAACCACCCCCTACCATAAGCCGGCTTTGATTTCTCCTCCCCCTCTGGATGTAGGACCAACCCTTACCATGAGCAGGCTCTGCTTTTCCCTCCCCTCTGGATGAAGGACCACCCCTTCCTATAAACAAGCTCTGTTTTCCCCTCCCCTTCTGGATGTAGGGCCACCCCTTCCCATGAGCAGGCTTTTATTTCCCCTCCACCTCTGGATGTAGGACAACTCCTTTCCATGAGCAGGCTTTGATTTCCCCTCCCCCTCCCGATGTAGGACCACCCCTTCCCATGAGTAGGCTTTCATTTCCCCTCCCCCTCTTGATGTAGGATCACCCCTTACCATAAACAGGGTCTGCTTTCCCCTCCCCTCTGGATGTAGGACCACCCCTTCCCATGAGCAGGCTCTGCTTTCTCCTCCTCCTCTGAATGTAGGACCATCCCTTTTCATGAGAAGGCTTTTATTTCCCCTATGGATGTAGGACCACCCCATACCATGAGCAGGGTCTGCTTTCCCCTCCCCTCTGGATGTAGGTCCACCCCTTACCATGAGCAGGCTTTGATTTCCCCACCGCTCTCAGGATGTAGGACCACCCGTTACCATGAGCAGGCTTTGATTTCCCCTCCCCTCTGCATGTAGGACCACCCCTTCCCATAAGCAAGCTCTGTTTTCCCCTTCCCCTCTGGATGTAGGGTCACCCCTTACCATAAGCAGGCTCTGCTTTCCCCTCCCCTCTGGATGTAGGACCACCCCTTCTCATAAGCAAGCTCTGTTTTCCCCTCCCCCACTGGAGGAACTCCCACCCCTTCCCATGAGCAGGCTTTGTTTTCCCCTCCCCCTCTGGATGTAGGATCACCCCTTCCCATGAGCAGGCTTTGATTTCCCCTTCTCCTCCGGATGTTTTCCCATGCTGTAGGACCCTACTGTGGCTCTGCATACTGGGTTGAGTGTCAGTCCTTAGTGTGGCCACTAGAGGTTTCCCTTTCCGGGTGATGCAGTATAGAAATAAGGGAGTTGGGAGGAGTAAAGGTGGTCAGAGATAGGGATGACCTCAGATGTGTTTGAATTCTACTCCAAATACGCCTGAGCTATCCCTCCAAGAAGCTATCACTCTCGTTCCTGCCCTATAGGTGTCATTGCTGCCCCATAGCTGCATGTATATGTGCCCCTTGTAGGATCTGAACATGCCTGAGCTCATCCTTAGTTGGTAGTAGAGTGCTGAGAGAGAGGGCAGTGTGTTCCTGATTAGGGCCCTCATAGGAATCCAAGGACATCACCAAAAAATACTACTTAGCATACCAGACAATGGCTTTCTCTTCTTGGGAACACCGGAAAACACCGTCCCTGAATGGGCCAAACCAGAATAGCTGAAGGACTATTTGTTAGAGACTGTTCCAGAGTGGTCAGAGAATGGGACTCTATGGGACTGTAGTTTCCTGGGTGCTTAAATAAGCGGTGTTATGCAAGTTCACGTTCAGCAAAGCAAGGGAAAGAAGAACACGGCGTCGGTCTCTTCCTTGCCAATTGAGGTGGGGGGTCCATGCCAGGGGAAGAGATGGGGGTGGTTCTAAATTAAGAGAGGGTGGAGTGATTAACATTTGCACATGGGAAAGGGTGATTCTACATCCAGAGGGGGAGAGGAAACCAGAGCCTGCTCATGGGAAGGGGTGATCCTACATCCAGAGGGGGAGGGGAAAATAGAGCCTGCTCATGGGAAGGGGTAATATCACATCCAAAGGGGGAAGAGAAAGCAGAGCCTGCTCATGGGAAGGGATGATCCTACATTCAAAAGGGGGAGGGGAAAGCAAAGCCTGCTCGTAGGAGGGAGGGGTCCTACATCCAAAGGGGGGGGGGGCAGAGCCTGCTCATGGGAGGGAGTGGTCCTACATCCAAAGGGGGAGGGTAAAGCAGAGCCTGCTCATGAGAAGGGGTAATCCTACATCCAAAAGGGGGAGGAAAGCAGAGCCTGCTCATGGGGAGGGATGATCCTACATCCAAAAGGGGAGGGGAAAGCAAAGCCTGCTCATGGGAGGGAGGGGTCCTACATCCAAAGGGGGAGGGGAAAGCAGAGCCTGCTCATGGGAGGGAGTGGTCCTACATTCAAAGGGGGAGGGGAAAGCAGAGCCTGCTCATGGGAGGGAGTGGTCCTACATCCAAAAGGGGGAGGAAAGCAGAGCCTGCTCATGGTGAACGGGTGATCCTACATTCAAAAGGGGAGGGGAAAGCAGAGCCTGCTCATTGGAAGGGGTGATGCTACATCCAAAAGGGGGAGGGGGAAGCAGAGCCTGCTCATTGGAAGGGGTGATACTACATCCAAAAGGGGGAGGGGAAAGCAGAGCCTGCTCATGGTGAACGGGTGATCCTACATCCAAAAGGGGGAGGGGAAAGCAGAGCCTGCTCATTGGAAGGGGTGATACTACATCCAAAAGGGGGAGGGGAAAGCAGAGCCTGCTCATGGTGAACGGGTGATCCTACATCCAAAAGGGGGAGGGAAAAGCAGAGCCTGCTCATTGGAAGGGGTGATGCTACATCCAAAAGGGGGAGGGGAAAGCAGAGCCTGCTCATTGGAAGGGGTGATACTACATCCAAAAGGGGGAGGAAAGCAGAGCCTTCTCATGGTGAACGGGTGATCCTACATCCAAAAGGGGGAGGGGAAAGCAGAGCCTGCTCATTGGATAGGGTGATACTACATCCAAAAGGGGTAGGGGAAAGCAGAGCCTGCTCACGGGAGGGGGTGGTCCTACGTTCAAAGGGGGAGGGGAAAGCAGAGCCTGCTCATGGAAAGGAGTGATCCTACATCCCAAGGGGAGGGGAAAGCAAAGCCTGCTCATGGGAGGGGTGGTTACATATGCAGAGCGGGAGGGGAAAGCAGAGTTGCTCATGAGGAGGGGTGGTCCTACATTAAGAGGGGGAGGAAAACAGAGTCGCTCATGGGAAGGGGTGATCCTACATCCAAAAGGGGGAGGAAAGCAGAGCCTGCTTATGGGAAGAGGTGGTTCTTCAACCAGAGAGGGAGGGGAAAGCAAAGCCTGTATATGGGAAGGGGGTTATCCTACATCCAGAATAGGTGGGGCCTGTAAACATACTATTCCAACAGGTATTTTCCCCTCACTCTAGCCATCTTTATTTTTTTGGGGGGGATCAGGAGATAAAGTTTTTGACCCTCTTTCAGATTATTGCTGTTTGTGTCCCCATCGAAAGACAATTTTCACTCTTGTTCTGTTTTGGTGACAACATTTTAATCCGGACAGGAAGTGTTGGGAAATCTCGGCAATGGGGACACAACAATAAATAGCTGACTTCAGGTTTTACCCTTTTTATCACATTATTCCAAACTAAAGAAGAACGGGTTTAGCCCAGAGCCACACTTTACCAATTATCTGAGGTCAGGATGGCGGTGGCGGGTCGATCGGGGCTCGGGGGGCCTCGTGTTTCAGTCTATAATCTTCCTCATCATTCTAAATACTGAGAGTCTGGGCAGCTCGCGTATTGTGTGTTTCTCCTCGCTCTACGCGTGCCGTTGCAGCCTCTCCAGTTTAAAACGTCCGGAGTGATTTATTCGGTAACACATCTCCAATTAATTTCAATTTCTCTTCTCAGCTGAGGCCATCCCTGTATGTAGACCATCAATTCTGAGCAGAGTTTCTGTCACGGCGGCGGTGTGCTACGTATTCATCATAGGTAGGAAACGGTTTCCGACATCTCATTCCCCAGATCCCCAACTGATACATGTCACACGTCTCCCGGAATGTTCCAGATAAACCCAGCTTCCATTAGTGAACACCCTGTACACATGTTGTAGGTCAGGCAATGCAACATCTGATAAATACACAGAGAACAGACAGCGGTAACGACAGGCGCGCATTGCCGGATTCACTGTTAGACACAGTAGACTTGTGCCTATAGGCAGCAGAATGAAAAGATGACTTTTCCCCAAATAGGTGACTACGTCATTTATTTATTTTATTTTTTTCATCATAAGCCATCTCAACATTATTTACAGATTTCCCAAATTTCTAAAGCAGGTTACAAGTAATACAACATTTCCTTGTTCTGTGTAAATGAGGCAACCTTGACAAGCTTAAGGGATGGTTGATCCAGTGGTGTAAGGTGGGTTGCCAATTTGCCAGTGCCCGTGCCAAGGGAAGCATTGAGCCCCCTAACACAAGGACCGTTAGCACTCCTTTGAGTACCTTCCAACAGAATATTCAGTATCTCACAAAAGTGAGTACACCCCTCACATTTTTGTAAATCTTTTCTTCTCTCTTTTCATGTGACAACACTGATGAAATGACACTTTGCTACAATGTAAAGTAGTGAGTGTACAGCTTGTATAACAGTGTAAATTTGCTGTCCCCTCAAAATAACTCAACACACAGCCATTAATGTCTAAACCGCTGGCAACAAAAGTGAGTACACCCCTAGGTAAAAATGTCCAAATTGGGCCCAATTAGCCATTTTCCCTCCCCGGTGTCATGTGACTCGTTAGTGTTACAAGGTCTCAGGTATGAATGGGGAGCAGTTGTGTTATATTTGGTGTTATCGCTCTGACTCTCTCATACTGGTCACTGGAAGTTCAACATGGCACCTCATGGCAAAGAACTCTCTGAGGATCTGAAAACAAGAATTGTTGCTCTACATAAAGATGGCCTAGGCTATAAGAAGATTGCCAAGACCCTGAAACTGAGCTGCAGCACGATGTCCAAGACCATACAGCGATTTAACAGGACAGGTTCCACTCAGAACAAGCCTCGCCATGGTCCACCAAAGAAGTTGAGGTCACGTGCTCAGCATCATATCCAGAGGTTGTCTTTGGGAAATAGAGGTATGAGTGCTGCCAGCATTGCTGCAGAGGTTGAAGGGGTGGGGGGTCAGCCTCTCAGTGCTCAGACCATACGCCGCACATTGCATCAAATTGGTCCGCATGGCTGTCATCCCAGAAGGAAGCCTCTTCTAAAAATGATGCACAAGAAAGCACCGCAAACAATTTGCTGAAGACAAGCAGACTAAGGCCATGGATTACTGGAACCATGTCCTGTGGTCTGATGAGACCAAGATAAACTTATTTGGTTCAGATGGTGACAAGCGTGTGTGGGGGCAACCAGGTGAGGAGTACAAGACAAGTGTGTCTTGTCTACAGTCAAGCATGTGTGGCGGCAACCAGGAGATGAGTACAAAGACAAGTGTGTCATGGTGGTGGGAGTGTCATGGTCTGGGGCTGCATGAGTGCTGCCGGCACTGGGGGGCTACAGTACATTGAGGGAACCATGAATGCCAACATGTACTGTGACATACTGAAGCAGAGCATGACCCCCTCCCTTCAGAGACTTTGCTGCAGGGCAGTATTCCAACATGATAACGACAAGATGACCACTGCTTTGCTAAAGAAGCTGAGGGTAAAGGTGATGGACTGGCCAAGCATGTCTCCAGACCTAAACCCTATTGATCATCTGTGGGACATCCTCAAATGGAAGGTGGAGGAGCGCAAGGTCTCTAACATCCACCAGCTCTGTGATGTCGTCATGGAGGAAGAGGACTCCAGTGGTAACCTGTGAAGCTCTGGTGACCTCCATGCCCAAGAGGGTTAAGGCAGTGCTGGAAAATAATGGCGGCCACACAAAATATTGACACTTTGGGCCCAATTTGGACATTTTCACTTAGGGGTGTACTCACTTTTGTTGCCAGCGGTTTAGACATTAATGGCTGTGTGTTGAGTTATTTTGAGGGGACAGCAAATTTACAATGTTATACAAGCTGTACACTCACTACTTTACATTGTAGCAAAGTGTCATTTCTTCAGTGTTGTCACATGAAAAGATAGAAGAAAATATTTTAAAAAATGTGAGGGGTGTACTTACTTTTGTGAGATACTGTAAGTAATATAAAGTGATGTGGTCCCTATGTGCTACCTCCTTTGAATAATGGTATCACTTGGATATTTAAGCAGCTGCTCACCTCGACACAATATGTCCCCACATGTATACACAGAATAGAAAAGAAATTAATGTGGCGCTTTGCTTGCAATGTGAAATTCTAAAATAAAAATAAATAAAAAGTGTTTCATTGTTGCAAAGAAATTTGTAAATTGTATATCTTTCAGTGAATAAACAATTCCTGTGGATATATATTTGAATCAAATAGCATACAATCCTTCTACTATATAAAAAGTGCTCTGTGCTAAATACAACTAAACAATAAGGTTAAAATCATTCACCTATGTTACATTGATTGATGTAAAACAATATACAGGCATCTAAAATTCGCCACTGCTTGTGTCTTCAGGAGTAGGTATATATGCATTGTATCTTTAAAAGTTGAAATATCAATTAAGACTATATATCATGATGGTAGATATCTTTGAGTGAATGTTGTATATTTAGGGGCCTTGGTAAAGAGGTCCCATACTTAAAAGCGGGCAAAGCCAAAGTCCCAAAAAGAGTGATCTTCAAGGAGACGGCGGTGAGATGTGTCTGACCCGGGAGCTGAATGAGTGGGGCCAGCCGACACCAACTGGGGGACAAGTGGAGGGTGAGCATGATAAGGGATCTCCCGCGTTCCGGGCCATACACATCCCGCCGCCGCCTCCTGGGAGATCACCGTTTTTGGGACTTTGGCTTTGCCAGCTTGTAAGTATGGGACCTCTTTACCAAGGCCCCTAAACATACAACATTCACTCAAAGATATCTACCATCATGATATATATTCTGATTTGATATTTCTATTTTTATAGATACAAGGCATATATACCTTCTCCTGAAGAAGCGAGCAGTGGCTTGTGAAACGCGTCGAGTTTTAGATGCCTGTATATTGTTTTACATCAATCAATGTAACATAGGTGAATGATTTTAAATACTTTTGTATCATGTTGTTCTCAAATCGGTTGGAATTTATGTCTATGTATTTAATATAGGATGATGGTCCCACGTCTTCAATAAACTGTGATTTACTTTTATATTCATAACTATTGACCTTATGTGCTCACCTCATTTACAGTCCCATGGGCAAAATCTTTTTTAGTTGTATACAATATAGGGGTGAATGTGTGCCACTGTTAGCACCAGACAATTTTTTTTTGTTTTTTTGTTTTTTTGCTCCGTGCTAAATAAAGTGCATCAAAATTCATATACATAAAAATTAATTGTGAAAAAAATATATATATATACACAAGTATTATCATACATCTGAACATAGAAAATTCTTTAGGCGTTTAAAATACAAAGAAACTCCATTCATATGTGTTATAAAGGAATAAACTTGAGCGCTACTATGTGTAATTTTGTTCTAAAAAATATATAAAACCATCAACCTACGGTGAATATAGTCAAAATAAACTCAGAGAAGAAAAAATATTTAATAAATGTATAGTGACCGTGAATTAGCTGCATCCACTTGGTAGTGTACCCTAAAAAACAACGTAATCAAATGTAAAAGGAAGAAATAAAAGTGGTGCGGTTATTCAATAACGTGCCATAAATTAATATACTAGAATGAATAGTAATAAAGAATGAACATAAGTAAACAAAATATACAAATAAATAAATATAAATAAAAGTCCAACTAAAACCCAATGGTAGGAGTCAGTTCATATAGAAATAAAAAATCTCATAGGAGTGACTTGATAGAAGAAAAAACAGACAACACATCAATCCAAACATCGACTGTTAAATTTATGAATTGGCCGCTCACCTCCAAAGATGACCCAAAGGTCAAACAAGGCTCATCAGATAAGCAGATGAGGAAACCTGCTGATGGATCTGTAAAGACATCCAGGTCCCAAGCGAAGACGAAGAACTACGTCCAGATCTTGGTATCAAAACATCTTGGGAAACTGTAGAGGAAACAGCTCGCTCCAAGAAATGGCACTTCTTGTATAAATGGTGCTCAAAGGAAACAAAGAACAGCCATAGAGCAATATTGCCAAATAAAAAAGTACATTTATTAAGTAAAAGAAGCTGCTTACATCAAGTAAGAATAAAAATCGCAGTAATAAACAATGGGAGTAGTGACACACTCGCCTCCTCACTGCACTTCCGTAAAACGCCACCGGAAATGACGTCACAAGGCTCCACCCGACGCGTTGCGTCACTGGTCACGTGACTTCCATTCATATACCATCTGTTTGGGATATAAGTAATATATTTTGTATGACCACTCACCTAAAACTGAGTAGTTCCCCCTTTTGCCACCAAAACTGCCCTGACCCGTCGCGGCATGGTCTCCACTAGACATCTGAGCCTAGGTTCACACTGATATAATGAGGGAAACGCAGCGAATCTTGTGAGTTTTCCGCACTGCTTTGCAAACATACGGCATCCATGTGATCTTCTGTGGGTGTCAACCTTAGATTAATGACACCCTGAAGCAAGTGTAAACCCAGGCTGAGGGTACGTTGTGGTATCTGGCACCAAGCTGTCAGTAGAAGATCCTTTAGGTCATGTAAGGTGCGAGGTGGGGCCTCCATGGATCGGACTTGTTTTTCCAGCACATCCCTTAGATCAGCCTTTTTCAACCAGGGTACCCCTTGGGGTTTCTTCAGGTGTGCTTTGGCAAAATGCCTAAAAATTGATCAAAATCACTGTATACCAGCCAGCAGGTGGATCAAGCCTGCCTTTTAGTTACACAAAGCCAAGCCAACACCTCAAAGTTGTTGCGTTCCGCAAACCATTCTTGAACCATTTTTTGCAGTGTGGCAGGGTGCATTATCCTGCTGAAAGAGGCCACTGCCTTCTGGGAATACCGTTTCCATGAAGGGTGGGAGGGGGTACTTGGCCACCAACAATGTTTAGGTAGGTGGTACGTGTCAAAGTAACATCCACATGAATGGCAGGAACCAAGGTTTCCCAGCAGAACATTGCCCAATGCATCACCCTGCCTCCGCTGGCATGTCTTCTTCCCACACTGCATCCTGGTGCCATCTCTTCCCTAGGTAAGTGACGCACACCCACCCGGCCATCCTCAAGATGTAAAAGAAAGTCATTCATCAGACCAGGCCACCTTCTTCCGTTGCTCCATAATCCAGTTCTGCTGCTCACCTGCCCATTGTGGGGACTTTTGGCATGGGTCAGCATGGGCACCCTGACCGGTGTGCCGGTAACCAGCCCCATACACAACAAACTGTGATGCCCGTCAACTTCAGGGACAACATACAATTCGAAGAATATTTGGGGATTTTTTAGGGTGCACATTTACAACAAGGTAATTTAAAAGAAAAATAGAAATTTATTAGAAAAAGTATTAAAAACAAACATCAAAAGATGAATAATTGATATTGCAGTACTTTTACACGTGCACACTGATTTCATCTCTACATGTTTCGCCTTGGTTATTGGCTTCTTCAGGAGATATTATTGATATCAGGCACAGTAAACACTGGAAATAGAGAGAGTTTTTTTAAGAAAAAGTGACATAATAAACCATCAAAATACATCATAAGTATATAACAAACAAATACACATTTAAACATTCATAAATTGGCAAAATGCATGGCACCAAAGCTCCAATAGGTCATATAGATTACCTGTATATTCAAAAAGCTATTTTTATGTTAGCTTTTTGAATATACAGGTAATCTATATGACCTATTGGAGCTTTGGTGCCGTGCATTTTGCCAATTTATGAATGTTTAAATGTGTATTTGTTTGTTACATGCTTATTATTTTGTTTTGATGGTTTATTATGTCACTTTTTCTAAAAAAAACTCTCTCTATTTCCAGTGTTTACTGTGCCTGATATCAGTTAATTCTCCTGAAGAAGCCAATAACCAAGGCGAAACAGACCAGGCCACCTTCTTCCGTTGCTCCGTAGTCCAGTTCTGATGGTCACCTGCCCATTGTGGGGACTTTTGGCATGGGTCAGCATGGGCACCCTGACCGGTGTGCTGATAACCAGCCCCATACACAACAAATTGTGATGCCCGTCAACTTCAGGGACAACATACAATTCGAAGAATATTTTGGGATTTTTAGGGTGCACATTTACAACAAGATCATTTTTAAAAAAAATATAAATTTATTAGAAAAAGTATTAAAAAACAAATATCAAAAGGTAACTAATTGATATTGCAGTACTTTTACAAGCGCAAGCTGATTTCATCTCTACATGTTTCGCCTTGGTTATTGGCTTCTTCAGGAGAATTTATTCATTTTTTTAAAAAAGTGACATAATAAACCAATAAAAAACAATGACATGTTTTTATGTTAGCTTTTTGAATATGTAATAAGGAGAGCCGGCAAGACTGTAATCCTTGAAGTGTCATTTATTGGTACATCAGAGTGACAATAAAACAATAAAGCTGGAGCTACGACTAAGGCTATTGCCGAAATGCGTCTGCTTTATTTGTTTTATTGTCACTCTCATGTACCAATAAACGACACTTCAAAGATTACAGCTTTGCCGGCTCTCCTTATTACTGTTGCATTGGAGTGTGTTGGGACACATCGAGCCTCGGCACCTGTGAGTGGACCTGGTGTATGGATTGAGTTGTCCCTGCAGAGGGCGCTGTTACCTTTCTTCTTTTCCAAGCTTTTTGAATATACAGGTAATCTATATGACCTATTGGAGCTTTGGTGCCATGTATTTGCCAATTCATGAATGTTTAACTGTGTATTTGTTTTTTATATACTTATGATGTATTTTGATGGTTTATTATGACACTTTTTCTAAAAAACTCTCTCTATTTCCAGTGTTTACTGTGCCTGATATCAATAAATTCTCCTGAAGAAGCCAATAACCAAGGCGAAACATGTAGCGGTGAAATCAGTTTGCACGTGTAAAAGTACTGCAATATCAATTATTCACCTTTTGATGTTTGTTTTTAATACTTTTTCTAATACATTTCTATTTTTTTGTAAATGACCTTGTTGTAAATCTGCACCCTAAAATCCCAAAACATTCTTTGAATTGTACATTTATCTATTAGGGGGATGTGGTGTAGAATCCATGCTAGATGATAAGCAAAAATGTTGTCTCTTCGGGGACAACATGTTCACTTGCCGCCTAATATATCACACCAACTTTCAGATGCCATTGTAACAAGATAGCCACAACCTGTCAGTGGTCATAAAGTTATGGCTGATCGTTGTATAGTATAATAATATGATGGGGATATAATCATCTATATACCTTGTGCAGTATGTTAATATGATGGTGATGTAATGAATGGTATATATTATATGATTGTGATGGCTGTGGACAGTGCAGTTTATATGGGTTATATATTCATCGGTCATTGGGGTGGGGGGAAGGGAGTAGACCTAGACTAAAAGTGGACTTATCCTTTAAGTCTCAGTGACTGATTTCAGAGCCCCAATTACAGGTGGCGATCTTCCCCGGCGGTGGCACACAGAGAGGAGATGTCATCTCTCGGGCCCCCCCCATGTCATGTCACAGCGTGGAGTCCATTAGGATGGCGGTTGGCCGCGGACGTGCGGCGTAGAGGGGAAGCGGCTGCTGGGATGAGAGTTTGACAGATGTGTTAATCTGCGGGAGTCGCCATCCCGTCGCACCCCTCCTCCTCCACTGACAAATGACTCCCCATCTCAGAAGAAATTACTAACAGCTTGTCATGCCATACATCACTGGATGTGTGTTATCTGCCGCTGAGCTGCCCGCACCTCCTCATCTATTACCAAACCACCCAGCCCCCTGACCGAATCTCCCCGTCCACCATCCATCATCCGCCTGACGCCAGGGGCTGCCGCTCACCATACACCTTACAATCTGATTGCAAGCTGCTGCTGGAGGAGAATACAGCCAATTGGTTCTAGTATATGCTGCCCCCCCCCCCATCGCTCCTCCTGACCAGGTGTGACAGGGAGGCTGCAAAGGCCCCATGGAGCGTGGGGGTGGAAGCACCCTTTCTCAATGCGGCGCCTAGGGCACATGCCCACCCTGCCCCACCGGGTTTTTCGACTCTGGGAAGATCCTTATATTATACAGTTTTGGTAAATCTAAAGTTGATTACCCAAAGATTGTACAATGTAGGTGACCCTTATGGAATGCAGTGCCATGTGATCCCAACGCCGTGCAGCTGAGGTCGTGTGACCACATATGTGAGCAAAGCTAGTGCACACCCTGCAATCTGATCATGCATTCTCTTTACAAGGGCCTGCCTAATTGGATACATATGGAACGGCTTGTTAAAGCAAAACTTCGGTCATTTTTTCATCTTTGCATCTATTAAATCTTCTGCTTCTTCTGTTGTTGTTTTAACTTTGGATAGTAAAACATTTTTTTTCTGACAGCAAATCCCTTATACAGCCCACTTCCTGTTTCTTGTCTGGTCATTAGCCTTATGACATCATGTACAGCTCTCTCTCTCACTCTCGTGAGAGTTTGCCAGGAAGGGAGGGGGGGATGAGTCATAAGAGGGCCAATGAGAGCTGCAGAGCTGGAGGTGTGCCTCTGTGTAAATCAAGGAAGTGAACAGGCAGCAGCTTCAGCTGCCCACAGTTAAAATGGCTGCAGCCAGACTCGGTGGAGGGAAATTTATTTCTGCAGCATATTTGGCAAGTACCGAAACGCAGTATATATAAAATAATATGCAAAGTGGTTGGAGGGAAGCTTCAGAATGGCAAAGATGTTTTTATTACAAATTATGTGAGCAGACTGCAGTTCCTCTTTAAAGTGTGTTTTCCTATCACACAGGTGCCTACAGATCTAAAAGAGATTGTATAGTGTATGAGCAGATTACAAAATTAATTTCATATATATTAAATCAGAGAAGTCCTCCAATTGTAAAGTTGTTAGATCTAAAAGGAGATTTTACATAGCTCCCAACTGTCACTGATTTGGAGAAATGTCCCTCTGTCCCTCTTTCCTCCTCATTTGTCCCTCATTTTGGTCTGATCTCTATAGTTCTATACAAAATTCACTTTTTATCTTTCAAAAAGTGTTCCCCAGTGCTAAACCTTTCCTCCAAATTCTGAATTGCTGCATTTGTACATTTTAAAAGCCAATATAAAGGAATAGTAGTGGTAACAAAAAGCCCTTGTGGATTTAATTAACCTTTTTTTTTTGGTCAATTCTGCTTTAAGGGGGTGTGGCAGGGGGGCGTGTCCTATGCCTACATACATTTGTTAGTAGGTGTCCCTCATTCCCATCTCAAAATATTGGGAGGTATGCATTGTACAATTATTGTAATGAGAAGTCACTGTCTGCATAAGATGAGGAAAAGGAGAGCGAGCACAGGCGCTGTCCAAGGTGCTGAAATCTCCAACAACAGAAAGGAATTTCAGAATAAAATCCCCACCCAGTCCACATAATATCTGCAGACACTGCGAAAACCCTCTCGAAGGAACACTCCACCCCAAAATGACACTTTATTGGAGCCAAACCCTGACAGTTTCTTCTATTTCTCGGGGACTCTAAGGGTGAAATATTTACCCAGAGTTTCTGGGTCTGTACGCCCGCTGTGCCCATTATGAGGGGTTCCCACCATCCCTGTGCTGAGTTCCCGGGTCTGTACACCCGCTGTGCCCATTATGAGGGGTTCCCACCATCCCTGTGCTGAGTTCCCGGGTCTGTACACCCGCTGTGCCCATTATGAGGAGTTCCCACCATCCCTGTGCTGAGTTCCCGGGTCTGTACACCCGCTGTGCCCATTATGAGGGGTTCCCACCATCCCTGTGCTGAGTTCCCGGGTCTGTACGCCCGCTGTGCCCATTATGAGGGGTTCCCACCATCCCTGTGCTGAGTTCCCAGGTCTGTACACCTGCTGTGCCCATTATGAGGGGTTCCCACCATCCTTGTGCTGAGTTCCCGGGTCTGTACACCTGCTGTGCCCATTATGAGGGGTTCCCACCATCCTTGTGCTGAGTTCCCGGGTCTGTACACCCGCTGTGCCCATTATGAGGGGTTCCCACCATCCCTGTGCTGAGTTCCCGGGTCTGTACACCTGCTGTGCCCATTAGGAGGGGTTCCCACCATCCCTGTGCTGAGTTCCCGGGTCTGTACACCCGCTGTGCCCATTATGAGGGGTTCCCACCATCCTTGTGCTGAGTTCCCGGGTCTGTACACCTGCTGTACCCATTATGAGGGGTTCCCACCATCCCTGTGCTGAGTTCCCGGGTCTGTACACCTGCTGTGCCCATTATGAGGGGTTCCCACCATCCCTGTGCTGAGTTCCCGGGTCTCTACACCTGATGTGCCCATTATGAGGGGTTCCCACCATCCCTGTGCTGAGTTCCCAGGTCTGTACACCTGCTGTGCCCATTATGAGGGGTTCCCACCATCCCTGTGCTGAGTTCCCAGGTCTGTACACCTGCTGTGCCCATTATGAGGGGTTCCCACCATCCTTGTGCTGAGTTCCCGGGTCTGTACACCTGCTGTGCCCATTATGAGAGGCTCACACCATCCTTGTGCTGAGTTCCCGGGTCTGTACACCTGCTGTGCCCATTATGAGGGGTTCCCACCATCCCTGTGCTGAGTTCCTGGGTCTGTACACCTGCTGTGCCCATTATGAGGGGTTCCCACCATCCCTGTGCTGAGTTCCCGGGTCTGTACACCCGCTGTGCCCATTATGAGGGGTTCCCACCATCCCTGTGCCGAGTTCCCGGGTCTCTACACCTGATGTGCCCATTATGAGGAGTTCCCACCATCCCTGTGCTGAGTTTTCGGGTCTGTACGCCCGCTGTGCCCATTATGAGAGGTTTGGCCGAACTTTTGCTGTAAGCACCGCCCCCCTCCCTCCGAAAAATGTCTGGGAGGACAAGGAGAGGCAGACATTCCCTTGGCACTGTAAGGCGGCCAGCAACAAATGTGTCCACAGGAAAAGGTGGACGTGGTGGTCAGTCCTCGGGCAGGGCATCATATTCTCTGTTTAGTGAGTTTGCCCGTGCTCTCCAGCCACAACATGCAGAGGAGGTGGTGGACTGGCTTACTAAACCTTCCTCATCTACCTCATCCTCTGTCACGCAAGCAGAGACAAGTTGCCAGAGTGGATAAACCTGCCTCTTTGTCCACATCTATTCCTGCCATAGCCCCAACATCAGCCATGGAGGAGTCCGCTGAGTTATTTCACCGCAGCGTCAGCCACTTGCCCCTTGATGATGCCCAGCCATTACTGGATTCAGATGTTGGTTCTGAGGTTGAGGATGACAGGAACCTGAGCCTAGAGAGACTGAGGAACAGGGGTAGACAAATTGGCATTCATGTTCCCCAAGCCACAGCCAAGTTGTCTCCAGTGGTGGTGATGAAGATGGAGGAGATGGAGTTGATGATGATGATGATGAAGATGATGAGGTCATTAAAGCGACTTGGGTGCCAGATAGAGCAGAGGAGGAAACTGAAGGTGAGGAGGCACAACCCCAAGGAGGCCGACATCAAGAAAGAGTAGAGAGCAGCCCCTATATTCCAGCACATTCTGCAGCTATTATCTCCCGGCCCGCTCCCCAAAGCTCAGCTGTCTGGGCCTTTTTCAGCACTTTTTCAGCACTTTTTCAGCACTTCTGCAGCAGATTGCACTGTTGCTATCTGCAAACTGAGTCTCAGGCACATCAAACGTGGCAAAAACACCAACCATATGCATATATTGCAATTCTTTTTGCCTTTATCAAGTGCACCTCTATAGGGTTACAGTGGGAAGGCGCCCCCAACACCCAAAGAGTCATTTTTCAGCACCCGTTTGACAGGCGCATATCATTGCAATTTTTGTACGGCAAGCCCAATTCTTGCTTTCATCAAGAGTACCTCAATGGGGTTACGGTGAGAAGGCGCCACCGACACCCAAAGACCAATTTTTACGCACCCGTTACTTCTATCCAAAGTCAAAGTGACACCAGAATTTATATTTTAAAAAAAGTCTAATCTTGTTCCCAGTGCACTACATTGTGGCCTCATCATACACACTGGCTCCCCAGCTGAGCAAAATAAAGGCAGCTTGCAGGGAAAATGTCTTTTTTTTTTTTGGCTTTATAAATGCAATTATTGCTGCAGCAGATTCTAGGCATGGTACAGATCTGCCACTTTACAGGTAGACTAAGGGGACCCCCCAGGCACTATATTGGAAGGAATTTTTCATTTTTAGGTTTTCGCTTTAAAAATAAAACAAAATCACTGCTCCTTTAAAAATGACGTCAAAACTTTTTTTTTTTATTGATACATGTCCCCCAGGGCAGGACCCGGACCCCCATAACCATTGTGTGCCCAATTAATTACATATAAGCCTTCAAAATGGGCACTTTTGATTTTTGACGTTCGGGTCTCATTGACTTTAATGGGGTTCGTTATTCGGGTCCGAACTTTCGCGGTGTTAGGAAGTTCTGGTGCGAACCGAACAAGGGTCCATTCGGCCCATCCGTAGTGCTGAGTTCTGGGTCTGTACACCTGCTGTACCCATTATGAGGGGTTCACATCATCCCTGTGCTGAGTTCCCGGGTCTGTACACCCGCTGTGCCCATTATGAGGGGTTCCCACCATCCCTGCGCTGAGTTCCTGGGTCTGTACACCCGCTGTGCCCATTATGAGGGGTTCCCACCATCCCTGTGCTGAGTTCCCGGGTCTGTACACCCGCTGTGCCCATTATGAGGGGTTCCCACCATCCCTGTGCTGAGTTCCCGGGTCTGTACACCCGCTGTGCCCATTATGAGGGGTTCCCACCATCCCTGTGCTGAGTTCCCGGGTCTGTATACCTGCTGTGCCCATTATGAGGGGTTCCCACCATCCCTGTGCTGAGTTCCCGGGTCTGTACACCTGCTGTGCCCATTATGAGGGGTTCCCACCATCCCTGTGCTGAGTTCCCGGGTCTGTACACCCGCTGTGCCCATTATGAGGGGTTCCCACCATCCCTGTGCTGAGTTCCCGGGTCTGTACACCTGCTGTGCCCATTATGAGGGGTTCCCACCTTCCCTGTGCTGATTTTCCAGGTCTGTTATGCCCATTATGAGGGGTTCCCACCATCCCTGTGCTGAGTTCCCGGGTCTGTACACCTGCTGTGCCCATTATGAGGGGTTCTCACCTTCCCTGTGCTGAGTTCCCGGGTCTGTACACCCGCTGTGCCCATTATGAGGGGTTCCCACCAACCCTGTGCTGAGTTCCCAGGTCTCTACACCTGATGTTCCCATTATGAGGGGTTCCCACCATCCCTGTGTTGAGTTCCTGGGTCTCTACACCTGATGTTCCCACCATCCCTGCCTCTTTTAGAATTTTGCCCAGAACTTGAAGACAAATAACAGGCAGCCTGTTGCCTCTGCTAGAATTTCTTCCCTTGCAAATAGAGGTTTTTGGGGGTGCCATGTCCCGGTAACAAATCACATGACTCCAGTACAGGCGAACCCTCCCATAGTTCTCATAGACCTGACCGACCTCCATATCTACAGCACAGAAGCAGGCCAGGAGCCGCCACAAAACAGAAAATTGTATCAAATACTTACCGTAATTTTCCTTTCCTGGCGCCAATCCTTGGCAGCCTACTACCAACACATGTTGACACCAGGAAAGTCAGATGGAAATCCTGGCAGAGCTGAACCTGAGTTGGGGGTTTCACATCACATTTAGAGTTTTACTTGAAGCCCCCCCCCTCCCCCTCCAATGCCATGCTGTGACTTTATCATCTTCTGACCAGTGCATGCTGAGCCAGCGTTTCCCGGCGCTGACAATCTTCTGCTCATTTCTGTTGGGCTGTCAGTGCGCGTTAGTCTCCGGAGCTCTCAGCGCTCTCAGTCCGGCCGCGTGATGTGTTGTCTTGTTGATTCGTATGGACACCGTGTACACAGCCACAGATGTAATCACAGGGACCTGTGGATGTTCAGATGGAGAGGCGTCCTTGCCGCATCCGCCGTGTCAGCACTTCCAGGCCGACCCTCATTACTTCTTATTGCCTTCTGCTTCCTTCTCGCTTTTTAACCTCTTTGCAGCTGCTCAGGAGACGGTGGCCACATTGTAAGCTTAACGTAAGACGGAGGGCCGCAAATGCCAGCTGACCCTGTGCTGAGTTCCCAGGTCTGTAGACCTGCTGTGCCCATTATGAGGGGTTCCCACCATCCCTGTGCTGAGTTCCCAGGTCTGTACACCTGCTGTGCCCATTATGAGGGGTTCCCACCATCCCTGTGCTGAGTTCCCGGGTCTGTACACCTGCTGTGCCCATTATGAGGGGCCCCTACCATCCCTGTGCTGAGTTCCCGGGTCTGTAGATCTGCTGTGCCCATTATGAGGGGTTCCCACCATCCCTGTGCTGAGTTCCCAGGTTTGTACACCTGCTGTGCCCATTATGAGGGGTTCCCTCCATCCCTGTGCTGAGTTCCCTGGTCTGTACACCTACTGTGCCAATTATAAGGACTTCCCGCAATCCCTGTGCTGAGTGCCCAGGTCTGTACACCTGATGTGCCCATTATTAGAGGTTCCCACCATCCCTGTGCTGAGTTCCCAGGTCTCTACACCCGCTGTGCCCATTATGAGGGGTTCCCACCATCCCTGTGCTGAGTTCCCAGGTCTCTACACCCGCTGTGCCCATTATGAGGGGTTCCCACCATCCCTGTGCTGAGTTCCCGGGTCTGTACACCCGCTGTGCCCATTATGAGGGGTTCCTACCATCCCTGTGCTGAGTTCCCGGGTCTGTACACCTGCTGTGCCCATTATGAGGGGTTCCCACCACCCTGTGCTGAGTTCCCGGGTCTGTATACCTGATGTGCCCATTATGAGGGGTTCCCACCATCCCTGTACTGAGTTCCCGGGTCTATACACCCGCTGTGCCCATTATGAGAGGTTCCCACCATCCCTGTGCTGAGTTCCCGGGGCTACAGCAATAAGCAGCTGTACAATGCATTCATCCATCATGCCCTGCCATCAGGGAGGTGTGTGATTGGCCCCAAAATTATTCTGCAGCAGGACAAGGACCCCAAACATACAGCCAATGTCAATAAGAACTATCTTCAGTGTAAAGAAGAACAAGGAGCCCTGCAAGTGATGGTTTGGCCCACACAGAGCCCCAATCTCACCATCATGGAGTCTGTCTGGGATGACATGAAGACACCGAAGGATTGGAGGCATCCGACATCTATAGAAGATCTGCGCTTAGTTCTCCAAGATGTACCTAGAACAACCTACCCACCGAGTTCCTTCAACAACTGTGTGGACGACTACCTAGAAGAACTGATGCTGGTTTGAAGCCAAGGGGGGGGGGGGGGGGGTCACCCCAAATATTGATTGGATTTCTTTTCTGTTCACTTTGCATTTTGTAAATTGATAAAAAAAAACTATTAAAACATTTTTTAAATATATATATATATATATACAGTGGGGAGAACAAGTATTTGATACACGGCCGATTTTGCAGGTTTTCCTACTCACAAAGCATGTAGAGGTCTGTCATTTCTATCATAGGTTCTCTTCAACTGTGAGAGACGGAATCTAAAACAAAAATCCAGAAAATCACATTGTATGATTTTTAGGTAATTCATTTGCATTTTATTTGATCACCTACCAATCAGTAAGAATTCCGGCTCTCACAGACCTGTTATTTTTTTCTTTAGGAAGCCCTCCTGTTCTCCACTCATTACCTGTATTAAGTGCACCTGTTTGAACTCGTTACCTGTATAAGAGACACCTGTCCACCTGCCCAATCAAACAGACTCCAACCTCTCCACAATTTTTTGATTGAATGAAAATGTATACTTTATTTTGCAAGAAAATATACAAAAAACAAATACTTAAACAGGGTACATTCAGTATTGCGACGCAGCGCATAAATACACTACATAACAATACATTGCCAAGCATACAAATAAATTACATTCATCCTGCGGTATGATGCCTAATGTGTTGTGCAGAGTAATAATACCCCGAAACATCACATCATGCATGACGCCGCATTACCCTGAAAGCAGTACTTCAATAACATTTCACAAAGAGTCCGGTCATACAGTCAAATAACATTCAAATGGGCAACGGGTGTGATGGGGGGGGTGGAGAAGGTGGGGTAGGGGAGGGAAAAAAGAGTTCACAGGCCCGAAGCTTTATTTGAACTGCCAAAGGATACACGGGGGAGAGGGGGGGGGGATGGGGAAATCTTCAGACCTCCTCTTCCTCCTTGAAGTCCATCAAGTGATAGTCTCTGAGCAGACTGTGAACCAGTCTGCGACAGTCCTCGATGGACATCCTCTCCCGCTGGTGGATGAGGCGCTTCCTGGCGCACCACAAAGGGTCCTTAAAGCAACACAGCACCCGCCAGGCACCGTCAATGTCCTCCTGTGAATGAGTTCCACAGAAGAGTCCGTTCAACACACCAAAGTGTGTGATAGCAGTCTGTGGCACAAAGTCTTTGAGTTCCGGTTCCAAGGCCCTCAACAGGTCCTGTGCAAAGGGGCACTCCCAGAAAACATGCAGAGCAGTTTCCTCCTGGATGATGCAAAAGGGGCAGTGCCTGTATCTGCACAGGTTTCTGGCATGCATGAATGTCCTGAGTGGCAACCCCCCTTGGATTGCCATCCATGCCAGATCTTTGTGCCTGTTGGTGAGTCTCTTTGAAGAAACATTCCTCCAGACCACTTTACAAGTGGCTGTAGGGAGGCCTGGAACAGTCTCAACAATGTCCGATGCTCTGATCAACTTGTGGATAGTTTTTGGCTTCCACAAGTCGGGCTTCACTCCATGTAGCCCCAGCTCCTTAATAAACTTGAAGGTGTCCAAGTAGTACCAAGGGGTGTCCCAGTTGTAGGGGATGGAGCTGTCCCATTTGTCCCATCCCAGGGTCCTCCAAAGAGGCAGGAGGAAAAAACGGGACATGGAGTTACCGCCAGAGTCCACAGTTCTGTCAACCAATGTCCTGCGGATGCAGTTACAAGCAAAGCACACCCTCAATAAGGTAGCGATGTCGGGCACGCCCTTACCGCCCTTGAGGGGTTCCTTGAACATAACCGCCCGCTTCACTCTGTCCATTTTGGAGCTCCAGATGAAGTGAAACACCGCCCTGGTGATGGCCTTACAGGTGTTAACCCGAGGGGGCCAGGCCTGGGCGAGGTACTGCAACACAGGGAGGATCTCGCTGCGGAGTACCAGTGTTTTGCCTTCGATGGTGAGTTCTCTGAGGCTCCAAAGTCCAAACTTCTGTCGCATCTTTGACAGTCTTTCCTCCCAGGACTTCAGGGCTGCGCCCTCAGCTCCAAACCAGTCCCCAAGGATTTTGATGAAGTCCGTCTTGACGCTGAAGGGAATGGGCGCAGAAGAAGGCAGGAACCACTTTCCGAAGAGCATGACTTCCGACTTCCCGCAATTGACCTTTGCTCCTGAAGCTTGGCCGAAGTCCTCACAGGTCTGGGCAAGTGTGTCGATGGAGCGCCGATCAGCACAGAACACCGTCACGTCGTCCATGTAGAGTGAGCACTTGACCTCCCGTCTGTCCGGTCCTGGTGCGGTGATCCCTCTGATCTCTGGGTTCCATCTGATGCTTCGGGCGAAGAGCTCTATACAACAAACAAAAAGAGGTGAGAGAGGGCAGCCTTGTCTGACCCCAGACAAAATTGGAAAGGGGTCAGTTTTCCAGCCGTTTACCAGCACCAAACTAGAAATGTCAGTGTACATTACATTCACATACGAACAAAACATTTCCCCAAGACCAAACCTGCGCAGAGCTCTGCACATAAACTCAAGGGAGACACGGTCAAAGGCCTTCTCCTGGTCAAGACTGACCAGGGCCGCGTGCACGCGGCGGCCATGAATGTACTGGACCGTGTCCCGGACAAGCGCGAGGCTGTCCGCAATCCTGCGACCAGGAATGCCGCAAGTCTGATCCGGGTGGATGATCTGTCCGATGACAGACTTCAGCCTGTTGGCCAGGACCTTGGCGAGGATTTTGTAGTCCACGTTCAGAAGAGAGATCGGACGCCAATTTTTAAGATCCGATCTCTCCCCCTTCCGCTTATACAAAATCGTGATCATCCCCTCCCTCAGTGACGGAGGCATTCTGCCCTCCACCACCATCTCCTCGTACAGCTCGAGCAGGTCCGGGCCCACGAGATCCCACAGTGCTACATAGAGCTCTACTGGGAGACCAGTGCAGCTCCTCCAACACCAAGGGGGCGTTGACGGTTGATGAACCTGCAGGATCAATTTGGTTAGAGATACCTGACAGGAACCTGTCGGCCGCCTGAGTGTCCGTTTCTTTCGGGGAGTAGAGGTTGGTGTAGTAGTCGCTGACCACTTGCATCACAGCCTTCTTCCCCTTCTGGAGTGTTCCGGTCTCATCACGCAGCTCTGACAAGGGTGTGTGTCCTGAGTGAAGTTTCCTGAAAAAGAAAGAATTGCACTTCTCACCTTTCTCAAGATTCTCCACCTTGGCACGGAAGACAATGTGCCTGGATTCTTCCTCGAAGTGTCCTTTCAGGCTCTTCTTGGTGTCCTCCAGGTCCTGCCTAACGTCCCAGCCGCAGTGATGAAGGTCCTGCAGGGACTGCAACTGACGCTGCAGTCTCCTGAGTTCCCTCCTCCTGGCGCACACACGCTGGCGTCCCCTTGCCTGAAAGAAGCTACGCAGCTTAACCTTCACAAACTCCCACCAGTCACTTACCCTTCCGAAGAATCTCTTTTCCTCCGTCCAGGTGGCATAGGCCTCCCGGAGTTCCCCCATCAGTTCCTCGTTTTCCAGCAGGGTGCTATTCAGCTTCCAGGAACCCGGTCCGCGGGCAAAGCCCTCGCCCAGGTCACCCCGAAAGTGAATAGCCCTGTGGTCAGAGAAAAAGCAGGGGACCATGGAGAACTCACGATGCTTGACTGTTCTTGAAGTGAGCACGAAGTCAATCCTGGAACGCACAGATCCATCGGGTCGGCACCACGAATAGTTCACGGTCCCTTTCCCTATGGATCCCACGGCGTCCTGCAAGGAGGCCTCCGAGATCATCTCCTTGAGCAGCCTAGAAGTAGCATCAAGTTTTGCGTATATGCTGGAGCTGCGCCCATCCTCCTCGATCGGACAGTTAAAATCACCGTCGATCACTACTGTTCTGGTGGTGACGAGTTGGGTCCGCAGGGTCTGGAAAAGTTCCAGCCGCGCATTCTTGTCTGGGGGGGCGTACACGTTGATGAGCCTAACTGGCTCTTCCACCCACGAGCCGTCTATGACCAAAAGACGGCCACAGACTAGCTCATGGATAGAGTCAACCGTGAAGCGCCCACCCCTGACCAGAATGGCTACTCCTGCAGACTTGCAATCGCCACCCCCGGACCAGTAGGAGGGACCAAGGGTCCACTGGGAGGACAGATGAGTGTACCTCCTCAAGGGAGGAAGGGCGCACTCCTGAAGCATGTAGACATCACTCTGCTGACTTGAAAGAAAGGTCAGGACCGCTTGCCTTCTAGATGTATCCTTGATACTCCTCACATTAATGGAAAAGATTGAGATCTCAGCCATAATGAAAAAGGGTATGAGGGTCTAGTTAACAAGGGTCCGAACTTACCTCCCCGGAGGGGGGGGTGGCTCTTCCGTTGCGTCTTCTGCCTGTCCTGTGTTCTGGGCCAGGCCCAGCTCCTCAAGGACAGACTCCATCATCTGCTGGCTGATGTGGACGTTGGGGGGGAGGTCATGCTCAGGGTCGACCACGATCTCCTCCCCTTCCTCCTCCTCTCCTGCAGACTCTAGGTCCTCCACTACTTGCTCGGGTCCATCGCTGTCGCGTTGGACCCCGTTGGGCCGTTTGGTGGAGGTGGCGGGTTCCTCAGCTGTTGGGCTCTCTGGCTTACGTTTCCGGCTTCCTCTTGGGCCACTGGTGGGGGTGGAGGGGGGTGGGAGGGTGGGGAAGTCCTCCAGGGAGGACAGGTTGGGGGGGGAAGGGGTGGGGAGGGGTTCCTCCGGCACAGAGGGGGTGGGTGGGGGTGTGCTGGAGGTAGGGGCTGGGGCAGGGGTAGGGGTAGGAGGGGCAGGGGCAGGAGGGGCGGGAGTGGACTTACCTTTGGCCTTTCGAGGTTCTTTCGGTTTTTCTGGCAGCTTCCTCCCGGATGGCTTACCCTGGCTTACAGCTCCAGCGTAGGTCCGGGTTCTCTGGGGGCAGTGTCTGAAGACATGCTCTGCCAATCCGCAAAGGTTGCAGGCCTTGGACCTCGGACAGTCCTTGGTCTCGTGGCCTGTCACCCTACAGAACTTGCAAGCAAGCTCTGTACAATCCTTACCTATGTGTCCCGGCTGCCCACACTTGTTACAGTTGTAGGGTATGCCGGGATAGAAAAGGATTCCTGCGGAGGATCCCAGGGAGAAGAAAGGCTGCAGGTGCTGGATGTCCCCCGAAGGGTCTTTCCTCAGTTTGCAGAGCACAGACCACTTACCTATCCAGAAGCCGTTGGCATCGAAGATTTGGATCGGGTCCTTCACCACGGTGCAGAACCTCTGGAGGTAGGTGGCTATGTCCTTTCCACTGGTATGGGGGTTCCTCATGGCCACTGTCACCCGCTTTTCGTCCCGTGTTATGGGGCAGTTCGCAGTGAACTTCCGGAAAGGGGATTCAGGGCCACTGGTCTTCACCATCTCCCAGTATCTTCTGCAGACCTGAAACGACACAAAAGTTATAAAGAATATACCTCTTGTGAAGGCCTGCACAGAAAGCGTCTCCGCTTTGCTGAACCCCTGTTCCAGGATCATCTTCTTTCCGAAGATCTCCGGGGTCATGTCGGGGACTCTTCCGTCCACCTCCTTCAGCTGCAGCACGACCGTCTGCTTCATCCATGGCTCCAAAGCTGGGAGCCCGTCTGCAGGCTGGTCTGGCTTGGCTGGTCCTGGTCGGCTGGTGCCGGCCGGGGTAGGGGCGGGGGTTGAGGCAGCGGCATTCCCGGGCTCGGAGGAAGTGGCTGGAACGGGGTTCTTCTTCTCTTTTCCGGTCTTCTTTACGCTCTTCCCCATCGTCAAGGAATTGGATGTCGCTTCAGATGTTTCTTAGGCGGCTTCCTTATGGTTCCTCGATGTCTTCGCTCTTTTTCGTAGCCTTTACAAAGGCTCTAGCATCTACTGCCCGGAGGTAGTAATGCGGAGTGGGGGAGGAGGGAAGACCGCAATCTCGTTCCCTGTGGGGGCTAAGCCTCTGACCCAATAGCAGCAAGTAGGTGAAGCTGAATTTAATCAACGATCCTACCAGGCCGAGCAGAGGGTACCCCACAAGGACCAATTGGCTTGGATAGATGCAAGTGGTTCTCAACGTCCTAGCTGTGAAGCAGAGACACCCCTAAGGGCTAAAGTCGATACTACACTTGATCTTAGCCAAAAGGCCGAGAAGCGATCCAACCTCTCCACAATGGCCAAGACCAGAGAGCTGTGTAAGGACATCAGGGATAAGGTTGTAGACCTGCAGAAGGCTGGGATGGGCTACAGGACAATAGGCAAGCAGCTTGGTGAGAAGGCAACAACTGTTGGCGCAATTATTAGAAAATGGAAGAAGTTCAAGATGACGGTCAATCTCCCTCGGTCTGGGGCTCCATGCAAGATCTCACCTCATGGGGCATCAATGGTCATGAGGAAGGTGAGGGATCAGCCCAGAACTACACGGCAGGACCTGGTCAATAACCTGAAGAGAGCTGGGACCATAGTCTCAAAGAAAACCATTAGTAACACGCTACACCGCCATGGATTAAAATCCTGCGGCGCACGCAAGGTCCCCCTGCTCAAGCCAACGCATGTCCAGGCCCGTCTGAAGTGTGCCAATGACCATCTGGATGATCCAGAGGAGGAATGGGAGAAGGTCATGTGGTCTGATGAGCAGAAATAGAGCTTTTTAATCTAAACTCCACTCGCCGTGTTTGGAGGAAGAACATCATGGAGTACAACCCCAAGAATACCATCCCAACCGTGAAGCATGGGGGTGGAAACATCATTCTTGGGGGCTGCTTTTCTGCAAAAGGGGACAGGATGACTACACCGTATTGAGGGGAGGATGGACGAGGCCATGTATCACGAGATCTTGGCCAACAACCTCCTTCCCTCAGTAAGGGCATTGAAGATGGGTCGTGGCTGGGTCTTCCAGCATGCCAACGACCCGAAACACACAGCCAGGGCAACTAAGGAGTGGCTCCATAAGAAGATTCTCGAGGTCCTGGAGTGGCCTAGCCAGTCCTCAGACCTGAACCCAATAGAAAATCTTTGGAGGGAGCTGAAAGTCCGTAAAGGCCCAGTGACAGCCCCGAAGCCTGAAGGATCTGGAGAAGGTCTGTATGGAGGATTGGGCCAAAATCCCTGCTGCAGTGTGTGCAAAAAAATCTGGGCAAGAACTACAGGAAACCTATGATCTCTGTAATTGCAAACAAAAAGGTTTCTGTACCAAATATTAAGTTCTGCTTTTCTGATGTATCAAATATTTATGTCATGCAAAAAAAAAATGCAAATGAATTACTTAAAAATCATACAATGTGGATTTTCTGGATTTTTGTTTTAGATTCCGTCTCTCACAGTTGAAGAGAACCTATGATAAAAATGACAGAACTCTACATGTTTTGTAAGTAGGAAAACCTGCAAAATCGGCCGTGTATCAAATACTTGTTCTCCCCACTGTATATATATATATATATATCTATAGATAGATAGATAGTGGGGACGGAAAGTATTCAGACCCCCTTAAATTTTTCACTCTTTGTTATATTGCAGCCATTTGCTAAAATCATTTAAGTTCATTTTTTTTTCCTCATTAATGTACACACAGCACCCCATATTGTACACACAGTACCCCATATTGTACACACAGCACCCCATATTGTACACACAGCCCCCCATATTGTACACACAGCACCCCATATTGTACACACAGTACCCCATATTGTACACACAGCCCCCCATATTGTACACACAGCGCCCCATATTGTACACACAGCCCCCCATATTGTACACACAGCCCCCCATATTGTACACACAGCACCCCATATTGTACACACAGCACCCCATATTGTACACACAGCCCCCCATATTGTACACACAGCCCCCCATATTGTACACACAGCACCCCATATTGTACACACAGCCCCCATATTGTACACACAGCCCCCCATATTGTACACACAGCACCCCATATTGTACACACAGCCCCCCATATTGTACACACAGCCCCCCATATTGTATACACAGCACCCCATATTGTACACACAGCACCCCATATTGTACACACAGCACCCCATATTGTACACACAGCCCCCCATATTGTACACACAGCCCCCCATATTGTACACACAGCCCCCCATATTGTACACACAGCCCCCCATATTGTATACACAGCCCCCCATATTGTACACACAGCACCTCATATTGTACACACAGCCCCCAATATTGTACACACAGCACCCCATATTGTACACACAGCACCCCATATTGTATACACAGCACCCCATATTGTACACACAGCACCCCATATTGTATACACAGCCCCCCATATTGTACACACAGCCCCCCATATTGTACACACAGCCCCCCATATTGTACACACAGCGCCCCATATTGTACACAGCACCCCATATTGTACACACAGCCCCCCCATATTGTACACACAGCCCCCCATATTGTACACACAGCACCCCATATTGTACACACAGCCCCCCATATTGTACACACAGCCCCCCATATTGTATACACAGCCCCCCATATTGTACACAGCGCCCCATATTGTACACAGCACCCCATATTGTACACACAGCCCCCCCATATTGTACACACAGCCCCCCCATATTGTACACACAGCACCCCATATTGTACACACAGCCCCCCATATTGTACACACAGCCCCCCATATTGTACACACAGCCCCCCATATTGTATACACAGCCCCCCATATTGTACACACAGCACCTCATATTGTACACACAGCCCCCAATATTGTACACACAGCACCCCATATTGTACACACAGCACCCCATATTGTATACACAGCACCCCATATTGTACACACAGCACCCCATATTGTATACACAGCCCCCCATATTGTACACACAGCCCCCCATATTGTACACACAGCCCCCCATATTGTACACACAGCGCCCCATATTGTACACAGCACCCCATATTGTACACACAGCCCCCCCATATTGTACACACAGCACCCCATATTGTACACACAGCACCCCATATTGTACACAGCACCCCATATTGTACACACAGCCCCCATATTGTACACAGCACCCCATCGGCCACTTTATTAGTTACACCAGGTTCAATTGCTCGGTAACACAAATTGCTAATCAGCCAACCACATGGCAGCAACTCAATGCATTTAGGCATCTAGACGTGGTGAAGAAGACTTGCTAAACTTCAAACTGAGCCTCAGAATGGGGAAGAGTATCACAAAGTCACTTAAGTGACTTTGAACGTGGTATGGTTGTTGGTGGCAGACGGGCCGGTCTGAGTATTTCTGGGATTTTCACGCACAACCATCTCTCGGGATTACAGAGAATGGTGGGAAAAAGAGAAAATACCCAGTGAGCGGCAGTTGTGTGGAGGAAAATGCCTTGTTGATGTCAGAGGAGAATGGGCAGACTGGTTCCAGATGATAGAAAGACAACAGTAACTCAAATACGCACTCGTTACACCCAAGGTATGCAGAATACCATCTCTGAACACACAACACATTCAACCTTGAAGCAGATGGGCTACAGCAGCAGAAGATCACACCGGGTGCCACTCCTGTCAGCTAACAGGAAACTGAGGCTACAATTGGCACAGGATCACCAAAATTGGAGAAGATTGGAGTAACGTTGCCTGGTCTGATGAGTCTGGATTTCAGCTCCAACATTCAGATGGTGGGGTCAGAATTTGGCGCCTGGATCCATCCTGCCTTGTATCACCGGTTCAGGCTGGTGGTGGGGGTGTAATGGTGTGGGGGATGGGGTATCCCCGGTTCAGGCTGGTGGTGGGGGTGTAATGGTGTGGGGGATGGGATATCACCGGTTCAGGCTGGTGGTGGGGGTGTAATGGTGCGGAGGATGGGATATCACCAGTTCAGGCTGGTGGTGGGGGTGTAATGGTGCGGAGGATGGGATATCACCAGTTCAGGCTGGTGGTGGGGGGTGTAATGGTGTGGGGGATGGGGTATCACCGGTTCAGGCTGGTGGTGGGGGTGTAATGGTGTGGGGGATGGGGTATCACCGGTTCAGGCTGGTGGTGGAGGTGTAATGGTGTGGGGGATGGGGTATCACCGGTTCAGGCTGGTGGTGGGGGTGTAATGGTGTGGGGGATGGGGTATCACCGGTTCAGGCTGGTGGTGGGGGTGTAATGGTGTGGGGGATGGGACATCCCCGGTTCAGGCTGGTGGTGGGGGTGTAATGGTGTGGGGGATGGGGTATCACCGGTTCAGGCTGGTGATGGGGGTGTAATGGTGTGGGGGATGGGGTATCACCGGTTCAGGCTGGTGGTGGGGGTGTAATGGTGTGGGGGATGGGATATCACCGGTTCAGGCTGGTGGTGGGGGTGTAATGGTGTGGGGGATGGGGTATCACCGGTTCAGGCTGGTGGTGGGGGTGTAATGGTGTGGGGGATGGGATATCACCGGTTCAGGCTGGTGGTGGGGGTATAATGGTGTGGGGGATGGGATATCACCGGTTCAGGCTGGTGGTGGGGGTGTAATGGTGTGGGGGATGGGGTATCACCGGTTCAGGCTGGTGGTGGGGGTATAATGGTGTGGGGGATGGGATATCACCGGTTCAGGCTGGTGGTGGGGGTGTAATGGTGTGGGGGATGGGATATCACCGGTTCAGGCTGGTGGTGGGGGGTGTAATGGTGTGGGGGATGGGATATCACCGGTTCAGGCTGGTGGTGGGGTGTAATGGTGTGGGGGATGGGGTATCCCCGGTTCAGGCTGGTGGTGGGGGTGTAATGGTGTGGGGGATAGGGTATCACCGGTTCAGGCTGGTGGTGGGGTGTAATGGTGTGGGGGATGGGGTATCACCGGTTCAGGCTGGTGGTGGCTGTGTAATGGTGTGGGGGATGGGGTATCACCGGTTCAGGCTGGTGGTGGGGGTGTAATGGTGTGGGGGGATGGGGTATCACCGGTTCAGGCTGGTGATGGGGGTGTAATGGTGTGGGGGATGGGGTATCACCGGTTCAGGCTGGTGGTGGGGGTGTAATGGTGTGGGGGATGGGATATCACCGGTTCAGGCTGGTGGTGGGGGTGTAATGGTGTGGGGGATGGGGTATCAACGGTTCAGGCTGGTGGTGGGGGTGTAATGGTGTGGGGGATGGGATATCACCGGTTCAGGCTGGTGGTGGGGGTGTAATGGTGTGGGGGGATGGGATATCACCGGTTCAGGCTGGTGGTGGGGGTGCAATGGTGTGGGGGATGGGATATCCCCGGTTCAGGCTGGTGGTGGGGGTGTAATGGTGTGGGGGATGGGGTATCCCCGGTTCAGGCTGGTGGTGGGGGTGTAATGGTGTGGGGGATGGGGTATCCCCGGTTCAGGCTGGTGGTGGGGGTGTAATGGTGTGGGGGATGGGGTATCACCGGTTCAGGCTGGTGGTGGGGGTGTAATGGTGTGGGGGATGGGATATCACCGGTTCAGGCTGGTGGTGGGGGTGTAATGGTGTGGGGGATGGGGTATCACCGGTTCAGGCTGGTGGTGGGGGTGTAATGGTGTGGGGGATGGGGTATCACCGGTTCAGGCTGGTGGTGGTGGGGTGTAATGGTGTGGGGGATGGGATATCACCGGTTCAGGCTGGTGGTGGTGGTGTAATGGTGTGGGGGATGGGGTATCATTGGTTCAGGCTGGTGGTGGGGATGTAATGGTGTGGGGGATGGGGTATCACCGGTTCAGGCTGGTGGTGGGGGTGTAATGGTGTGGGGGGATGGGGTATCACCGGTTCAGGCTGGTGGTGGGGGTGTAATGGTATAGGGGATGGGGTATCACCGGTTCAGGCTGGTGGTGGGGGGTGCAATGGTGTGGGGGATGGGGTATCACCGGTTCAGGCTGGTGGTGGGGGTGTAATGGTGTGGGGGATGGGATATCACCGGTTTAGGCTGGTGGTGGGGGTGTAATGGTGTGGGGGATGGGATATCACCGGTTCAGGCTGGTGGTGGAGGTGTAATGGTGTGGGGGATGGGGTATCACAGGTTCAGGCTGGTGGTGGTGGTGTAATGGTGTGGGGGGATGGGATATCACCGGTTCAGGCTGGTGGTGGGGGGTATAATGGTGTGGGGGATGGGATATCACCGGTTCAGGCTGGTGGTGGGGGTGTAATGGTGTGGGGGATGGGGTATCACCGGTTCAGGCTGGTGGTGGGGGGTATAATGGTGTGGGGGATGGGATATCACCGGTTCAGGCTGGTGGTGGGGGTGTAATAGTGTGGGGGATGGGATATCACCGGTTCAGGCTGGTGGTGGGGGTGTAATGGTGTGGAGGATGGGGTATCACCAGTTCAGGCTGGTGGTGGGGGTGTAATGGTGTGGAGGATGGGGTATCACCAGTTCAGGCTGGTGGTGGGGGGTGTAATAGTGTGGAGGATGGGGTATCACCGGTTCAGGCTGGTGGTGGGGGTGTAATAGTGTGGGGGATGGGATATCACCGGTTCAGGCTGGTGGTGGGGGTGTAATGGTGTGGGGGATGGGATATCACTGGTTCAGGCTGGTGGTGGGGGTGTAATGGTGTGGGGGATGGGGTATCACCGGTTCAGGCTGGTGGTGGGGGTGTAATGGTGTGGGGGATGGGATATCACCGGTTCAGGCTGGTGGTGGGGGTGTAATGGTGTGGGGGATGGGATATCACCGGTTCAGGCTGGTGGTGGGGGTGTAATGGTGTGGGGGATGGGATATCACCGGTTCAGGCTGGTGGTGGGGGTGTAATGGTGTGGGGGATGGGGTATCACCGGTTCAGGCTGGTGGCGGGGGGTGTAATGGTGTGGGGGATGGGGTATCACCGGATCAGGCTGGTGGTGGGGGTGTAATGGTGTGGGGGATGGGATATCACTGGTTCAGGCTGGTGGTGGGGGTGTAATGGTGTGGGGGATGGGGTATCACCGGTTCAGGCTGGTGGTGGGGGTGTAATGGTGTGGGGGATGGGATATCACCGGTTCAGGCTGGTGGTGGGGATGTAATGGTGTGGGGGATGGGATATCACCGGTTCAGGCTGGTGGTGGGGGTGTAATGGTGTGGGGGATGGGGTATCACCGGTTCAGGCTGGTGGTGGGGGTGTAATGGTGTGGGGGATGGGGTATCACCGGTTCAGGCTGGTGGTGGGGGTGTAATGGTGTGGGGGATGGGGTATCACCGGTTCAGGCTGGTGGCGGGGGGTGTAATGGTGTGGGGGATGGGGTATCACCGGTTCAGGCTGGTGGTGGGGGTGTAATGGTGTGGGGGATGGGGTATCACCGGATCAGGCTGGTGGTGGGGGTGTAATGGTGTGGGGGATGGGGTATCACCGGTTCAGGCTGGTGGCGGGGGGTGTAATGGTGTGGGGGATGGGGTATCACCGGTTCAGGCTGGTGGTGGGGGTGTAATGGTGTGGGGGATGGGGTATCACCGGTTCAGGCTGGTGGTGGGGGTGTAATGGTGTGGGGGATGGGGTATCACCGGTTCAGGCTGGTGGTGGGGGTGTAATGGTGTGGGGGATGGGGTATCACCGGTTCAGGCTGGTGGCGGGGGGTGTAATGGTGTGGGGGATGGGGTATCACCGGTTCAGGCTGGTGGTGGGGGTGTAATGGTGTGGGGGATGGGGTATCACCGGTTCAGGCTGGTGGTGGGGGGTGCAATGGTGTGGGGGATGGGGTATCACCGGTTCAGGCTGGTGGTGGGGGTGTAATGGTGTGGGGGATGGGATATCACCGGTTTAGGCTGGTGGTGGGGGTGTAATGGTGTGGGGGATGGGATATCACCGGTTCAGGCTGGTGGTGGAGGTGTAATGGTGTGGGGGATGGGGTATCACAGGTTCAGGCTGGTGGTGGTGGTGTAATGGTGTGGGGGGATGGGATATCACCGGTTCAGGCTGGTGGTGGGGGGTATAATGGTGTGGGGGATGGGATATCACCGGTTCAGGCTGGTGGTGGGGGTGTAATGGTGTGGGGGATGGGGTATCACCGGTTCAGGCTGGTGGTGGGGGGTATAATGGTGTGGGGGATGGGATATCACCGGTTCAGGCTGGTGGTGGGGGTGTAATAGTGTGGGGGATGGGATATCACCGGTTCAGGCTGGTGGTGGGGGTGTAATGGTGTGGAGGATGGGGTATCACCAGTTCAGGCTGGTGGTGGGGGTGTAATGGTGTGGAGGATGGGGTATCACCAGTTCAGGCTGGTGGTGGGGGGTGTAATAGTGTGGAGGATGGGGTATCACCGGTTCAGGCTGGTGGTGGGGGTGTAATAGTGTGGGGGATGGGATATCACCGGTTCAGGCTGGTGGTGGGGGTGTAATGGTGTGGGGGATGGGATATCACTGGTTCAGGCTGGTGGTGGGGGTGTAATGGTGTGGGGGATGGGGTATCACCGGTTCAGGCTGGTGGTGGGGGTGTAATGGTGTGGGGGATGGGATATCACCGGTTCAGGCTGGTGGTGGGGGTGTAATGGTGTGGGGGATGGGATATCACCGGTTCAGGCTGGTGGTGGGGGTGTAATGGTGTGGGGGATGGGATATCACCGGTTCAGGCTGGTGGTGGGGGTGTAATGGTGTGGGGGATGGGGTATCACCGGTTCAGGCTGGTGGCGGGGGGTGTAATGGTGTGGGGGATGGGGTATCACCGGATCAGGCTGGTGGTGGGGGTGTAATGGTGTGGGGGATGGGATATCACTGGTTCAGGCTGGTGGTGGGGGTGTAATGGTGTGGGGGATGGGGTATCACCGGTTCAGGCTGGTGGTGGGGGTGTAATGGTGTGGGGGATGGGATATCACCGGTTCAGGCTGGTGGTGGGGATGTAATGGTGTGGGGGATGGGGTATCACCGGTTCAGGCTGGTGGTGGGGATGTAATGGTGTGGGGGATGGGATATCACCGGTTCAGGCTGGTGGTGGGGGTGTAATGGTGTGGGGGATGGGGTATCACCGGTTCAGGCTGGTGGTGGGGGTGTAATGGTGTGGGGGATGGGGTATCACCGGTTCAGGCTGGTGGTGGGGGTGTAATGGTGTGGGGGATGGGGTATCACCGGTTCAGGCTGGTGGCGGGGGGTGTAATGGTGTGGGGGATGGGGTATCACCGGTTCAGGCTGGTGGTGGGGGTGTAATGGTGTGGGGGATGGGGTATCACCGGATCAGGCTGGTGGTGGGGGTGTAATGGTGTGGGGGATGGGGTATCACCGGTTCAGGCTGGTGGTGGGGGTGTAATGGGGTATCACCGGTTCAGGCTGGTGGCGGGGGGTGTAATGGTGTGGGGGATGGGGTATCACCGGTTCAGGCTGGTGGTGGGGGTGTAATGGTGTGGGGGATGGGGTATCACCGGATCAGGCTGGTGGTGGGGGTGTAATGGTGTGGGGGATGGGGTATCACCGGTTCAGGCTGGTGGTGGGGTGTAATGGTGTGGGGGATGGGGTATCACCGGTTCAGGCTGGTGGTGGGGGTGTAATGGTGTGGAGGATGGGGTATCACCGGTTCAGGCTGGTGGTGGGGGTGTAATGGTGTGGGGGATGGGGTGTCCCCATCTTCTGATGGCTCCTTCCAGCAGGATAATGCTCCATGTCACAAAGCTCCAATCATCTCACCACTGGACAATGAGGTCCCTGTACTCCAATGGCCTCCACACTCACCACATCTCATCCAATAGAGCACCTTTGGGATGTGGTGGAACGGGAGATTGGCATCATGGATGTGCAGCTGACAAATCTGCAGCAACTGTGTGATTTTATCATTTGACTATGGAGCAAAATCTCTGAGGAACGTTTCCAACACCTTGTTGTATCTCCACCACCAAGAATGAAGGCAAAAGGGGGTCCAACCCGCTACTAGCAAGGGGGATCTAATAAAGTGGCCGGTGAGTGTATATATATACACACACACACACACACTATGTTACCAAAAGTATTGGGACGCCTGCCTTTACACACACATGAACTTTAATGGCATCCCAGTCTTAGTCCGTAGGGTTCAATATTGAGTTGGCCCACCTTTCTAATTCATCCCAAAGGTGTTCTATGGGGTTGAGGTCAGGACTCTGTGCAGGCCTTTCAAGTTCCTCCACCCCAAACTCGCTCATCCATGTCTTTATGCACAATCTGCATTAGAAGCTGCAGCAAGTCATATAGAGCCCCGCCCCATTTTCTGGCTGGAGGACGTCCAGCATCATCTAGACCAGTGATGGTGAACTTTGACACCCCCAGATGTTTCGGGAACTACATTTCCCATGATGCTCAGGCACTCTGCAGTGTAGTTGAGCATCATGGGAATTGAATTGAATTCCAAAACATCTGGGGGTGCCAAGGTTCACCATCACTGGTCTAGACTGTGCCTGGCCCCACCCCTTTCATTCATTGGATTTCAGTTCTTTCCATCATGGAGGCTCAGCATGGCATGTGGGTGTTGCCAAGGCCTGCCTAGGAACGCCCACTCTTCCAGACATCCACCCATCAAGGTCATATTTGCATAACTCCTCCCACTGCTTGCATCGGGGCTTGGGGTTATAGTGAGGAGTACTGACGCAGGGGGGGGGGGGGGGTACTGTATAGCCCCCCCTGCCAGCCCCTCCCACCAGCCATGATCTGCCTACATTACATAGAGAAGCACAGAGACCCAGTGATGATGTCTAGGGGTATATTATAAAGCATGTCATGAAAAAATGACGGCTTTATTTAAAAATGTCATTAGGTATATGTCCGGGGGGGAGGGGGGGGGGGGTCCTCACAGTGTATGTTATATGGTAGTATCTGTGTGTTTTTATTTCTTTTAGTATTTTATTCAAATCTATTATTTTCTTCACCAGCGTCCTCCTCCTGCGTCTCAGTTCTGCTCTCCGATCTCCTCCTCATCGCTCTCATAGCTGTACCTGACAGCTATTATGTCTCATATCCATCTCAGTGTGGTGGAGCACATTGAAACCATACAGAAATCTCATTTACATTTAAACTTCCAGAGTAATCAGCAGTGGAAAAGCACCACTCCTAATTCCTTCTGTAGAAATCTCTGATGTTGTCCTGAACTCTGAACATTATTATTCCTTATAGCAATCCTAATTCCAATTAGCAATACAGTAACATTATTAGTAGTAGTATTATTTTAAATATTATCCTAATTATATAAATATTATCATTTATGATATTATTATTCATAAATATTAGTAGTAGTAGTAATAGTAGTAGTGTTATTATTATTATATAAATATTATTATTATTATCATTAAATATATTATTTTTTATTATATCATTATTATAAAATTATTAGTATTAATAATATTAAATTATGTTATTATATAAATAATGTTATTATCATCAAATAATTTACTACTATTAATTATTATTATTATTATTATTATTATTATTAGTAGTAGCAATAGTAGTAGTAGCATTATGTAAATGCTATTATTATCAATAAACATATAAATATTATTATTAGAATTACTATATCATTATTATATAAATATTATTTGTATTATTATTATTATTATTATTAATAATGATACATTATTTTATATAAATATTGTTATATAATAATAATAATAATTATTATTATTATTAATATTTTTATTAGTAGTAGTAGCATTTTGTAAATGTTATTATTATCATTAAACATATAAATATTATTATTATTATAATTACTATATCATTATTATATAAATATTATTATTATTATTTGCATTATTATTGATAAAAAATATTCTTTGTATAATTATTATTATTATTATTATTAGTAGTAGTAGTAGTAATAATAATACATTATGTTATATAAATATTGTTATTATCATATAATAATAATAACAATAATTATTATTATTATTATTATTATTATTCATAATATTATTAGCATTATGTAAATGTTATTATTATCATTAAACATAATAAATATTATTATTATAATTACTATATCATTATTATATAAATATTATTATTATTATTATTATTAATAATAATACATATTCTTTGTATTATTATTAATAATAATACATTATGTTATATAAATATTGTTATCATTAAATAACTATTATTATTATTATTTTATATAAATATTATTATTATTATTATTATTATTATTATTATTATTATTAATAATATTATTATTTGGTATATGCAGCAGATAGTAGGTGCACCCAACAGGACTTACAGCAGGAAGAATTTTCCAACGTAGTTTAATTAATTATTATATTTAAATAATATTATTATATAAATATTGTTGTTATCAATAATGATATTATTATTATTATTATTATTCAGGAAAATGCTCCACCCAAAGCTGTTGGTTCAGTGTCTGGCGGATGAGGAGGCGGAGGTTTTCTCACCGGGGAGGGGCTCAGCCCACCTGGCCCCGCCCATATCTGGAATGTGGCGGTGCGGAGGGAACTGCTGCACGTCCCAGCACTCTTTCCATGGTGGGGGGTGGGGTTGGGGGGGGGCGTTGAGATAATTCCGATCGTGTGTGACTCCGCCGAGCGTTTGCTTCCCCTCTGAGGGACAATCTCTGACATCCTTGTCACTCCCAATTACTCGCTAATTACCTCGATGACGTGCACGTTTATTAATCAGATTAATAAAAGTCGGTAGACTGACCTCGACAGATCTGCTGACATCGGGGGAATCTGTGCGGGGGAGGGGGGGTTGTTTTGTAGAGCGTTGTGTACGGAAAGATAACGGGGGGGGGGTTCGTTCTCCTCCTAATTAAAACGCGGCGTGTTTGCTGGAGCCGGGCTCTGGGGAGACGCCGTGATATTGCTGCTCACACGCAAAACTGCGTCTACGTGGGACTTCGGGTTAACCCTCGTCCTGCCCACCGCGTTCCGAGAGTACCATACATACATTCCTGACATGTCATAATATACAGAAATACCATCATTTACCTAATAAGCTCCACCTCTTATCATCAGAAAGCCGTCCTTTAGCTCCAATCAGTGACTTTGTCTAGGCTGAGATGATGTCATCAGTCTGCTGCAGGCAGGGAGAAAGCATTTCCTCACCTCCCCCAGTGATCAGACTGCAACATTGTAACACCAATGCTGGGAGTTATTATTCCTGCCACTGGCACCAATGCTGGGGGTTATTATTCCTGCCACTGATACCAATGCTGGGGGTTATTATTACTGCCACTAATACCAATGCTGGGGGTTATTATTCCTGCCAATGACACCAATGCTGGGGGTTATTATTCCTGCCACTGGCACCAATGCTGGGGGTTATTATTCCTGCCACTGACACCAATGCTGGGGGTTATTATTCCTGCCACTGGCACCAATGCTGGGGGTTATTATTCCTGCCACTGATACCAATGCTGGGGGTTATTATTACTGCCACTAATACCAATGCTGGGGGTTATTATTCCTGCCAATGACACCAATGCTGGGGGTTATTATTCCTGCCACTGGCACCAATGCTGGGGGTTATTATTCCTGCCACTGACACCAATGCTGGGGGTTATTATTCCTGCCACTAATACCAATGCTGGGGGTTATTATTACTGCCACTAATACCAATGCTGGGGGTTATTATTACTGCCACTAATACCAATGCTGGGGGTTATTATTACTGCCACTGATACCAATTATGAGGGTTAATATTACTGCCACCAATACCAATGCTGGGGGTTAATATTACTGCCACTGGCACCAATGCTGAGGGTTGTTATTATTGCCATTGACACCAATTATGGGGGTTATTATTACTGCCACTGATACTGATATAAATGCTGGGGGTTATTATTCCTGCCCACCGCGTTCCGAGAGTACCATACATACATTCCTGACATGTCATAATATACAGAAATACCATCATTTACCTAATAAGCTCCACCTCTTATCATCAGAAAGCCGTCCTTTAGCTCCAATCAGTGACTTTGTCTAGGCTGAGATGATGTCATCAGTCTGCTGCAGGCAGGGAGAAAGCATTTCCTCACCTCCCCCAGTGATCAGACTGCAACATTGTAACACCAATGCTGGGAGTTATTATTCCTGCCACTGGCACCAATGCTGGGGGTTATTATTCCTGCCACTGATACCAATGCTGGGGGTTATTATTACTGCCACTAATACCAATGCTGGGGGTTATTATTCCTGCCAATGACACCAATGCTGGGGGTTATTATTCCTGCCACTGGCACCAATGCTGGGGGTTATTATTCCTGCCACTGACACCAATGCTGGGGGTTATTATTCCTGCCACTGGCACCAATGCTGGGGGTTATTATTCCTGCCACTGATACCAATGCTGGGGGTTATTATTACTGCCACTAATACCAATGCTGGGGGTTATTATTCCTGCCAATGACACCAATGCTGGGGGTTATTATTCCTGCCACTGGCACCAATGCTGGGGGTTATTATTCCTGCCACTGACACCAATGCTGGGGGTTATTATTCCTGCCACTAATACCAATGCTGGGGGTTATTATTACTGCCACTAATACCAATGCTGGGGGTTATTATTACTGCCACTAATACCAATGCTGGGGGTTATTATTACTGCCACTGATACCAATTATGAGGGTTAATATTACTGCCACCAATACCAATGCTGGGGGTTAATATTACTGCCACTGGCACCAATGCTGAGGGTTGTTATTATTGCCATTGACACCAATTATGGGGGTTATTATTACTGCCACTGATACTGATATAAATGCTGGGGGTTATTATTCCTGCCCACCGCGTTCCGAGAGTACCATACATACATTCCTGACATGTCATAATATACAGAAATACCATCATTTACCTAATAAGCTCCACCTCTTATCATCAGAAAGCCGTCCTTTAGCTCCAATCAGTGACTTTGTCTAGGCTGAGATGATGTCATCAGTCTGCTGCAGGCAGAAAGCATTTCCTTAGTCTCACCTCCCCCAGTGATCAGACTGCAACATTGTAACACCAATTCTGGGGGTTATTATTCCTGCCACTGACACCAATGCTGGGGGTTATTATTCCTGCCACTGACACCAATGCTAGGGGTTATTATTCCTGCCACTGATACCAATGCTGGGGGTTATTATTCCTGCCACTGACACCAATGCTAGGGGTTATTATTCCTGCCACTGACACCAATGCTGGGGGTTATTATTCCTGCCACTGATACCAATGCTGGGGGTTAATATTACAACCACTGATACCAATGCTGGGGGTTATTATTACTGCCACTGGCACCAATGCTGGGGGTTATTATTCCTGCCACTGGCACCAATGCTGGGGGTTATTATTCCTGCCACTGGCACCAATGCTGGGGGTTATTATTCCTGCCACTGACACCAATGCTATGGGTTATTATTCCTGCCACTGATACCAATGCTGGGGGTTATTATTACAACCACTGTTACCAATTCTGGGGGGTATTATTCCTGCCAATGACACCAATGCTGGGGGTTATTATTCCTGCCACTGGCACCAATGCTGGGGGTTATTATTCCTGCCACTGACACCAATGCTGGGGGTTATTATTACAACCACTGATACCAATGCTGGGGGTTAATATTACTGCCACCAATACCAATGCTGGGGGTTAATATTACTGCCACTGATACCAATGCTTTGGGTTATTATTACAACCACTGATACCAATGCTGGGGGTTATTATTACTGCCACTGATACCAATTATGAGGGTTAATATTACTGCCACCAATACCAATGCTGGGGGTTAATATTACTGCCACTGGCACCAATGCTGAGGGTTGTTATTATTGCCATTGACACCAATTATGGGGGTTATTATTACTGCCACTGATACTGATACCAATGCTGGGGGTTATTATTCCTGCCCCTGATACCAATGCTGGGGGTTATTATTCCTGCCCCTGATACCAATGCTGGGGGTTATTATTACAACCACTGATACCAATGCTGGGGGTTATTATTCCTGCCCCTGATACCAATGCTGGGGGTTATTATTACAACCACTGATACCAATGCTGGGGGTTATTATTACAACCACTGATACCAATGCTGGGGGTTAATATTACTGCTACCAATACTAATGCTGGGGGTTATTATTACTGCCACTGGCACCAATGCTGGGGGTTAATATTACTGCTACCAATACTAATGCTGGGGGTTATTATTACTGCCACTGACACCAATGCTGGGGGTTGTTATTATTGCCATTAACACCAATTATGGGGGTTATTATTACTGCCACTGATACTGATACCAATGCTGGGGGTTATTATTACTGCCACTGACACCAATGTTGGGGAATATTATTACTGCCACCAATACTAATGCTGGGGGTTATTATTACAACCACTAATACCAGAGCTGGGGGTTATTATAACTGCCACTGACACCAATGCTGGGGGTTATTGTACTTCAGTGTGCATTGTGATGTGCTGCAAATATATTTGGGCATCGAGGTACATAATATCCCATTCATTTTGAATGGGCCGCCCAACTTGAAGCAATGCTGCTCAATGCACGGAAAGGTGCTGGTATCGTGTGGCCCCCTGGGAGTGTTGGGGGCCACACTTCAGCCTCGCTGTCAGAGTAAAGTCTCCCGAGAACAGAAGGTCTTCTCATGTCACGTTCCATCCCAAAAATAAGAGGATCCGCCCTCATTTCAGGACAGTGGGCGGAGCTAGTAATAATTCATTCATATTGATTGTTGTGTCTAATTGAAATGTTTTCAGTCTGGGTGGAAGGTTTTCATCAAAGCAAAAAAAAACTATTTGATCGAAACCGTTTTGTGTCAAAAATATCACAAAATTGCTTTTTCCAAAAATGTTGTCCATTGATCAGCTTATAATTATAAAAACACCTAAACATGGAAATGACTAAAAAGTGGCGCCAAATAAAATCCTCGGGTCTCTATAAACCATCTATAAAATGTGGAGAGGAGCGGAGGCGGCTGTAGGCTTTGTGAGACAAATCTGAGACATGAGACCCCAACTCACTCCCAGAATGGGGGGAAAATAATTCAAGCGATAAAAATTAACGGTATAAATTGCATCTATTAAGAGTTTTCAATGCTATGAACTATGAATTTACCGTTTATAGAATTTTCTCTGACCAATTCTTCTGTAATCAAATATATATATTACATTTATATTATATATTACACACATATTTCTCCATTTATATGAAGGTCAGGTTAGTATAACCCGGCCAGCACAGAGTTCCCCCATATATCAGAGTCTGCAGGATTCCCCCTTACAGTGCAAGGGCAACTCTAAAATAAAGGGGAATGCTGCGGATCATGATCTAAGACCCCTTTTACACCGGGGCGCTTTGCAGGCGCTGCAGCGCTAACAATAGCGCCTGAAAAGCGCCCTGAAACAGCCGCTGCTGTCGAGGGCTTTCACGCTGGGGCTGTGCGCTGGCAGGACGGGAAAAAAAGTCCTGCCAGCAGCATCTTTGGAGCCGTGAAGGAGCGATGTGCATACCGCTCCTGCCCATTCCATTGAAATCAATGGGGCAGCGCAGCTATACCGCCGGCATAGCGCTTTGCGATGGTTTTAACCCTTTATTGGCTGCTAGCGGGGGGTAAAAGCGCCCCGCTAGCGGCGGAATAGCGCAGCAAAATTGGCGGTAAAGCGCCGCTAGAGGTAGCGGCGTTTTACCACCAACGCATCCACCACCCCAGTGTGAAAGGGGTCTAAGGGGGAACCTGCAGACTTTGGTGTAAAGGGAAACTCTAATGTATGGGAGGGGGGAGCTCTGGGGACCAAAGATTACCTTATATCAGAGTCCACTGCATTCCCCTTTACATCGCTGTCCACAGAGTTCTAACTTGCATTTAAAATGGGAACTCTAATGTGGAGGGAGCTCAGGAGATGGCAGACATAATACAGGAGATGGTCAGAGACTGCAGACATAATACAGGAGATGGTCAGAGACTGCAGACATGATACTGGAGATGGTCAGAGATTGCAGACATGATACAAGAGACAGTCAGAGACTGCAGACATGATACAAGAGACAGTCAGAGACTGCAGACATGATACAAGAGACAGTCAGAGACTGCAGACATGATACAAGAGATGGTCAGAGACTGCAGACATGATACAAGAGACAGTCAGAGACTGCAGACATGATACAAGAGATGGTCAGAGACTGCAGACATGATACAGGAGATGGTCAGAGACTGCAGACATGATACAAGAGATGGTCAGAGACTGCGGACATAATACAGGAGATGGTCAGAGACTGCAGACATGATACAAGAGATGGTCAGAGACTGCAGACATGATACAAGAGATGGTCAGAGACTGCGGACATGATACAAGAGATGGTCAGAGACTGCAGACATGATACAAGAGATGGTCAGAGACTGCAGACATGATACAAGAGATGGTCAGAGACTGCAGACATGATACAAGAGATGGTCAGAGACTGCAGACATGATACAAGAGATGGTCAGAGACTGCGGACATGATACAAGAGATGGTCAGAGACTGCAGACATGATACAAGAGATGGTCAGAGACTGCAGACATGATACAAGAGATGGTCAGAGACTGCGGACATGATACAAGAGATGGTCAGAGACTGCAGACATGATACAAGAGATGGTCAGAGACTGCAGACATGATACAAGAGATGGTCAGAGACTGCAGACATGATAATGGAGATGAATTACAGATCACAGATTACAAGAACTGATATCTCTGATATGGTAGAGTGAGCAGGAGGGGATTTTTTTTGACGTGGGAAATTGTGCTAGTAGGAATGATTGGGGACTATCTGTTCTAGGAGGGGAAATTTGGAGGGGTAGGATTTGTGCCAGGAGGGGGGATGGGGGTGTTGTACTAGGAGGGGGGATTGGGGGGATTTGTGCTAGGAGGGGACATTTTGAGGGGGGAGGATTTGTGCTAAGAGGGGGGATTTGCGCTTGGAGGGATATGAAGGGGGGATCTGTGCTAGGAAGGGGGATTGGGGGGATTTGTGCTGGGAGGGGGGATTGGGGGATTGTGCTAGAAGGGGAAATTTTGAGGGGGGAGGACTTGTGCTAGGAGGGGGGATGGGGGATTTGCGCTAGGAGGGATATGAAGGGGGGATTTGTACTAGGAAGGGGGATTGGGGGGATTTGTGCTGGGTGGGGGGATTGTGGGGATTTGCGCTAGGAGGGGGTTGGGGGGATTTGTGCTAGGAGGGGGTTGGGGGGATTTGTGCTAGGAGGGGAAGATTTGAGGGGAGAGGATTTGGACTGAGGGGAAATTTTGCTAGGAGTAGGATGGAGGGGGGGGGGGGGTGTGCTAGGAGGGGAAATTTGGAGGGGGAGGATTTATGCTAGGAGGGGTGATTGGGGGAAATTTTGCTAGGGGTGGGATGGAGTGCTATGAGGGGAAATTTCGAGGGGGAAGGATTTTTGTTAGGAGGAGGGAGGGGGGATTTGCGCTAGGAGGGGAAATTTTGAGGGGGGAGGATTTGTGCTAGGAGGGGGATGGGGGGATTTGTGCTAGGAGGAGAACTTTTGAGGGGGTAGGATTTGGGCTAGGAGGGGGGATAGGGGGGAAATTTGCTAGGAGGGGGATGGAGGGGGGGTGCTATGAGGGGAAATTTTGAGGGGGGGGATTTTTGCTAGAAGGGGGGGTGGGGGGGTTTGCGCTAGGAGGGGGATGTGGGAGGGGGGCTAGCAGGGGAAATTTAGAGGGGGGTGGATTTGTGCTAGGAGGGGGGATTTGGAGTGGAGGGAGGAGAATGTGTATTCAGAGGCGAAATTTGAATGGTAGAGAATTTGTGCAAGGAGGAGTGATTTTTTTTTTTGGGGGTGGGGGGATTTGTGCTGGGAGGAGGATTTCAGCAGGCGGCGGAGTTGTAATGGAAGAGGTACCTCTGCTTAGGGAGTAAGCTTGCAGATTACTGCTCAATGTTTTGTTTTTTTGAGGGGGGGGGATTTATGCTGACACATAATGCTCATACATCTTGGGGGGGGTAAAGTTTGGAATGTTCGCCCTGGGCTCTGGGTGACCTTGTCTCTGCACTAGTTAGGACTGAGAAGTGTTTGAACTCTATAACCCTCCCTCCACCAAATGATTTGGACCAGTGCACAAAGATGAGTGGATGAGCGAGTTTGGGGTGGAGGAACTTGACTGGCCTGCACAGAACCCTGACCTCAACCCCATAGAACACCTTTGGGATGAATTAGAGTGGAGACTGTGAGCTAGGCCTTCTCATCCAACATCAGTGCCTGACCTCACAAATGGGCTTCTGGAAGAATGGTCAGACATTCCCATAGACACACTCCTAAACCTTGTGGGCAGCCTTCCCAGAAGAGTTGAAGCTGTTATAGCTGCAAAGGGTGGGCCAACTCATTATTGAACCCTACGGACTAAGACTGGGATGTCATTAAAGTTCATGTACGTGTAAAGGCAGGCATCCCAATACTTTTGGTAATATAGTGTATATGTAGATGCTGCGAAACTAAATCTGGACATCTGGACTTCATTGGCCTCGGATCATAGACGTCTAAACTTTATTGGCCTCAGATCATGGACGTCTGGACTTCATTGTCCTAGGATCATGGACGTCTGGACTTCATTGTCCTAGGATCATGGACGTCTGGACTTCATTTTCCTCGGATCATGGATGTCTGGACTTCATTGTCCTAGGATCATGGAAGTCTGGGCTTCATTGTCCTCAGATCATGAATGTCTGGACTTCATTGTCCTCGGATCATGGAAGTCTGGACTTCATTGTCCTAGGATCATGGACGTCTGGACTTCATTGTCCTCGGATCATGGACGTCTGGACTTCATTTTCCTTGGATCATGGAAGTCTGGACTTCATTGTCCTAGGATCATGGACGTCTGGACTTCATTGTCCTAGGATCATGGAAGTCTGGACCTCATTTTCCTCGGATCATGGACGTCTGGAATTCATTGTCCTAGGATCATGGACGTCTGAACTTCATTGGCCTCGGATCATGGACGTCTGGACTTCATTGTCCTTGGATCATGGAAGTATGGACTTCATTGTCCTCAGATCATGGACGTCTGGACTTCATTGGCCTCAGATCATGGTGGGGATCAGTGGCCCACAAAAGCACACATCAGAAAAGGGTTAATTTTGCCGCTTTTGAGACTTGGAATTTCCCCTTTAAATGGCGTTATTGTGCCCCAACTTTATATCAGAGAGTGTCGCCTCGCCACGTGTTTTCCTGAAGCCGCAAAAAAACCCAGAGAAGCTTGAGGAAGGTCTCCTGCGTGGTGACCTTCCCATCTCTGCTATCCCTCCCCCGCAGATAGAAGTTCAATTAAAATTCAGAAATACATATTTTAATTGGACCTCCACCTCGGCTCCCCGATGGCCTATTACGGCGGTTATTGTAGAGTTAAGTAAAGAACTGGCGGGGCGGGGGAGGTAATAAGCTGGAAGAGTCGGCCGCTGTCGCCGCATGTTTATCGAGAAGACGCTATTGTCTTTATTAAACATTCAGCAGTCATTTCCTTGTGCCATTCTCTGTCCTACCATTAGAGACCCGCAGACCGTGCCGAGAGCCACCCAGCAACTTTTACTTTGCCGGCGGTTTTAAATCCTTCCCTCCTTACAGTAAAGCCAGATGCCGGGCCGCAGGCAATGGAGGGGGGTCAGCAATTTGCTGGAGAAGTTGTGCAGATTGGGAGCAATTGGGCACTGGGGGAAGTACAGGACTTCTGATGTTTAACACAAGAGAAACAAATTGTTATATAAAGAATATACCCAAAAAATTATACTAGTAAAAAAAAAACAACAACAAACATAATAATAATAAAAAAAATAAAAATGATAAAAAAATCAACAATATTATTATTATTATTATTATTATTATTATTATTATTAATAATAGTAATAATATCATTATAAAAACATCAAAATTATTATTATTAATATTATTATTACTATTATTATTAATAATAATAATAATAAAAAAATAATCATAAAAAACATCAACAATATCATTATTCTTATTCTTATTATTACTATTAATAATAATAAATAGTAATAATAATAAAAATAACATAATTATAAAAACATTAAAATTATTATTATTAATATTATTATTACTATGATTATTAATAATAATACTTTTGGCCCTCTGTAGCCAATTACTTGGCAGTGTGGGGCAGTGTGGGGTTGCTGCCCTCTGATATTTGACCGCATTGACCTTGCCCCGCTGGGTTGCCAGGGTACGTTTGGGGACTTGGGGGGTGCTTGGGATTTTATCCCATCACTTGGTAGCCTTTTTTTGGGGGGGGTTGGTTCTTTGGGGAAGGGGGATTGGACTCTTGATACCATGCAGCTTAATCATTCAGAGATACGCACCATGTTAATATCTCTGTTCATTGTTCTTTTATTATACTTATGTCTTTGGTTTTTTTCTTTTCATAAAGCCACTTTTGTTTTCTGTTATATTCTATTCCCCTGATGAAGCCAATGCCTTGGCGAAACTAGTGGGGAAGAATTGACCTGCTGTTAAAATTCATCATCATCTCTTTTGGTCAACAGAATATTGTAAAGTGCTCCCATCTATATGTGGTTTAATATATGTACTAAATGCTTTTAAACCATTGTAATAAAATTTGTTTTTCTATATATCTAGTGTAATCATAAAAAACATCAACAATATTATTATTATAATTATTAGTATTAATAATAATAATAATAATAATAATAATAATAATAATAATAATAACAATTTAATTATAAAAACATCAAAATTATTATTATTAATATTATTTTATTTATTTTATAAGTATTTTTATTGTCATTGCTATTTTCTCTTGTTGTTATTACTAGTATAACAACAAAACTATAATAATAATAATTATTCATAACATTACCATAATTATAAAAACAACAGCAATATTATTATGATTATTATTAATTTTATAATTATTTTTACCAATCTTTTTCTCCAGTATGAAAACATATAATTAATATTATTATGATAATTATCAATATTAACATGTTTTCATACTGGAAGGGGGATTGGGGGGGGGGGGGGGGTTGTGCTTGGAGTTATATAAAAAATATACCCAGAAAAATGATACTAGTAACAAAAACAACAATAAAAATAATAATAATTAAAAAAATATATAAAACATCAACAATATTATTATTATTATTATTACTACTAATATGAATATCATTATAAAAAAAATCAAAATTATTATTATTACTATTAATAACAATAATAATAATAATGATAATAATAGTAAAAAAAAATCATAAAAAACGTCAACAATATTATTATTATTATTATTAATAATAATAATAATAATAATAATAATAATAATAATAATAATATCCTTATAAAAACATCAAAATTATTATTATTAATATTATTTTATTTATTTTATAATTATTTTTATTGTCATTGCGATTTTCTCTTGTTGTTATTTCTAGTATAACAACAAAACTATAATAATAAAAATTATTCATAACATTACCATAATTATAAAAACAACAGCAATATTATTATGATTATTATTACTTTTATAATTATTTTTAACAATCTTTTTCTCCAGTATGAAAACATATAATTAATATTATTATGATAATCACTAATATTGACATGTTTTCATACTGGAGGGGGGATTGAGGTGGGAGGGGGGTTTGCTAGGAGTAATATAAAAAATATACCCAGAAAAATGATACTAGTAACAAAAACAACAATAAAAATAATAATAATAAAAATATATATATATAAAACATCAACAATATTATCATTATTATTATTATTACTACTAATAATATCATTACAAAAACATCAAAATTATTATAATTAATATTATTATTATTATTATTATGATTATTATTATTATTATTATTATTATTATTAATAATAATAATAATAATAATAATCAAAATAATAATAAAAACTCACAAAAACAACAACAATATCATTATTATTATAATTATTATTATTATTATTATTATTATTATTACTATTACTAATAATAACAATAATATAATATTAATAAAAACATCAACATTATTATTAATAATATTATTATTGATTTTATGATTATTTTTATTGTCATTGTCATTTTATATTGTTGTTATTACTAGTATAACAAGAAACCTAGAATAATAATAATTATTAATAACATTGTCATAATTATAAAAGCAACAGCAATATTATTATTATTACTTTTATAATTATATTTTTTATTTTTTTAACAATCTTTTTCTCTAATATGAAAACATATAATATTAATAATTATCATAATAATATTAATTAATGTTTTCATACTTGAGAAAAATATTGTTATATAAAAAATATATTGTACAAAAAAAGTAATACTAGTACAAAAAAAGTAATACTAGTAATAACAACAATAAAATCAAATCAAATATAAAAGTAATCATAATAATAATAATAATAATAATAATAACTATAAAAATAAGAGTGATGCAATAATAATCATTATATATATATATATATATATATATATATATATATATATATATATATATATATATACTGTATATAAATGTATTTACAGAGGGTAAAATAAGTATTGAACACGCAGGGCCGGATTAGCCACAAGGCCACCAAGGCCAGGCCTCGGGGCGGCAGTGGTGTAGGGGCGGCGCCGCTCCTGCAGCGACTTCGCGGCCACCCCCCTTTCGTGCTGCAGTCTATTATGGGCACCAGTGCCCATAGAAAGATGGCCACGAGCCGACCACGAAACTGCGCATGCGCTGTTCCGAAGCCGGCCGGCCGGGCTCGGGAAAGCTCGTAAGCGCTCGGCCAGGCGCATGCGCAGTAGCGTACTTGCGCCGCCCGGCGCCATTTTTGAAAAAATAGCAAATAATGTCAGCGGTGCGGCGGCGAGGGAGAAAGATGACATCTCTCATTGCCCGCACCGCTGTTCCGCCCTCCTCCTTCTGGTGGCAGGCAGCATGGCAAGGGACATCCCAATCTGGTGGCAAGTGACATCCCAATCTGGTGGCAAGTGACATCCCCATCTGGTGGCAAGTGACATCCCCATCTGGTGGCAGGCAGCGTGGCAAGTGATATCCCCATCTGGTGGCAGGCAGCGTGGCAAGTGATATCCCCATCTGGTGGCAGGCAGCGTGGAAAGTGACATCCCCATCTGGTGGCAGGCATAGTGGCAAGTGACATCCCCATCTGGTGGCAGGCAGCGTGGCAAGTGACATCCCCATCTGGTGGCAGGCATGGTGGCAAGTGATAAGAGATGGTGGCAAGTGACACACTCAGGGCTCCCAATGATTCTGCATTATGGTGAGTTGAACTATTTCAGTTTATATTACAATGTAATGATAGGAATAATGTGTTTCAATCATCCTGACACCATAACAACCATGGTGCCGGGGATGATTGAAGCACCAACACCAGCCATTGCCTTGAAAATTTGCCTGCGAAAAATCCTTACCCCTTGTGCGCTTACCCTGAAGTATTTTTAGTCTGTACAATTAAAGCCAGTTATTTTCAGTGTTCTCGTGTATGGAGATATGTTTTTAATTGATCTATTGTAGAAGTCATCGATAAAGGACGTGGTGTGTGTGTGTGTGTGTGTGTGTGTGGGGGGGGGGGGGGGGCGGCATTGAAGGACCCGGCCTTGGGGCGGCAAAGGGAGTAAATCCGGGCCTGTGAACACGTCACCATTTTTCTCGGTAAATATATTGGTAAAGGTGCTATTGACACCACATGTCGGTAACAACTGCTGCTATCCATACATATAAAGACACCAAGACAAATACGTTCAGAAATGAAGTTCTGTGTAATAAAATGGAATGACACAGAGAAAAAGTATTCAACACCTGAAGAAAGGGAGGTGCAAAAAGACATGGAAAGCCAAGACACCGGGTGAAATCTATCAGTTATTAGAAAGCAATCCCGCCCCTTGTCAGAGCAAATTAATTTCAGCTGGTTCTGTCTCAACTGATGGCCTATAAAAAGGTGTCTCATTACCAAGGTGTCACACAAGAAACATCTCATGATGGGTAAAAGCAAAGAGCTCTCTCAAGACCTTTGCAACCTTATTGTTGCAAAACATACTGATGGCTTCGGTTACAGAAGGATTTCTAAACTTCTGAATGTTCCAGTGAGCACTTTTGGGGCCATAATCCGGAAGTGGAAAGAACATCATTTCACCATAATCCGGTCAAGATCAGGTGCTTCTTGCAAGATTTCAGACAGAGGAGTGAAAAGAATGATCAGAAGAGTTGTCCAAGAGGCAAGGACCACTTGTGGAGAGCTTCAGAAAGACCTGGAATTAGCAGGTACACAAAAGTAATGCACTCATCCGCCACGGCCTGTATGCACGCTCACCACGCAACACTCCATTGCTGAAGAAAAAGCATGGTGAAGGTTGTTTAAAGTTTGCTGCACAACATTTATACAAGCCTGTGAAATACGGGGAGAATATAGTCTGGTCAGATGAGACCAAAATTGAACTCTTTGGATGCCATAATACGCACCATGTTTGGAGGTCACATGGCACATCACCCCAAAAACACCCCCCATACCAACAGTGAGGTTTGGAGGTGGGAACATCATGGTGTGGGCGGGGCTGTTTTTCAGCATACGGTACTGGCAAACTTCATATCATTGAAGGAAGGAGGAATGGTGATAAAAAATCTGCTTCCATCTACCAGGATGATGAAGATGAAATGAGGGTGGACATCTCAGGAGGACAATAATCCCAAACACAATGCCAAGGAGAAAGAAAATAAAATGCTTGAATGTCCCAGCCAATCACCTGACTTGAATCCAATAGAAAATCTATGGAAAGAACTAAAGATCAGAGTTCATAGAAGAGGCCCATGGAGCCTTCAAGATTGGAAGACTGTTTGTGTGGAAGAATGGGCCAAAATCACACCTGAGCAACGCATGCGACTCGTTTCTCCATGCAGGAGCCGGCGTCTTGAAGCCATCATCACCAACAAAGGAGTTTGTACCAAGTATTAAATACATTTCAGAGACTTCAAAAGCTAAACAAATCCATCAGAGAGATAGCAGCAACATTGGGAGTGGCCAAATCGACAGTTTGGTACATTCTGAGAGAAGAAGAAGAACGCACTGGTGAGCTCAGCAACATAAAAAGGCCAACATAAAAAGTCCATGGAAGACATCAGTGGTGGATGATCTCAGGATCCTCTCTATGGTAAAGAAAAACCCACTCACAACATCCAGACAAGTGAAGGACACTCTCCAGAAGGGGGGCGTATCCTTGTCAAAGTCTACAATCAAGAGAAGACTTCACAAGAGCAAATACAGAGGGTTCACCACAAGGTGTAAACCATTCATAAGCCTGAAGAATAGAAAAGCCAGATTAGACTTTGCCAAAAAACATCTCACAAAGCCAGACCAGTTCTGGAAAAGCATTCTTTGTATGGATGAAACTAAGATTAATCTGTACCAGAATGGCGGAAAGAAAAAAGTGTGGAGAAGGCTTGGAACAGCTCATGATCCAAAGTACACAATGTCATCTGTGGTCACATGGTGGAGCTTGCAGTGTGATGGCATGGGCATGCATGGCTTCCAGTGGCACTGGGTCATTGGTGTCTATTGATGATGTAACAGAAGACAGAAGCAGCCGGATGAATTCTGCAGTGTTTAGAGATATACTGTCAGCCAAGATTCAGCCAAATGCAGCAAAGTTGATTGGACGACGCTTAAAAGTACAGATAGACAATGATGCAAAACACACTGCACAAGCAACCCAGGAGCTTTTAAAGGAAAAGAGGTGGAATATTCTGCAATGGCCCAGTCAATCACCTGATCTCAACCCAATTTAACTTGCTGAAGACAAAACCAAAAACAGAAAGAACCACAAACAAAGAACTACTGAAGACAGCTGCAGTTAGAGCCTGGTAAAGTATCAGAAAGGAGGAAGGCCAGTCTTTGGTAATGTCCATGGGTTCCAGACTTCAGGCAGTCATTGCCAGTAAAGGATTCTCAACAAAATATTACAAATGAAAATTTTATTTATAACTATATTCATTTGTTTAATTGAATGTTAGGCTGTCGGAGGCCTTTGAAAGTAACCGCCTAGTCTGGGGGGGTGAAATCAGGCCTGGGCTCGGGTGTGGAAGGGACCTTCTTCACGACACACAAGGGGATCCTGATTAGGAGGCACGGGAGCAAGGAGAGGACAATGGGAGAACACTGCCGGGCAAATCTCCAGGGAGGAAGACAGCCAGGAGGGCTGGTGAGTGTACAGTCAGAGGACTGAGAGGAATGTCAGAGAGTGTACTGGGTGAGAGCAGTCTGGGAGGACTGTGGAGTCTTAGTCAGGAGGGCTAGTGAAAGGGGCAGCTGCATCCCGTGTTACCCAGGGACCCCCCTCAGAGCATCCCATGTTACCCTGTGACCCCCAGAGCATCCCGTGTCACCCAGTGACCCCCCTATCCTGTGTCACCCAGTGACTCCCCCCAGAGCATCCAGTGTCACCCAGTGACCCCCCCAGAGCATCCCGTGTCACCTTGTGACCCCCAGAGCATCCCGTGTCACCCAGTGATCCCCCTATCCTGTGTCACCCAGTGACCCCCCAGAGCATCCAGTGTCACCCAGTGACCCCCCCCCAGCATCCCATGTCACCCAGTGACCCCCCCCCAGAGCATCCCGTGTCGCCTTGTGACCCCCCAGAGCATCCCGTGTCACCCAGTGACCCCCCAGGTCTTCCTATGTCACCCAGTGACCCCCCCTATAGCATCCTGTGTCACCCAGTGACCTCCAGATCATCCTATGTTACCCAGTGACCTCCAGATCATCCTATGTTACCCAGTGACCTCCAGATCATTCTATGTGCCTTAATCTGGGCTTTATATATCCCCTGATAGGTGGATTCAGCAGGCTTTTCACAGTGACTCTGGGTTTGCAGAGTTCTATCTGTTACTCTCTGCTCTGCAACCTCCCTCTTTCACTGCATGCACACATCCCTGGTGACTGGAGGGGTGATAGAGCAAGTGTATGAACTAACTGAACCTGAGAACTAGCGGAGCTAGATTATGGGAACTACAGAGGGAGGAACTATAACCTGGGAACTGCAGAGGATGGGGCTAGATCATGGGAATTACAGAGGGAGGGGCTAGAACCTGGGAACTACAGAGGGTGGAGCTAGATCCTGGGATCTACAGAGGACGATTCTAGACCTTAAGACCTACAGAGGGCGGGGCTAGAATCTCAGAACTACAGAGGGCGGGGCTAGAACTTGAGAACCACAGAGGGAAGAGCTAGAACCTGTTAACTACAGAGGGGGAGGCTAGAACCTGGGAACTACAGAGGGTGGGGCTATAACCTGGGAACTACAGAGGGCGGGGCTAGAACCTGGGAACTGCAGAGGGTGGGGCTATAACCTGGGAACTACAGAGGGCGGGGCTGGAACCTGGGAACTACAGCGGGGGAGGCTAGAACCTGGGAACTACAGAGGGTGGGGCTATAACCTGGGAACTACAGAGGGCGGGGCTGGAACCTGGAAACTACAGAGGGGGAGGCTAGAACCTGGGAACTACAGAGGGCGAGGCTAGAACTTGGGAACTACAGAAGGTGGGGCTATAACCTGGGAACTACAGAGGACGGGGCTAGAACCTGGGAACTGCAGAGGGTGGGGCTAGAACCTGGGAACTGCAGAGGGTGGGGCTAGAACCTGGGAACTACAGAGGGTGGGGCTAGAACCTGGGAACTACAGAGGGCGGGGCTAGAACCTGGGAACTACAGAGGGCGGGGCTAGAACCTGGGAACTACAGAGGGTGGGGCTGGAACCTGGGAACTACAGAGGGCGGGGATAGAACCTGGGAACTACAGAGGGCGGGGCTAGAACCAGGGAACTAAAGAGGGCGGGAATAGAACCTGGGAACTACAGAGGGCGAGGCTAGAATCTGGGAACTACAGAGGGCAGGGCTAAATTCTGGGAACTATAGAGGGCGGGGCTAGAACCTGGGAACTACAGAGGGCGGGGCTAGAACCTGGGAACTACAGAGGGTGGGAATGGAACCTGGGAACTACAGAGGGTGGGAATGGAACCTGGGAACTACAGAGGGTGGGGCTAGAACCTAGAAACTACAGAAAGTGGGGATAGAACCTGGTAACTACAGAGGGCGGGGCTAGAACCTGGGAACTACAGATGGCGGGGCTAGAACCTGGGAACTACAGAGGGTGGGGCTAGAACCTGGGAACTACAGAGGGCGGGGCTAGAACCTGGGAACTACAGAGGGCGGGGCTAGAACCTGGGAACTACAGAGGGCGGGGCTAGAACCTGGGAACTACAGAGGGGGGGCTAGAACCTAGGAACTACAGAGAGCGAGGATAGATTCTGGGAACTACAGAGAGTGGGGCTAGAACCTAGGAACTACAGAGGGCGGGGCTAGATTCTGGGAACTATAGAGGGCGGGGCTAGAACCTGGGAACACATTGGTTGTATTCTCACTGACTCAAACTCCATATCTATTCCAAGAACAAGAACACATCCGAAGGGCCGCACTAGGAAGGTGCACTGTGCTCCATGAGTCACTGTAAGTGCAAAATGTCCATAATTGCCCGGAGTGCTCCTTGAAGAACAACCTCAAAATACCAACCTAATCGTTCTCTTTGTTCTTCTCAAGACCTTCTGCTCTCTAACTCCATCACCTCCTCCCATGCTCGTCTCCAGGACTTTTCCAGAGCCTCTCCAAGCCTATGGAACTCCTTACCCCAATCTGTCCATCTATTTCCTACTCTATGAGCTTTTAGATGATCCCTGAAAACCCTCCTCTTCAGAGAAGCCTATCCTACCCACACCTAACTGTATTTTAATTTTGTCCATCTGATCATCCCCCACAGCTACTACCCTTTGTTCCACTTGACCCTCCCTTCTAGATTGTAAGCTTTAAAGAGCAGGGCCCTCTGATCCCTCCTGTATGGAATTGTATTGTAATTGCACTGTCTTCCCCTATGCTGTAAAGCGCTGCGCAAGCTGTTATATATAAATCCTGTATAATAATAATAATAATAGAATGGATGATAATACAACAGATGATTAATGACTGATAACCTGAGGACTGATAATACAACAGATGACACTATAATGGATGATAATAGAGTGGGTAAGGATACAATGGGTGAGTATATCAAGACTAATAATATCATGGATAATAATATAATTGATGATAATATCATGGATGACAGAACAACAGATAATTATATAATACATGATAACATAAGAGTGGATAATACAACAGATAACAGATAATAATGGATGATAATAGAATGGGTGAGAGTACAATGGGTGAGTATATAGTGACTGATATTATAATAGCCGATATGAGGAAGGATGATGTTATAACAGCTGATAATACAGATGACAGAACACTGGATGATAACACAGAAGAAGATTATATAATAACTGATAATATAACAGCTGATATTATAGCTGCTAATCAAATAGGTGACAATAAAAGGGATGATTATATATGAGTGATAATAAAACAACTCATAATAGAAGGGATGAAAAACATTGGCAGATAATAGAACAAATGGTAATATGATGGCTGATAATAGAACAGCTGATTGAACAATAGCTGATAAACTAACAAATAATAATAGAATGGAGGACACAATATAGATAACAGATAATTACATAACGAATGGTAGGTAATATAATGGCTAATAACATAACAACCGATTATATGACGTCTGATAATTGAACAGATGATATGACGACAAATGAAAATAGAAGAGTTGGATCTCATTCGCTGCTCAGAGGAGATTTCAGTCATGTGAGGAACCCAGAAAATAGAGAATTACAGATAATGTAACAAGTCAGATGTCATGTATATGAGATCATTGTGACAAGGAGGAGACCAGAGAGTGGGGAGGAAAGGTAACATGAAGGAAAAGATACATTGTGACCATATAATTCCACTTCCCTTCCTTCCTCCCTTCTTTCTTCATTGCTTCTTTAATTCTTCAGATTTTCCTTCTTTCTTCTTTCCTTCCTTCCTTATTTCTCCAATGTTTCCTTCTTTCCTTTCTTTTGCTCTTGCTTCTTTCTTTCTTCTTTCCTCCCTTTCTTCCTTCCTTCTTCAAAATTTTCTTTATTTCCTCTCTTCCATGCTCCATTTCTTCTGTTCCTGCTACTTTTTTTCTTACATCCTTCTGCCTTCTTTCTTCCTTCCTCTCTTCCATTCCTCTTTCTTCCTTATGTTCCACCTTCCTTCTTTCTTTATTTTCTTCCTAATAAGTCAATTGTCACGTATATGAGATTATTGTGACAAGGAGGAGACCAGGGGAGGAAAGGTAACATACAGGAAAAGATACCTTGTGACCATACAATTCCAATTCCCTTTCTCCCTTCCTTACTTCTTCCTTCCTTCCTTCATCTCTTCCTTCCATTCCTTCCTTGTACTCTTCTAGCCTCCTTCCTTCCTTCTTTAGTTCTTCAATTTTTCCTTCTTTCTTCCATCCTTTCCTGCTTCCTTCCTTCTTCCCTATCTTCCTTTTTTCCCTCCCTCCCTTCCTTCTTTTTCCCCAATTTTTCCTTCTTTCTTCCTTCCATTCCAGCTTACTTACTCTTTCTTAGTTTATTCCTCTCTTTCATTCTTCTTTCTTCTGTTACTGCTTCCTTACTTTCTCTCTTCCTTCCTTCTTTCCTACCTCTTTTCCTTCTTCCCTTCCTCTCTTCCTTCTTTCCTTCCTTCCATGATTCACTTTTTTCTTTAATTCTTCAGATTTTCCTTCTTTCTTCCTTCCTCTCTTCTATCCTTCCTTCTCCAATTTTTCCTTCTTTCTCTCTTCCCTTCCTTTCCTGCTTCCTTCCTTCTTTCCTCTCTTTCTTTTTCCCTCCTTTCCTTCCTTTTGTCTCCAATTTTTCCTGCCTACTTCATTCTTTGGTTCTTCCTCTCTTCCATCCTTCTTTCTTTCTTTTGTTCCTGCTTCCTACCTTCCTTCCTCTCTTTCTTCCTTCCTCTCTTCCTTCCTCTCTTCCCTCTTTCCTCTCTTCCTTCCTTATTTCTTCAATGTTTCTCTCTTACATGCTTCTTTGTTCCTCCTGTTCCTGCTTTCTTCCTTCCTTCTATCGTTCCTTCCTTATTTCCTCCTTATTTCTTCCTTCCTCTCTTCCATTCTTCTTTCATCCTTATGCTCTTCCTTCCTTCCTTCCTTCCTTATTTTCTTCCTAATAAGTCAATTGTTATGTATATGAGATTATTGTGACAAGGAGGAGACCGGGGGGAGGAAAGGTAACATGAAAAGGAAAAGATATATTGTGACCATACAATTCCACTTCTCTCTCTCCCTTCCTTCCTACTTCCTCTTCCCATCCTTCTTTCTTTCTTCCTTCCTTCCTTCCTCTCTTCCTCTTCTCTCTGTACTCTTCTAGCCTTCTTCCTTCCTTCCTTCTTTAGTTTTCCAACTTGTCCTTCTTTCTTCCATCCTTTCCTGCGTCCTTCCTTCTTTAATACCTTCCTTTTTCCCTCCCTCCCTTCCTTCCTTTTTCCCGCATTTTTTACTTCTTTCTTCCCTGCATTCCACTTTACTTCTTTCTTAGTTTCTTCCTCCCTTTCATTCTTCTTTCTTTCTTCTGTTCCTGCTTCATCCTTCCTCTCTTCCTTCACTAATTTTTTTCTTTAATTCTTCAGATTTTCCTTCTTTCTTCCTTCCTCTCTTCTATACTTCCTCCTCCAATTTTTCATTCCCTTCGTTTCCTGCTTCCTTCCCTCTTTCTTCTTTCCTTTCTTCCCTTTTCCTTCCTTTCCTCCCTTTTGACTCTGAATTTTCCTGCCTGCTTCATTCTTTCTTTCTTCCTCTCTTCCATCCTTCTTTATTTCTTTCTTTTGTTCCTGCTTCCTACCTTCCATCCTCTCTTCCTTCCTTTCTCTCTTCCTTCCTCTCTTCTCTTTCTTCCTTCCTTATTTCTTCAATTTCTCTCTTACATGCTTCTTTGTTCCTTCTGTTCCTGCTTTTTTCCCTCCTTCTGTCTTTTCTTTCTTTCTTTCTTTCTTTCTTTCTTTCTTTCTTTCTTGCTTTCTTGCTTTCTTGCTTTGTCACGGTATTCTTTAGTGTTTACAAGCAGATTTTAAACAATGTCTACATATCATGATGATGGCAAAATAATTAAAAATGCCAACACAGCAGGAAGTTCATTAATAAATTGGCTAACATATAATAAAAAACGAAATTTCCGATCCTGTTACAAACTATCCCTAGCTTATATGTGGTGGATTTTTATTTTGTTCATATCCTCGGTACTTGCTCTCGTGCTCCGTGCCCATCCACTGCGCTCCCCCTCTGTCCTTGTACTGAATACACATCCCTCTTCTGTGACATTGGTTGCATCTTACACTCCCTGTGGACTCTAAGCTGGAAGTGTTGGTGAAGCCAATGTAAGTTTGCAGTCCACAGGGAGCACCCAGGGCCGGAACAAGGGATGGGCAGGAGTGACAGCCGCCCAGGGCGCATCAGTAGGTAGATGCCTCATTGCACGCAAGCTCCAGGTCAGTGGCTACAACCAGCATGCTGCAGCTTCATGTGGGCTCCGCCATGCCCACTCTCCACCCCATCCACCCAAAGCTGACATAAACATACACTGTGCTTGTGCAGCGATCTTAGCAACTAGAAAGCAAGCAGCTGGCCTTGCACATGTAAGTGTCCCCATTGGAAGATTTCCCCTCTATTCCTCTTCTGGTGACAAGACAACATTTTGGATGACCCCTTATTTTCAGTCCAGGTGACAATGGTCTCCAGGACAAATAAAGAGGATGGATTTCTACACCCAGAAGGTCTTTTCACCTTAATGCATAGAATGCATAGAATTCATTCAGGCAACAAAAACCTTGAGCCTTTAGAACCACTTTAATGTGTTATGTTTTTAAAGGAGTTAGTTTCAGTTGACTTGCGTTGACTTGCATTACCCAATACAATCAGCACACCCAACACTCTCCATCCCACTGCACCAATGTGAGCCAGCCTTGTTAAAATAAAGCTTGCTGGACATCCCCATCCAAGACCATGTCCATTTATTTGGAGTTGGCCTCCTTTGTGGCTATAACATCCTCTATTCTTCCAGAAAGCCTTTCCACAAGATTTTGGAGGGTGGTCTGAAGGAATTTGTGCCCAGGTATGGATGTTGGATGAGAAGAACTGGCTCACAATCGCGTTCCAATTCAAAGAAGATCAGTAGAGGTTGTCAGGGCTCTGTGTAGGACACTCAAGTTCCTTTGCAGCAATCTGTTCATGTCTTTATGGAGCTGGCTTTGTACACAGGGGGGGGTGGGAGGGGGGTGGGCATAAAGCCTTGCTGGAACAGAAAAGGGTCTTCACCCAACTGTACCCTAGATGAGCTTGTTGGACATCCCATTCCAAAACCATGACCATTAATATGGCGTTGGCCTCCTTTGTGCCTATAACATCCTCCACTCTTCTGGAAAGACTTTCCACAAGATTTTTAAGGGTGTTTTTTAAGGAAGTTGTGCCCATTTATGGGGTCAGGTACTGATGATGGATGAGAAGACCTGGTTAACAATTGCATTCCAATTTAAAGGTGTTCAGTAAGGTTGAGGTCAGGGCTCTGTGCAGGACAGAAAAACAAATTTAAAAGATGGATCTCAAACTACTGTTGATTTTTTGGGGGCAAAAAAGAAACCAATTCGTATGGTATAGACGGGGTACCTCCACAACTTCGGTAATTTGTTCAAAAAGATTGGAAAAGAAACGGGAAAGGGACAAGTAGTTTAAATGGAGGACCAAACCATGGTATTCATATGCCCTCTAAGCACCATAAAATAATGTTTAAAAATATGTTAAAGAGACAACGTCGTCACTCTAAAATATTGGACAACTAAGACATAGCTGAAAACATGTAGAAACCGCATAATACATGAATCACGTAATATCTCCATGTATCAGAGCCACGAAGGTCTATAGGTGGATTTTATCCTGAGCACAGAATTGTCCCTTTTGGGCTGGTTGTATGCTACACGAGACAAGGATTTCCACAGATGACGACCAATTGAAGGACTAATTGTCCAGGTCTTCCTGATGCCTGAGGAAATAGTACACCGCTGATTTTGATCAGTAGCACGAGACCGTAGCTAAATACCAATTAGTTATATAAAGGTTATTGAAAGGAAGACCTTAGGTATTAGTGCAAATAGCTCAGCAACTGTATTGCATGAAATGGGGATCCCGTTCAGAAAAATCCAGTTAAAAGAAGTGTCATGGCTGTGAAATCAAGTTGAGAAAAATGTCCTCCTAAAAATTGTGTTGAAATAGCCAATAGACACATACATGGATTAAACTAGTCCCAGTGACCCAGGACACTCAAGTTCCTCCACACCAAACTGGCCAAACCATGTCTTTATGAAGTGTGCTTTGTACAAAGGGGAACGTTATGGTGGAACAGAAAAGGGTCTTCATCATACTGTACTCCATATGAGCTTTTTTGGACATCCCAGTCCAAAACCATGGCCAATAATATGGAGTTGGCTTCCTTTGTGGCTATACAATAACATCCTCCACTCTTCTGGAAAGACTTTGCACAAGATTTTGGAAGGTGTCTGTGGCACTTTGTAAACATTTGTGAGGTCAGGTGATGTTGTATGGGAAGACCGAGCTCACAGTTAACATTTTAATTCAAAGGTATTCAGTAGGGTTCAGGTGAGGGCTCTGCTCAGGCCACTCGAGGTCCTTCTCACCAAAATAGTCAAACCATGTCCTTCGTAGAGATGTTGGTTAAGAAGACCTGGCTTGTTAGAATTCATCCCAAAGGTTTTCAGTATGGCTGAGGTCAGGCCTCTGTGCAAGACACATGGGGGAAATGTCATGGTGGGACACCAGAAAAGGTGGGACACCAAACTGTACTCTGTTGGATGTGAAGACCTGACTCACAATCGGTGTTCTGATTCATCCCAAAGGTGATCAGTAGGGTTGAGGGGTCTGTACAGGACACTCGAGTTCCTCCACACCAAACTGGTCAAACCATGTCTTTATGAAGTTGGCCTTGTACACAGGGGCACAGTCCTGCTAGAACAAAAAAATGTTCTTCCCCAAATTGTTCGGTCAAGGTTGTCTACAATGACTTTGTCTACAATGACTTTGTACCAGGACCCTTTACCGGGGACACCTGAACTCCATCATTGGGAGGGAAGACCACATCATTTTTGCCATATAGTATATTTTTTCCTGTCTGTCCATCCTGCTGTGCTGAAAAAAAGCAACAGGATCTCAAATTGTCAAATTGACCACCAGAAATGAACCTTACAAAACAAGATTTTCAATATTTTGGCCACGTAATCTGTAGGGGGTGTTGCGTACCGAGTGCCATTCCAATTCCAAGGGGATAACCCATGTAATAATATTTAAAGTGACTTTTAAAATGACGTCCTGCTTTCTGGAGATCTCCTTTTAGCCCTGTGTACTCAGCCAGGGATGTGCCATACAGCCGTTACCTTAGAATGGCAGTGGGCACAGCGGTCCGCGCTGGCGGTGGATTATACGGCGAGTCTGAGCTCCGGTCTCTCAGCGCTGAGACTTTGGCTTTCCCAGAGGCTCCTGTAAAATTGATGACCAAGCATATGTTGGCAGTGAAACAATGTTACTTCAGCTATAAACTACACCAAGCGGGAGGGAGCCTTGAGACCCATCGCTGCCAGCGCCACCTGCACACCAACACTGCCATCTACTGTGCATCTGTGCCACTGCAACTGGGGGGGGGGGGGGGCTCTGATTAACCCATTCAGGACAGGGCTTCAAATCTTCATCAGCCACATGCAGTTAGTTAATATAGTAGTTATAGTAATATACTGCAGGACTGTCCAGATCCAGTCCCAGAGGGTTTCATAGCGGTCAATATTCAGAAGATATTCATTACTGAAATATTGACATTGATAAAGGGACTAAAAGCAAAACCCCATTTTTTGTTGCTATTTATTCAGCATATTTTTTTTTGCCTTTTTGTTTCTCCTTTGTTGCATTTCAATGCTGCTGATCTCTTAAAACCCCTTTGCAGCCCCGTCATGTCTACATGTACTCCAGTAATGGAGTAATTGCGTAACAGTGTAATTGCAGTGTCAGTAAAAATACCCCCCCAAAATCAAGCACTAATCTGCATGCTCACGCACTAAGCCTACATTCTCCCTCAAATCTTTCCCTCTGCTGAAATCCCCCCTCTCAGCACAAATTTTTGCCCCCCCATCTCAAATCCTCTCTCTCCTCATATGCCCCTGGCAAAAATCCCATTCCCCCCCCCAAAAAAAAAATTGAGCACTTCTCTAGATGCTCACTCACTAAGCATAACTCCCCCCTCCCCCCAATACAGATCCATCCCCCTGCTAAAATCCCCCCTCCCAGCACAAATCTTTGCCCCCCCCCCCCAGCTCAAATCCTCTCTCCCCTCATATGCCCCCAGTAAACCCCCCCCCCCCCGCCAAAAAAATTGAGCACTAATCTGCATGCTTACCCACTAAGCATAAATTCCCCCTCCTCCCAAAACAAATCCACTCCCCCTGCTGAAATCCCCCCCCACTCAGTACAAATCTTTGCCCCCCCCCAGCTCAAATCCCCTCTCTCCTCATGTGCCCTCAGTAAAAATTCCCCCCCCCACCACCAAAAAAAATCTCCCCCTTATAGCACAAATGTACCCCTCAAATTTCCCCATCTAGCAAAAATACCCTCCAAACATGCGACTAGTTTCTCCATTCAGGAGCCTTGCGTCTTGAAGCCGTCATTACCAACACTTTTTACTTTTTTTCTGTGTCATTCCATTTTATTACACAGAACTTCATTTCTGAATATATTTCTTTTCAGGGGCGGCCCGTCCATTGTGGTCGCACGGGCGCCGCCCCCTCTTTCCAGGCCACCCCCCTATATGGTTAATGGATAGATTCATGCATAGCATGAATCTATCCACGGCCGCCGCGGCCGCCCCCTATTCATGCGTCTGGCCCCTTTTCGGACGCCGGGCGCCTGAGTTCCAGTGGCGGGGGGGGGGGGGGGGTGATATTTTGAAGTACCTGATTAGAGTCAAAGGCTCTAATAGGCTTCAAAATAGGGTGAACTTGGAGCGCAGAGCAGTCCACCCAGGTCTCTTAGAAAAGCAAATTAATATTCGCTTTTCTATCACTGAATAGCCTCTCCGCCAAATCAGGAAGCGCGGGTCTGTTACCTGTTTCCCGACTGGCTGAAAGGTCAGGCGATCCTATTGGACGCCTAGGAAGAGGGGAGGAGACACACGGCGGAAGCCGCCGTGATCTCAGAAGAGAAGAGAACACAGGAGACGCTGCCAGATGCCCAATGTGCCCGTTGTACCCCATGGGGTAAATACCAGTGGACTGGCAGACAGCGAGGGGGGTGTTTGAGATGCCACTGGGGGGGGGGGGCTGTTTTGGTGTCTTTGTATGTATGGATCGCATGGGTTGTTACCAACATGGGGGGACATTTCATGTCAATGTCACATCTACCAAGAAAAGTGGTGACGTGTTCAATTCTTATTTTAGTCGCTGTATATATACAGTATCTCACAAAAGTAAGTACACCCCTCAGTCACATTTGTGTAAATCTTTTCTTCTATCTTTTCATGTGACAACACTGAAGAAATGACACTTTGCTACAATGTAAAGTAGTGAGTGTACAGCTTGTATAACAGTGTAAATTTGCTGTCCCCTCAAAATAACTCAACACACAGCCATTAATGTCTAAACCGCTGGCAACAAAAGTGAGTACACTCCTAAGTGAAAATGTCCAAATTGGGCCCAATTAGCCATTTTCCCTCATGTGACTCGTTAGTGTTACAAGGTATCAGGTGTGAATGGGGAGCAGGTGTGTTAAATTTGGTGTTATCGCTCTCACTCTCTCATACTGGTCACTGGAAGTTCAACATGACACCTCATGGCAAAGAACTCTCTGAGGATCTGAAAAAAAGAATTGTTGCTCTACATAAAGATGGCCTAGGCTATAAGAAGATTGCCAAGACCCTGAATCTGAGCTGCAGCACGGTGGCCAAGACCATACAGCGGTATAACAGGACAGGTTCCACTCAGAACAGACCTCGCCATGGTCCACCAAAGAAGTTGAGGTCACGTGATCAGCGTCATATCCAGAGGTTGTCTTTGGGAAATAGACGTATGAGTGCTGCCAGCATTGCTGCAGAGGTTGTAGGGGTGGGGGGGTCAGCCTGTCAGTGCTCAGACCATACGCCGCACACTGCATGAAATTGGTCTGCATGGCTGTCATCCCAGAAGGAAGCCTCTTCTAAAGATGTTGCACAAGAAAACCTACAAAGTTTGCTGAAGACAAGCAGACTAAGGACATGGATTACTGGAACCATGTCCTGTGGTCTGATGAGACCAAGATAAACTTATTTGGTTCAGATGGTGACAAGCGTGTGTGGGGGCAACCAGGTGAGGAGGACAAAGACAAGTGTGTCTTGTCTACAGTCAAGCATGGTGGTGGGAGTGTCATGGTCTGGGGCTGCATGAGTGCTGCCGGCACTGGGGAGCTACAGATCATTGAGGGAACCATGAATGCCAACATGTACTGTGACATACTGAAGCAGAGCATGATCCCCTCCCTTCAGAGACTGGGCCGCAGGGCAGTATTCCAACATGATAACCACCCCAAACACACCTCCAAGATGACCACTGCCTTGATAAAGAAGCTGAGGGTAAAGGTGATGGACTGGCCAAGCATGTCTCCAGACCTAAACCCTATTGATCATCTGTGGGACATCCTCAAACGGAAGGTGGAGGAGCGCAAGGTCTCTAACATCCACCAGCTCTGTGATGTCATCATGGAGGAGGGGAAGAGGACTCCAGTGACAACCTGTGAAGCTCTGGTGACCTCCATGCCCAAGAGGGTTAAGGCAGTGCTGGAAAATAATGGTGGCCACACAAAAAATTGACACTCTGGGCCCAATTTGGACATTTTCACTTAGGGGTGTACTCACTTTTGTTGCCAGTGGTTTAGACATTAATGGCTGTGTGTTGAGTTATTTTGAGGGGACAGCAAATTTACACTGTTATACAAGCTGTACACTCACTACTTTACATTGTAGACAAGTGTCATTTCTTCAGTGTTGTCACATGAAAAGATATAATAAAATATTTACAAAAATGTGAGGGGTGTACTTACTTGTGTGAGATACTGTGTATATATATATATATATATAGTCCATAGCTTTGAATTAGGGGCCACACTGTACAGAGGTGTCTTGAAGCAGCAGGGTGTTTTAACCTGAGATGATGAAAGAAGATGGAAAGTCTGATTTTTATATTACTTTGTCACCGTCACCTCGGCTTCCGATGGAGTCGCCATTTCAACACACATTACATAGACACGGTCTACCGTTGTCACCATCAGGATACTCACCCTGAGAAATGCCATGCAGCTGTTGCTGGAGTGCATGTAGACAGGAAGTGGTTGTAAAGAGGCTGCGGAAGAGCAGCTGCACTGAGATGTAACAAGGGATGACAAAGAAAACTAAAACAATCTTTTACAATGGCTTAAATGTTGAGTATCACGTTGTCTGTCAAAATGTTAGATGGCAGAATTAAAGCAGCAGGACAGGTCTGTTCCTTTGCTCTAGAAAACAGCAGATGAGGGGTACATAGGGGGATCTGTGGAATGTATCAGGATGGATTTGGGGGTAATAATAAGCCTTGTCTCTATAATGGACCTTTATCCTGTAACTGATATGCCATTGACATTGGCTCTATGCACTGGTGTGTAGCAATACTGCCCTCTTGTGTTGATCTGAGCACAGCACATGCTGACTAATCTATACACAGTGATCTCTATAGAGTCAGTAGAACCGACTTCCTAACAACTTTGTTGTGAGGTCTGGGTAGACTCCCCCCTTTCTTTACCCCCAATAAATGTTTGCACTAACTAGCCCAGGGGTTCCATACTTAGTACACCCTGGGAATGAGTGGAATTATCTTTAATACAGTTTGGATATATAAATATATATATTTTAGAAGACATTAATTCCCACTTTAATCTACTTATAAAGTAGCTTCTTTGTAATTTTTCCACTTATTTCCATCAAAGTCATCTGAGCATAATCCAGAGAAGGAAATTTCCTGACGATTACATATGTTCTGCATCGGGGGTCTTCAGGGAAGCGGGTGCAGGGGATGTAGAAGAAGCAGAGAGTCTTCAGGGAAGCGGGTGCAGGAGATGTAGAGAGTCTTCAGGGAAGTGGGTGCAGGAGATGTAGGAGAAGCAGAGATTCTTCAGGGAAGCGGGTGCAGGAGATGTAAGAGAGGTAGAGAGTCATCAGGGAAGCGGGTGCAGTAGATGTAGGAGAGGTAGAGAGTCATCAGGGAAGCGGGTGCAGGAGAGGTAGAGAGTCTTCAGGGAAGAGGGTGCAGGAGATGTAGAAGAAGCAGAGAGTCTTCAGGGAAGCGGGTGCAGGAGATGTAGGAGAGGTAGAGAGTCTTCAGGGAAGCGGGTGCAGGAGATGTAGGAGAGGTAGAGAGTCTTCAGGGAAGTGGGTGCAGGAGATGTAGGAGAGGTAGAGAGTTTTCAAGGAAGCAGGTGCAGGAGATGTAGAAAAAGCAGAGATTCTTCAGGGAAGCGGGTGCAGGAGATGTAGAAGAAGCAGAGAGTCTTCAGGGAAGCGGGTGCAGGGGATGTAGGAGAGGTAGAGAGTCTTCAGGGAAGTGGGTGCAGGGGATGTAGGAGAGGTAGAGAGTCTTCAGGGAAGCGGGTGCAGGAGATGTAGGAGAGGTAGAGAGTTTTCAAGGAAGCAGGTGCAGGAGATGTAGAAAAAGCAGAGATTCTTCAGGGAAGCAGGTGCAGGAGATGTAGAAGAAGCAGAGAGTCTTCAGGGAAGCGGGTGCAGGAGATGTAGAAGAAGCAGAGAGTCTTCAGGGAAGTGGGTGCAGGGGATGTAGGAGAGGTAGAGAGTTTTCAGAGAAGCGGGTGCAGGAGATGTAGGAGAGGTAGAGAGTCTTCAGGGAAGCGGGTGCAGGGGATGTAGGAGAGGTAGAGAGTTTTCAGAGAAGCGGGTGCAGGAGATGTAGGAGAGGTAGAGAGTCTTCAGGGAAGCGGGTGCAGGGGATGTAGGAGAGGTAGAGAGTTTTCAGGGAAGCGGGTGCAGGAGATGTAGGAGAGGTAGAGAGTCTTCAGGGAAGCGGGTGCAGGAGATGTAGGAGAGGTAGAGAGTTTTCAGGGAAGCGGGTGCAGGAGATGTAGGAGAGGTAGAGAGTCTTCAGGGAAGCAGGTGCAGGAGATGTAGGAGAGGTAGAGAGTCTTCAGGGAAGCGGGTGCAGGAGATGTAGGAGAGGTAGAGAGTTTTCAGGGAAGCGGGTGCAGGAGATGTAGGAGAGGTAGAGAGTCTTCAGGGAAGCGGGTGCAGGAGATGTAGGAGAGGTAGAGAGTCTTCAGGGAAGCGGGTGCAGGAGATGTAGGAGAGGTAGAGAGTTTTCAGGGAAGCGGGTGCAGGAGATGTAGGAGAGGTAGAGAGTCTTCAGGGAAGCGGGTGCAGGAGATGTAGGAGAGGTAGAGAGTTTTCAGGGAAGCGGGTGCAGGAGATGTAGGAGAGGTAGAGAGTTTTCAGGGAAGCGGGTGCAGGAGATGTAGGAGAGGTAGAGAGTTTTCAGGGAAGCGGGTGCAGGAGATGTAGGAGAGGTAGAGAGTTTTCAGGGAAGTGGGTGCAGGAGATGTAGGAGAGGTAGAGAGTTTTCAGGGAAGCGGGTGCAGGAGATGTAGGAGAGGTAGAGAGTTTTCAGGGAAGCGGGTGCAGGAGATGTAGGAGAGGTAGAGAGTCTTCAGGGAAGCGGGTGCAGGAGATGTAGGAGAGGTAGAGAGTTTTCAGGGAAGCGGGTGCAGGAGATGTAGGAGAGGTAGAGAGTCTTCAGGGAAGCAGGTGCAGGAGATGTAGGAGAGGTAGAGAGTCTTCAGGGAAGCGGGTGCAGGAGATGTAGGAGAGGTAGAGAGTTTTCAGGGAAGCGGGTGCAGGAGATGTAGGAGAGGTAGAGAGTCTTCAGGGAAGCGGGTGCAGGAGATGTAGGAGAGGTAGAGAGTCTTCAGGGAAGCGGGTGCAGGAGATGTAGGAGAGGTAGAGAGTTTTCAGGGAAGCGGGTGCAGGAGATGTAGGAGAGGTAGAGAGTCTTCAGGGAAGCGGGTGCAGGAGATGTAGGAGAGGTAGAGAGTTTTCAGGGAAGCGGGTGCAGGAGATGTAGGAGAGGTAGAGAGTTTTCAGGGAAGCGGGTGCAGGAGATGTAGGAGAGGTAGAGAGTTTTCAGGGAAGCGGGTGCAGGAGATGTAGGAGAGGTAGAGAGTTTTCAGGGAAGTGGGTGCAGGAGATGTAGGAGAGGTAGAGAGTTTTCAGGGAAGCGGGTGCAGGAGATGTAGGAGAGGTAGAGAGTTTTCAGGGAAGCGGGTGCAGGAGATGTAGGAGAGGTAGAGAGTTTTCAGGGAAGTGGGTGCAGGAGATGTAGGAGAGGTAGAGAGTTTTCAGGGAAGCGGGTGCAGGAGATGTAGGAGAGGTAGAGAGTCTTCAGGGAAGCGGGTGCAGGAGATGTAGGAGAGGTAGAGAGTCTTCAGGGAAGTGGGTGAAGGAGATGTAGGAGAAGCAGAGGGTGTACAGGGAAGGCGGTGCAGGGGATGAAGAGGAAGCAAGGGATGTAAGAATAAAGGGGTGCCTGGGGATAGAGAAGGGTTATGGGAAGTGGGTTTTGGGGAAGGGAAGTCAGAGAATAGAGGAGAAGCAGGAGGTGTAGAAGGAAGGAGGTGTAGGGGATGTAGGAGAAGCAGGTGTAGAAGGAAGGGGATGTAGGAGAAGCAGGTGTTGTAGAAGAAAGAGGGTGCAGGGGATGTAGGAGAAGTGCAGGGGAAGTAGGAGGAGCAGGTGGTGTATAAGGAAGGGGGTGCAGGGGAAGCAGAGGGTTATGAGAAGGGAGTGTGTGGGGATGTAGGGAAAGCCAGAGTAAAGAGGGTGCAAGGCATGTAGTAGAAGCAGAGGGTTACATAGATGGGGCAGTGGGGGGGGGGGGGGTGTACAGGGAATGTAGGAGAAGCAGGAGGTGTAGAAGGAAGGGGGTGTAGGGGATGTAGGAGAAGCAGGAGGTGTAGAAGGAAGAGGATGCAGGGGATGTAGGAGAAGCGGGTGATGTAGAAGGAAGGGGGTGTAGGAGAAGTAGGAGGTGTAGAAGAAAGGGGGCGCAGGGGATGTAGGAGAAGCAGGAGGTGTAGAAGGAAGGAGGTGTAGGGGATGTAGGAGAAGCAGGTGTAGAAGGAAGGGGATGTAGGAGAAGCAGGTGTTGTAGAAGAAAGAGGGTGCAGGGGATGTAGGAGAAGTGCAGGGGAAGTAGGAGGAGCAGGAGGTGTATAAGGAAGGGGGTGTAGGAGAAGCAGGAGGTGTAGAAGGAAGGGGGTGTAGGGGATGTAGGGAACGCAGGGGATCGCAGCATCACAAACTTGGAATGCAATTATTTCTTACATTTTTGAGAAGGTGCCAATAATTTTGCCCAGTCCATTCTTGGAGTTTGGACAGGAATAGGTCAGATTTGGCTTTTTGTTTCTCCAATTTTTTGTCATTCAAATAAAAGAAATGCAGGGGTGCCAATAATTTTGGCCATGACTTGTAGGTGGTGTATGCATGCCAAGCCAACACCTAAAACTCGTTGTTGTGTTCCTCAAACCATTCTTACAGTGTGGCAGGGCACATTATCCTGCTGAAAGCGGCCACTGCCATCAGGGAATACCGTTTCCATGAAGAGGTGTACTTGGTCACCAACAATGTTTAGGTAGGTGGTACATGTCCTAGTAACATCCACATGAATGGCAGGAGTCCAGGTTTCTTAGTCTGAGCGATGAGAGCAGCGGGGAGCTCTCTGAGTCTCAGTCCAATTCTGCTTCGGCCTATGAACCCGTTACAAGCAGTGGGTCTTCTACAGAGGAAGAGGAACGTGTGCCCATGAAAAGAAGGCGTTCTGGCATGGAGCAGCAGCCTACTACCAGCAGTGCAGGGCCATCCACCTCGAGCGCAGTGCCATCCACCTCGAGCGCAGTGCCATCCACCTCGAGCGCAGTGCCACTGCAACAAAGGCCAAGCACCAGTAGGGTGTCATCTCAGCCCCAAAGGGATAGAGGCCATGCCAGCCTTCCCTATGCCCTTCAAAACCCCCTGTGGCTTCCCCCTAATTCCGGAGCAGCAAACATTCCCCCTTTTACCGCCCAGCCAGGTGTCCAGATGAACACCAATGATTTTGTCATGCTTGATTTTTTTCATTTTATTTTCACCGAAGACTTACTATCGTCCATTGTGGCCCAGTGCAACCTCTATGCACAGCAGTACATAGTAAGCAACCCTGGCTCTAGTTATGCCCGTCCCTTTGAGTGGGGGGAACTTACTGTAGAGGAATTCAAAATTTTTTTAGGCCTAACTTTTACTATGGGACTCACAAAAAAAAAAAAAAAAAATGAATTGGACTCCTATTGGTCTACCAACCCCATCCACCACATGCCACTCTTCTCATCCATTATGCCAAGATCAAGATACCTTATAATTTTGCGGTTTCTCCACTACAATGACAACACCCAGTGCCCTCCCCGAAATGACCCAGCTTTTGACAAATTATTTAAAATTCGGCCACTCCTAAATTATTTCTCGGAAAAATTCCCCCAGTTATATACCCCCGACCAGAATATCTCCCTGGATGAGTCCCTTGTAAAATTCTCAGGCAGGCTGGGCATCAAACAATTTATCCCCAGCCAAAGGGACCCATATGGGGTTAAAATGTACAAACATTGTGACCGAGCCACGGTGTACATCTACGCCTTCCTGGTGTACGAAGGGAAGGACTCCCAACTGCGTCTTCCTGAATGCCCAGAGTATATTGGAGCCAGCGGAAAAGTTGTCTTGGAGCTTGTCTATCCACTCCTTGGAAAGGGGTACCACCTTTATGTGGATAATTTTTATACCAGCTTGCCCCTCTTCCACAATCTTCACCGGAGGGACATCCCAGCATGTGGTACAATAAGCCAATAGTAAGGGCTTCCCGCAAAAACTCGTCAATGAAAGGCTACGACAAGGGGAGACGGCGTCTTTGCGGAACCAGGAGCTATTGGCTGTCAAGTGGAGGGACAGACGAAATGTCCACATGCTCACATCAATCCATAAATACACCTACGTGGAAGTCCCCAGAAGAAACGGCCCAATCCAGAATCCAGATTGTGTCTATGACTATAATTTGTTCATGGGGGGAGTGGACTTCAATGATCAGATGATTGAACCCTACCTTCCCACAAGAAAATCCCACCATTGGTATAAAAAAAGTGTCCATTTATTTTTTTCAGTTTGGCCATGTATAACTTTTATGTTATTTACCAAAAATCTACCGAGACCCCCGCATCCTATCTGCACTACCAAGAACAAGTTATCTCCGCCCTTTTGTACCCTAAAAACCCACCAGAAAATATTCGCTCTGATTCCGTGAGCAGACTCCACGAACGCCACTTTCCTGAGAAAATCCCCTCCCGTGAAACAGGCCACAGACGTCAGAAGAAATGCGGGGTGTGCTCCAGAGAAGGAGTTAGAAGAGACACCACGTATTATTGTCCCCAATGTCCTTCCCAATCAGGCCTCTGTATAGGTGAATGTTTCCACTGTTACCATACATTACTAAATTATTAGGGAAGTATGGTAAACGTAATTCTCATTTCCTGTCATTTTCCTCCACGCCCCTTATGCCACTGCACTGAACTGTACATACCTCTGCCTTCTCCGGAACCGACCCTGGCCTGTTATACGACCAAGCTTCTGCCTAACGCTAAACTGTACCTACCTCTGCCTTCTCCGGAACTGACCCTGGCCTGTTATATGACCAAGCTTCTGCCGAACGCTAAACATACCTCTGCCTTCTCCGGAACTGACCCTGGCCTGTTTTACGACCAAGCTTCTGCCTAACGCTAAACTGTACCTACCTCTGCCTGCTCTGAAACTGACCCTGGACTGTTTGACCAGGTTTTTTGCCTGCCTCCTAAACTGATCTTTTACCCTGTTATGCTAGTGGGAACACAGGGGTCTCACATATGTGAGGGGCTCCAGAATTGTTTTTCTGGATGAAGAAAACTATTTTTTTTAGTTTTCTCATTCCCGGATAAGGGTCTGGAGACTTGGAGGCTTCAAAGAGATTTGGGTGGGAGAAGCCTCTACCCCTGTCCCCATTCTTTCCTGGCCTGCTACTTGGACCATGTTCCTGCTTACTACCAGGACCAATATTTTGGCACTGCTGGCAATGTCTCTACTTGCACTGACCCTGGACTGTATATGGACAGTATCCCTGCCTGTACAAACTATGGACAATTCCATTCACTGTCGCTGACCACGTCCCTGCCTGCTGCCTGGATCAGGGCTCTCCTCCTGTGGACAACTGCACTACTAAAACCACAGGTAATCTTTTGTTTACCCTTTGCTCAGCAGAATGCATTTTAGGGTGTAATTCTTGGAATGTTCATGCTATGTGTTAGAAATATGAAGGACCTTCAAAAATGTGATAGATTGTAAGGAAATTAGATGCGTAATTTACGTCCCTAGAACACCTGATGGTGCTCCTTGGATGTTGGGCCTCTATGTGGCCAGGCTGTGTAAAAAGCTCACACATGTGGTATCGCCATAATCAGGAGGAGTAGCAGAATATATTTTAGGGTGTCATTTTTGCTATGTACATGCTGTGTGTTGGAAATACTGTAGCTTATAAATGGACAACTTTGTGTAAAAAAAAAAAAAAAAAAAATGCGTTTTCATTTTTTTCCACATTTTCCAAAAACTTCTGGAAAAAAATGAACCGTTGAAAAGACTCATTATGCCTCATAGATTATACGTTTGGGTCAGTGGCGGGACTATCACCATAGCGACCCAAGCGGGTGCTATGGGGCCCGCAGCCAAGTGGGGCCCGGTTCTAGATGCCAATAGAGTTCCTTTTTCACGATTTTTCGCCGCCTGCCGCCGCCGCTAGAGATCCGCGGCCGGTGGAGATAATGTCTCCGCCGCCATTTTCCACAAGACCAGACGAGTTAGAAACGAGAAGCGGAGCCTGCCGAGTGGCTACAATAGAAATAGAGCTGTGCCGCCGCCCACCCCCCGCCCCGGTCTGTCTATCATCTGTGACCTGTTATGGAAAGGGGTGGGGGGTGCCGCAGCTCAATTTCTATTGTAGCCGGACGGCTCCGCCTCTATTTTGTTCCCCCTCGGCCTTCAGTAATGGCGGCGGAGACACTGCTGCTGGGATATAGAAGGGCTCCAATTTGGGGGGGGAACGGGACACCTTAGATGTAAGGAAGCACTCCGCTAGCTGGGGACAGTGACACCTGAGATGTAAGGAAGCACTTAGCTAGCTGGGGACAGCGACACCTGAGATGTAAGGAAACACTCCGCTGGGGACACCTAAGATGTAAGGAAACACTGCGCTGGGGACACCTGAGATTTAAGGAAACACTCCGCTGGGGACACCTGAGATTTAAGGAAACACTCCACTGGGGACACCTGAGATTTAAGAAAACACTCCACTGGGGACACCTGAGATTTAAGGAAACACTCTGCTGGGGACACCTGAGATGTAAGGAAGCACTCCGCTGGCTGGGGACAGTGACACCTGAGATGTAAGGAAGCACTCTGCTGGGGACACCTGAGATGTAAGGAAGCACTCCGCTGGCTGGGGACAGTGACACCTGAGATGTAAGGAAACACTCCGCTGGGGACACCTGAGACGTAAGGAAACACTCCACTGGGGACGACTGAGATGTAAGGATGCACTCCGCTCCACTCCGAGGAATGTAAGTTTACTGTTAAGCCTCCCGAGCCCCGCGAGTCCGGCCGTGTCCTGACACAGGCAGCCGCATACAGCAGGAGCAGAGTGGGCGGGGCAGAACACTCGAGCGCGCCTGTGAAGGGACATCATTTTCGGCACATGAGGAGGCTCTGGAGTCTGGACAGGAGGTAGGAAGGGAGTGGGAGACATACTGTCATCTGTTTTGCACAGTGCCTGGAAAAGCACCTTGTCCCCATGCAGATGGGGACAAGGGCCTCTTCCCCACAAGCCCTGGGGCGTTAGATGTGGGGGTGCAAAACTTGAAAAAAACTTTTTTGACTTTACTTACACTATAATGTATTAAATGTAACCTGTAGGTTTTATTGGCAAATTTTTGTTTTGTTGTTAGAAATTAATATAAGCTGTTGCCTGGGTACTGTGCCACATGAGTGTGGTAATCTGTTATTCAATGGCATTAGTTCATTTTTTTGTGGGGGGGGCATACATTTTGCTATGAGGCCCTGTGATTTCTAGTTACACCCCTGGTTGGGGTGTTTGCTTTCCAAAATGGGGTCACTTTGTGGGCGTTTCCATTGTCCTGGTGCTCCAGGGCCTTCAAAAGTGTAATAGGTGGTTGAGAGATTAGATGTGTAATTTATGCTCCTAAAATGCCTGAAGATGCTACTTCAATGTTGGGCCTCTGTTTATGGCCAGGCTGTGTAACAGTCTTATGCCGCATACACACGATCGGAATTTCCGACAACCAAACCGTGGATTTTTTTTCCGAAGGATGTTGGCTCAAACTTGTCTTGCATACACACGGTAACACAAATGTTGTCGGAAATTCCAAACGTCAAGAACGCGGTGACGTACAACACGTACGACGAGCCGAGAAAAATGAATTTCAAAAGCCAGTGCGGCTCTTCTTTGCTTGATTCTGAGCATGCATGGAACTTTGTGCGTCGGAATTGTCTACACATGCTCGGAATTTACGTCAACGGATTTTGTTGTTGGAAAATTTGAGATCCAGCTCCCAAATTTTTGTTGTCGGAAATTCCGACAGCAAATGTCCAATGGAGCCTACACACGGTCGGAATTTCCGACAACAAGCTCACATCGAACATTCGTGGTCGGAAATTCGGATCGTGTGTACGCGGCATTACACATGTGGTATCACCATACTCAGGAGGAGTAGCAGAATATATGTTGGGGTATCATTTGTGGAATGTACATGCCATGTGAGAGAAATAACCTGTTATAATGACAATTTGGTGTGAAAAAACAATCTTCATTTTGCAAAGAATTGTGAGAAAAAATGACCACTTCAAAAACTAACGAGGCCTCTTACTAAATACCTCAAAATGTCTACTTTCCAAAAAGGGGTCATTTGGGGGGTGTATTTGTACTTTCCTGGCTTGTTAGGGTGTCAAGAAATGAGAGGCTGTCAGTACTTCAGGTGTGATCAATTTTCAGTGATTGGCACCATAGCTTGTAGACTCTATAACTTTCACACAGACCAAATAATATACACTTATTTGGGTTATTTTTACCAAAGATATGTGGCAGCATAAATTTTGGCCCAAATTTATGAAGAAAAATTACTTATTTGCAAAATTTTATAATAGAAATAAAGAAAAATTATTATTTTTTTACAAAATTTTCGGTCTTTTTTCATTTATAGCAAAAAAAATAAAAAACCCAGTGGTGATCAAATACCACCAAAAGAAAGCTCTATTTGTGGGTACAGTGTTGCATGACTGAGTAATTGTCATTCAAAATGTGAGAGCACTGAAAGCTGAAAATTGGTCTGGTTAGGAAGGGGGTTTAAGTGCCCGGTAGCTTTAATTTACTTTTAGTCCGCTCACAGACATGAGATGTTTGTTGACTAAAGCAGCCAATAACAGGTGGGGAAACAATATTACACTATATTGCCAAACATATTGGGACACCTTCCAAATCATTGGATTCAGACGCTTCAATCACCTCCATGTCCATGGATGTATAAAATCGCACACCTCGGCATGCAGACGGCATCTACAAACATTTGTGAAAGAATGGGTCGCTCTCAGGAGCTCGGTGAATTCAAGCGTGGTGCCATAATAGGTTGTCATCTGTGCAATAAGTCCATCTGTGAAATTTTCTTGCTACTAAATATTCCACAGTCAACTGTTAGTGGTATTATAACAAAGTGGAAGCAACTGGGAACAACAGCAACTCAGCCACGAAGTGTTAGGCCACGTAAAATGACAGAGCGGAGTCAGCGCATGCTGAAGCTCACAGTACGCAGAAGTGGCCAACTGTCTGCAGAGTCAATAGCTACAGATCTCCAAACTTCATGTGGCCTTCAGATTAGCACAACAACAGTGCGTAGAGATCTTCATGGAATGGGGTCCATGGCAGGGCATCCAAGCCTTACATCACCAAGTGCGATACAAAGCGTTGGATGCAGTGGTGTAAAGCGCGCCGTCACTGGACTCTAGAGCATTGGAGACGCGCTCTCTGGAGAGATCAATCACGCTTCTCTGTCTGGCAATCCGATGGACGTGTCTGGGTTTGGTGGTTGCCAGGAGAACGGTACTTGACTACATTGTGCCAAGTGTAAAGTTTGATGGAGAGGGGATTATGGTGTGGGGGTTGTTTTTCAGGGGTGGGGCTTGGCCCCTTAGTTCCAGTGAAGACACCATACCAAGACATTTTGGACAATTTCATGCTCCCAACTTTGTGGGAACAGTTTGGGGATGTCCTCTTCCTGCTCCAACATGACAGTGCACAAAGCAAGGTCCATAAAGACATGGATGAGTGAGTTTGAGGTGGAGGAACTTGACTGGCCTGCAGAGTCCTGACCTCAACCCAATAGAACACCTTTGGGATGAATTAGAGCAGAGACTGCAAGCCAGGCCTTCTTGTCCAACATCAGTGCCTGACCTCACAAATGCTCTTCTGGAAGAATGGCCAAACATTCCCATAGACACACTCCTAAACCTTGTGGACAGCCTTCCCAGAAGAGTTGAAGCTGTTATAGCTGCAAAGGGCGGAGCCAACTCAATATTGATCCCTACGGAATAAGCCATTAAAGTTCATGTGCGTGTAAAGGTAGGCGTCCCAATACTTATGGCAATATAGTGTATATCTGGGAACAGAATGCAAACTTCATACTTCCTCAGATGTGATTGATCTCAGGGGAAGAACCTATAAGATTGGATGGATTTGGTTGGTGATGGAGGAGGCCGCAGTCAGGGTGTATGTATCCAATTATGGAGGATTGGTCAATGCAATGATCAGACCACCAATCTCCTTCCCGACATCTCTCATTGGCGAAACTCACTACAGGAAGCAGACCGTAAACTTTTTTACTTTAATTGTTTTCTAGACACAAAACATTTGCCGATTCTCGCAGGTCCTCTTTAGTTACAGAAAAATGTATAAATTATCTTTTACATTTATATACAGATAGAATGGACGCAAACTGTTCATCCTCTCAAACAGGCCCAATAAACTGGAACATGGCCGCTCCAGGGGGCCCATTGTCGCATAGTCATCACAGTCTGTTTGGGGTTCGACTACAGCTTGCCAGTGCTACATGTTAATCCTATGGGGGAGATCTGGGGGGGGGGGTCTCTGGTTGCCCCTGGCAGTGGGGGGTGCTGTTGCTCCTCAGTCAGTACATGGACTCGCTGTTCTGTACAGCGCTAAATGGCAGCTGGAGGGCGCTGAGGTTTGGGCTCCGCTTGCTGGGGTTACTCTTCCGGTTCCACATAAGTAAAGTGCCGGAACGCTTGCTGACACCCGTCGTCTTCCTGCTGTTCTCTTTATTTCCTTTCAGGATCTCGCTGGACGTCAACA